>JANRMT010062824.1:19491154-19508207 GCA_026402145.1 Polypterus bichir lapradei | reverse complement strand
TTTTTTTTTTTTTTTTTTTTTTTTTTCTTTCCCCCTTCTCATATTATAAGTATACATTTACAGTACATGTGTTGGGCTGGCGCCCTGCCTGTGGTTTGTTTCCTGCCTTGTGCCCTGTGTTGGCTGGGATTGGCTCCAGCAGAGCCCCATGACCCTGTAGTTAGGATATTGTTGGTTGGATAATAGATGGATGGATGTACAGTACAACACCTGCACCTAGGACATCTGTAGTGATCTAAAAGTAGAAGGAATGCAGCTCCAATATACCAAGTATTGCCAATGGGACAGCCAGGCTAAAGAGTCTCATGATGTTAAAAAGGACTGGCCACTCTATGTGCAACACTTTTCTGCCCTGGGAACAAAAGCATAAACAACTTGGATTTTATTTATTTATTTATTTATTTTTTTGTCGCCTCTTTATATAAAACTTGAACTGATGAAAGTGTTTGTGAAAGTGATGAACATGTAATGACAGAAACCTGATGCCAAGTTTAAGGAAGCATTTACGAGGTGTGGCAGAAAAGTAATGACTGATTTTTTATTTACCAAAGTTTTTATTTTTTTCAAACATCAATGTTATCCCCTTCAAAGTAGTTCCCTTGGGCAGCTACACACCGATGGAGACGTTGTTCCCACTGTTGATAGCAGCGCTGGAAGTCTTCAGCCGTTATGGTCTTCAGCATGTCCGTTACACTCTTTTGGATGTTTTCTAAAGTCCCGAAATGCCGTCCTTTGAGGACTTTTTTCAGTTTAGGAAAAAGGAAAAAGTCACACGGACTGAGGTCAGGTGAATAAGGGGGCTCAGGAACCACAGGAATGCGTTTTTTCGATTGTCCTTCTGCTCATTTGTGAGGTTTTTCGACACCATTTTGGCACAGACCTTTCGCATGTGCAAATGTTCAGTCAAAATTTGATGAACGGTAAATCTGTTCAAATTTAATTGTTCACTCAACATTCTTAATGTTAAACGACGGTCTGATCTCACAAGAGTGTTCACACGTTCGATGTTTTCATTGGTTTTCGAAGTTGAAGGCCTCCCTGAAAAACTTGAGCTCGGGATAAAGAATGTTCCCCATAGGCCTGTTTTAACTTTTCAAACGTCACACTTGCCGATTCTCCAAGCTTAACACAAAATTTAATGGCACAACGTTGCTCCAAATTCCGCTGTTCCATTTTGCGTGACGCACAACCAAAAACACAACTTTGCTAATAGCAGTCACAAAAATCACGTAGTTAACGGAAGGAGTTGAAACTCGCACTGAGCTATGGGAGGGTACTGATACACGTGCTCTATCAAGGACAACAGCGCAGCGTTGCCAGATCGCTTGCAGTGTTGCCAGTCTCATTACTTTTCTGCCACACCTCGTATATTGTTCCACAAATCGGGCACATCATCAATGACAAGCAATTAAAAGATCTGGGGACTTGAGAATCACATGGAAGGCATTCAAGGACGTTCTTGAGATTTTTCTTGGCTACAACTACAGTGCACCAAATTGCATCTAACTGGTTTGATATGTCAGCCACACAAAGCCATGATGTGCAGCAGGTCACTGAAGATACATTTTCTGTATTCAAGCCTTTTCCTGCTAATCTTGGTACAGTCTATGACAAACATGGTGAAAGTTTTCACCAGGACATTGTAACAAAGGAAGAGCAGTTTCAGAGCAACTGGAATCCATCAATGTTTGTGTGATGATGAAACAAGAAGCATTAGATGTTAACTACAATCAAATAGTCAGCAAAACATTTTTAGCTCAATTGAACTAATGCAATTTGTCTACATCATTAAGTGATTAAACACACTAAATTCAGTAAAAGTTATAAAGTAAAATGTTTCTCCAAATTCCTACGTTTAGTCTGTCTGAAATTTTTGGTTTTCTGATATATTTGTGTTAAGCTTGAAGCTGTCTATCATAATCAACAGAACTTTTTCAGGAAACAATTTTTGAAAAAATGTTGTGCATTGTCATTTGAAAAACCTTTTTTTAAAATTAGAAAAGTGATTGGATGATCATATTTAAAAAGGAAATGTCTTTATTCTTGTCACTTACAATTGTTCCTCCTGTACTTTATAGTACTGTACTGTCTTTACACTACTATTTTAGCTAAATGTATTTCGTTGTGTTTTTAGGTTATGTGGTTGGTGGCCACGTGTTCTTTAAATATATGGTAGCCGATTTTAGTATCGGCCATCTATCGGTCCTTGGTCTTTTTCTTCTGTAGAGAACAGTGTTGGAAAAGCTGATTGGAGTGACAATGTTTTATATTCTCTTCTTACATATTTGTAAGTAGCCTTGATGGGTGGTCACGATCACGACTCCCTGTGCACAGTTAAGGTGACTCCTGGTTCCCCTTTTAGATATTACCTAGGAAGTGGCTGTGTTTTATTCAGATTGTTTGTTTCCATCACGTACTACTGTCCAGCTAAGTTACGATTTAAACATCTACATGTATAACTTGGCCAGAAGTCCTTTGCTGGCCTGTAATTGGGGACCCAACTCCAGATGGGCAAATTTCTTCTTTGTAATATCTGCTAAATTAAGCACTAACTATGAATGACTTGAGATGTAATCAAAGCTTTTGTGCTTCAGTTGAAGATGCAGCTGTCGCTTGTGGAGGCTCAATTAGAAAAGCAGCTGGAATCTGCACAGTCTGAATGCCAGAATTACTCCGATGAACTTGAAGCGGTGAGTAGGACCACTTTTTTTTTTTTATTTTTGGTTTCAATGATAATTTGAGTCTATAACAATATTGCCGTTTTTTCCAATGTTCTCTGGGTAACAATGGAAGGATAGAAATTAATTACAAATTACATATTACCCAGCATTTGTTATTAATGGAAAGCTTCATCTCTTCTACAGAGAACCCCAAACTGCAATAAATAACTTGAATGATGATATGGCACTACCTAGGGCAGTAAGGGGCCATAAGCATTCCCGCACTATTCAGGTTAAGTAAAGAAAAACCTAAATGTAGTTTTTCAGGAACTGAATGTGGCAAGCATACAATTCATCACACCACCTCCAAAACCTGTGGCCACTGTTACTTTGATAGATCATACTGTAATATCTCATAGCACTCTCACTGTTTTGAAAGTGTAGTTCCATGTCCCAGCTTTTCCCTGGTATTTCTTGAGCAGCATTATTTTGTTCCACTGTATACTGCAATACTGGATGTGGATGGTATGACTGTAAAAACGCTTGACTTGGAATACAGTGAGTGACCCCAATATGTTAAGAGATCAGCTGTGGAGTTTCAATTACTCATTCCCACCTTAAACCCCGTAAGCTACGTCAACAACAGGTTTGTGCCTAAGGAGCAGACAGACTGAAGGATTGTGAAGAATAGGTATAGAGACTGGTACATGGCTAGCTATTAAATAATAATCCTGGTTAAATATAAAAATTTCATGAATTCTTCCGTGATGCTCTAATGGACCAGTTAAATCGAAATATATCTTACTAGTTCTTTTGGCATACTTGCATAGGCTTCCACTCTCAGTAGGAAAATCGGCAATATTCTGTACAATACATAAAGCAAATGCAACATATCCCCCAAAAGTATGGGTCTTGCCCAACAGCAGGCAGACCATGAGAATGCAGTTCTCAGTGTGTGGACACCTGACTGTCTCGCCTATATGCTTATTGCACATCCCATTCTAAAGCCATCTCCATTTAATATGGAGTTGCTCCTCCACCCCCAGGCCGCAACAGCATTCACTCTTCCTGGGAAGGATTTCCACAAGATTTTATGGTGTCTGTTGAAATTTGTGCCCATTCAGGAAATTGAACATTTATGAGGTCAGGAATTGGTATTCGACAAGAAGTCCTGGCTCTTATCCATATGCTGTAAGCGGTTCAGAAGGCAGTGTTCTCTTGGCATCCACCAAACCCAGAATTGGTCCATCAGAGTGCCAGAATGGGTAGAATTATTGCAAAGGCAATGTGAAAGATACATTGCCCCAGTTTGAAGCATGTGTGATGGCTGTTTGTACAGAATACGTTGTATAGTCTACTTGAATAGCTGTGCTTATTGCTTAAATCATACTGATGCCAAATTGTGTCCTGAGAGACCTCCAACTAAGCACTATGATGGCCTGCACAGAGGTGGGACTGTAATTGGTGTTAAAGTGCTTTTGTATGGTCTATAAGAGACCAGATGGAGGACACTGATGGTCTAGGGAAAGTGCTGATCCTTCATAGGCATTTGTGGAAGAGAACAGCTTGCATAATCCAAATGGCTTCCCCCAGCAGATCATGCACTGAGTAATGGGATCTCGATTATTTTTTTTTTATGGCCAAGCACCATTATTGGCAGTGGCTTTCCAAGCAATGCCGTACACTGCTATGTTGGTGTGTTGGACAATGATTTTTGTTTTAACTACAGCAATGTCTGCATTCTCATTCTGACATTTAGTTTCATGTTAGACGTCAGATGTCTTGGCAAAGGTGACTTGATGGCAGCCTATGTAGTCTTAAGATGCCCATTTGTTGCTTCAGACTTGGCAGGGGTAGATGGTTAATGTCTATTGTCATAATGAAGTGGAATCCCACCTCCCAAGATTGAGTAGCCTATTATCTGAAGTTTTACCCGGTGAGCCATACACTTTTTAAATAAAAATGTTGGCATGTCACATCTGTCATTCCTCCCCTAGTGGGTTTGCACTGGGCCTCACAGGTCTTCCTTGATGGGTCTGAACTTTTCCTACAGCCATTTTTGCCCACTGTTGCATCACTATGTGTTGCCACCTAGCCTCACTAAGACCAATGATTCAGTACCTTGCCAGGCTCACTTACTTGGTGGTACAACTGACTGGCATTCTTAGTTTGTTTGAGTGGCTGTACAAGTGATTTCAGGTGACTTAATTTAACCCTGTTCTTTTGTTGTGATTAGATTTTAATCCTATTGTGCTCCTGAAGTGTTAGCCTTGGGCCTAACAAATCAGCAATACCTTACTTGTATGCCTGACCACATTGATCGGCCATGGTTGGTCTCATGCAAATTCTTTATCTTGTAACAATATGCTCTTTAATCCTTCAGCAGAATGAATTGGTCACTGATACAATGTTCTTTTTTTTTCCCCCCTATGTATAGTTAAGACACTTGCTTTGTGAATCTCAGAGCCAGCTGGAAATGGCCAAATCAGAAGCACAGAAACAGACTGCAGAGCTTGCATTGGTAAGTGTTTTATTTTAGATTCATAACTTGCGTCCCTTTGAATGATGGATTGCTGCTTGGGCAGTGAGGTGTGGTTTTTTTTAAATATTTAACTTTGCTAGCATTTGACACAGGAGGCACTGCTCTTATGTCATGATGTCTGCTAAATTGATTCATTTCTACTTTTTCAATAAAGCATGTTTAGCAAAAGCTTCCTGATCCCTGTTCCAGGTTAGGCAGCATCTTGGTGAGATGAAGAGTCGTGTAGAGGATGGACAAGCAGTTGGGTCACAGACTGATCAAATTGGGAAGGAAACTTACAAGGTGAAAAGCTAAGTGGGCTTTTGGGTACAGGGGAGGGTTCCTGATAAGACTTTTTAAAGAAGTATTGGACCACCACAAACTTTTTTTTTTTTTTTTTAATTATTTTTTTTCAATAAACTCTGGCTCTAGAGTCTCTTCAAATGAACTTGCTCAGGTGTACCTCTTCAGATTTTAACAGTTGAAAGACAAAGTTAAACTGATCGAGGTGTCACTTTAGAGTCTATAGTTGTATGTAATGTTTTTACACAAATGCAGCACATTAGAGTTAGGTGACTTTATTCAGGATTATACAGGAACAGACAAGGGAGGAGAAGTTTAGTATTCTTGCTGTTTTTAAAATAAAATTTCTTACATGCCTTGACTGTCCCCGGGCAGTTGATTGAACATATAAAAATGTCTATCAGCTGTTCAGCTAAGAGCTGCAGCATATGAACTGATTTTTGTAGTGATTTTCAGTTGTAGACTTTATTTACATAATCTTGACTCCTCCAGTGGTTACCAGTTATGTAGTCCAGAATCCCCAGTAACTCAGTCCAACCAGTGTGCAATTTGCCCCAGTTTGATTTTAATTTCTTATTCGTCGGCCATGTGTGCACGAGAGCCGATTTAACTAGTGAGCACTCATCCAAAAGTACAAAGCATACAATACAGACATGAGGGAAGTGGAAGGTAAGGACTGTGGAAACATAAGACCGGCTCACCAGCCGGAAGTCTTGTTTATTGTATCACGCTAGAATGAGATTGTACAATAAAAAATAAAAAAAATGAGGTGGTGTCAGCCATTTTTTGAATACATTACAAAATACTGTGAAAAGGCCAGTGATGAAAGTAAGACTAAGACAAAACAGTAGAGGATATTCAAAGTCATCCACTTGATTTCCAGAATGGCTTACCTTCAGCTGGTTGATCGTTCAAATTATAGAATACCTTTTCACAACAGTTAACACTGTAGTCAAGCTATGTGGCCTTTTGGCTAAGAATATAAACCTAAAATATAAGGTCCTCCTTCTGCTTACTATGTGACACTGAATAGTTTATCTGTGCTTACATTTTACATATATTTACAAAGTAATGTACATGTGAAGTGCTCAGAGATGGCTGACCCAATAAAAAGGGAGCCCATAATAGAAGAAATGGAAAAAGTCCCGGTCTGCAAGATTAAATTTTAAATTTTTGAAGTAGATTATTGTAGGATGCAAGACTGGGTATTCAAGTTTAGCCCGTATTCAAAGTTTTGTGCTGGTGTGTGTGTGTGACACGGTGAGACTAAACACAGTTGAAAATGTTTTAATGCAAATTATTATATAAAATAAAATGTCCAGCTGGCAAGTTTGAAGCAGTTTGGAAAGTCAGTTCACTGGCTTTAATTATCTTTTTCAAACCAGATTTTTAAGAGTTGCATTAGGGCAAGAGTACACCTGACAATGAAAATATCCTACAGTTTTTGTGCAGATGATTCTCTTGGGCCAATACTACTTCTGAAAAGGCTTAAATCCACTAATAAATACTAACCTGCCTGCCTGCCTGCCTTCCTCACATGCCTACTCCAATTTCATTCCAGAAGCCTCTGTCATGCCCCTCTTTATTGTAACAAATTCTACTGGGGTTTAATATGTTCGCACTGGGCCTGGCACAGGTACAGTACAGGCCAAATGTTTGGACACACCTCCTCATTCAATGTGTTTTCTTTATTCTCATGACCATTTACAGCACTCCATCACTCTCCTTCTTGGTCGAATAGCCCTTACACAGCCTGGAGGTGTGTTTGGGGTCATTGTCCTGTTGAAAAATAAATGATCGTCCAACTAACCTGACTTCTGCACAACACAACTGCTGCTCCCAACCCCATTGATAAAGCAAGAAATTCCACTAAATAACCCTGATAAGGCACACCTGTGACGTGAAAACCATTTCAGGTGACTGCCTGTTGAAGCTCATCGAGAGAATGCCAAGAGTGTGCTAAACAGTAATCAGAGCAAAGGGTGGCTATTTTGAAGAAACTAGAATATTAAACATGTTTTCAGTTATTTCACCTTTTTTTGTTAAGTACATAACTCCACATGTGTTCATTCGTAGTTTTGATGCCTTCAGTCATAAAAATAAAGAAAACACATTGAATGAGGAGGTGTGTCCAAACTTTTGGCCTGTACTGTATGTCCTTTCCTGCGATGAAATCTAAGACCTCAGTCTTTTTGCACTGCATCTATGAAGATGAAACATGGAAGTTACTCTGCTGAGCTATAGCAACTTCCTTTTGCCTTTTACTCTGCTCTTGTGGGTTGGTGATTATGCTGCAATGATGTAGTGCAGCCCAACTTCACACATCAAATGAAGAAATTTGCACCATATCAGATCATCCCCTCCTGGACTCTAACCTACAATTTAGTAAAATCCAACCACTTGAGATAAAAACATTCATGTAGTGGGTAAGTTAAATGCAGTGCTATGGGTACATACAAAATTGGACAAATGAGAGAAGGCCATTCAGTCCAAGCTCGTTTTGTTTAGCTAATAGATAAACTCTCCCGATATCTCCTCTAGATCTTTCTTAAAGGGTGGTTGGCAAGGATTTACCTTCAACTACTTATCTCGGTACTTTTTGTTCCTGATTCCAAACACTCTTTGCATAAAGAAGTGTTTCTTGGTTTCAGTCCGAAATGCCCTTCCCCTTAATTTCCATTGGTGTCCAAGTATGTGATTCATCTTTTTAAGTTGAAAGAATTCTACTGGATGTACTTTTATCAATGTCTTTGAGAATTTTGAAGACTTGGATAAGGTCGCCACACAGTCATCTCTTCTGAGTAAACGGGTATAATTCTGGGCCTGTCAGAATACGACATGTTCTTAAATCTTGGATGCTCACCATTGCTCAGCTTCAAGTACTGCTATGTCTTGACCAGAAATGCCTGCACACACTGCTCCAGATCCAGCCTTGCTAGTGCATTATACAGTCCGATGAAAATAAATCAAGGAACGTGATGCTCAATTTTTACAATGTATACTGTAGTAACTTAATGTCTTATTTGCCTTTTTAATTGCTTCTGCACTTTTAGATGATGACAATTTTGAGCCAACATTAAACCCATAAATCATTTTCAGAGGTTGCTGCCTTCAGCACAGAGCTTCCCATTTTGCACACATGCAAAGTGAAGCCACTATGCAGGTTCGCATCATGTTCTTATACTAGTATGCCTGGATTCCTCATGGGCCCGTGTTTCACTTAATTTTTTTTTTTTTTTTTTATTTGGAAGTGTGCTTCTTTTCAGTGAAAAGCAAAAATTCTGGCTGGTATAAAAATCAAATTTTAAAGTAACATTTGCAGGAAACAAAACTGTACAAAACAATCGGGAAATTGTTTTAGAGAGATTAAGTCAAGTCCACATATTCAAAATTGAACACATAAAACATTGTGTTTAGTTTATAAGTGTAGGTTCCTAGAGGTGAGGAGAGATGCTGGGTATATTGGGGGGGAAAAGGGTGCCAAGCATACAGCTGCCAGGCAAGAGGAAAAGAGGGGGCCTAAGCGTAGGTTTATGGATGTGGTGAGAGAGGACATGAAGGTGATAGGGTGTGACTGAGCAAAAGGATGATATAGAAAAAGAGAATCTGCTGTGGAAACCCCTAACTGGAGGAGCCAAAATAAGATGATGATTCCTAGAGGTGTAATGCAGGATTTAACTGCAGCGGTCAATAACTTGAGCCATGGCAGGATGTTAAGATGCTGCTGCTTATGTCATTACATCTGCATGTGTGGGCAGCCATAACGTGTTAGCAGAAGGAAGTCCGGCATCAACATGCAGGCAGGCTTGCAAAGAAATCTTGGCTGTGTCACTGGATCTTTTGTTGGTTTGATTGCTTTTTGGCTTTTTTTGTATGCCAACCACACTTATTTTCACCAATAAGGTATGACATTACAGTAGATCCCATTTACCTTTATAAAATCTCATATTTAAGGCGGCTTTAAGTGTCTATATAATAAAATTAGTGCAGATCATTCAGTTCTTCCCAGAACCAGACTACTTTTAAGATGCAAGTGCGTGGCTTTCTTTGGGATCATTCTAAAAGTAATGTATATTTCACTTTATATGCTGTCCCCATCACTTCCTGAAGGAAATTCTGCAACAGGCCTCGCAACCTCACACAATTTTGTAACCTTGGAATTGCAACATCCGGAAGCATTTCAGTTGAGGTCTTGCATAACTAATGCTGTATAGTATTTCCTCTTTTCACCTTTTGTGGTTTTCTGGCAGTCATGCCTGCTTTATGCAGACTTATGTGGTGTTTATCTTATATTGGTGGTGTAATTAAGGGTAATGGAACATTTAATTCCTATACATTTTTAGGTGACTAAAAGCTTAGTTATGGTATAATCTGGAAAACCATTGTGGTAGGGAATGCTGCTTTGCACCTCTTGTATAGTAGAATAAAGAGATACCAACGATATAGCTCACCTGACACTACGTTACTGATTTTTAATTTACCTGTAGGCCCTAAATATTTGCATGCCTCTGGGCCATCAAAACTGATAGCTTAATTTCTCATTTTTAAAAATGTATGCCTTGTTGTACCTGACACAAAACAAGTGTGTTCTGTTGAAGAGTTCGTCCATGCCAACACCTCTATCAAAATTTCCCATCTCTTCTACACGATCTGTGCATCACATTCTGCTAATGTTAACGTCTAAAATCACAGCTCAAAACCCTTTTCGGTCATTGGTTACATTGTCTGTACTTCTGCGCAGTCCATTTTTATGTACTTACCCTAACAGTGTTTGGTGCCGTTGGTCAGAGTTTTGTCTACTTGCACAGTGTTTTATAAAAATATTTTAACCCCTTGTAAGGTTTTGCATTTTATTGTTATACACCAGTGACTTTTCAAGTAAAAAAAAATAAAAGGGAAGAAAAACCGAGCAGCTGGATATTTGGAATTGATGTGGGGTTGTCACATGGGGCACACTGCCATTTCCAAGCATGTTTGCCAGACAAAATTAGTGTATGAACTATAAGAATTTAGATGGATGTGAAATGAAATAAAGGGTGACTTGCTTGTAGTAACAAACAAGCAGAAATAAACCAAGGTGCCAAAATGGAGCTGTTCAGGGTTAAATCCAGTACTGAATGGTGAACGTGTGAAAGTGATTTTAAAATTAGAAAAGTCCAGTGTACAAAGATTCATTGTTTTTGTCAGTCGTATCTTTTAAGCAGTCCAGAGCAAAACAAGATCATGTTCTCTATTTGTTTCCATTTTTTACATCAGTTTTGTTCCTCTTTAGAGGCATTAATACGCCCAATTGTTTTTAAAGCTTCAGAGTACCTTTACACACACCAGAAATGTGATACTTAAGTATTGGTCTTGTGTTTTATCGTTTATGTACAATAATGTTTGTTGTTGTAAAATCTACAGCCATTAGGCAGTCAGGCCTTCTACTTTTTAGGTTTCTTTTTGATTAACATTGTATTTTGATATTTCCAGTTACAGTCACAGCTAGAGAAAACTATTGAAAAACTAAACCATGAGCACGTGCAGAATCAGACACTGGCTGAAGAGTTTGAGCAGGTGAGTGTCAAATGTAGGTAAATGCTTTTAAAGGGATGTGGCAGTTTTTTTTGTGTGTGTTACTTCGCCCATGTGATTTGTAGTGATGGGTGAGAACAATTTTTAATCTTGTTGTCCTGGAAAAGGGAGATAATCATCTTTCTAATAGAAATGGAGCCTATAGGGACCAAATGCTGGACAATGAACAATACGGTTGGGGGGGCCAGGGGAGATGTTGTGTTTAATCATGTCAAATTTTACATGCCAGGTCATCCAGTTGTATGGCTCACAAAGTGCAAAATGACTTTTTTATTTTATTTTGTGAATATTTTTTTAATTAAATGCTTCTGTAAAATCCGAGCAGGAAATAGATTCAAAAAATCTTTCCTATTTGAATGTAAGACTTGCCTCTCCTCATTCTTTGGACAAGAGTCCTGTCTTCAATTCAGCCACTTCTTTTTCTCCACATATCATTCATCTTCCTAATCCAGTGATACAGGGCTGCTGGCGCCAGTCTCGGCAATCCTAAGGTGTAAGACAGGAATAGCTCTCTCTCACTCATCATTCGTGTTATCTGTGCTGTTAACAGACAAATGTTTAACGTTGGAAGAAACCATTCCTGTTAATTCACTCAATGTTAAGCTTTGGGAAAAGTTACTTTTTGTTCGTTAAATGGTGTCTGACTGTGTTTATTTTTCAAATAGGCTCAGACAATTGTGTCAAACCTACAAGCTGAGCTGGACTCGCTGAAAGCAGCTGGAGGTGCTGACCTTCCTAGTAGTGAAAATATAGCTCAACTAAAGGTAACTATAAGCAGATATGATTCAGAAATAGTTTTTCACTGTTCTCGCACAAAATCTGATTTGTGTGTTGACTGATATTGAGCATCTTAAGCTTGAATAATCAGTTGCTGGCTTTTAAAATTATTGCCGACACTCGAACTGTGTACTTGCTCCTTTTTATACAAAAAAAGCAAGTTATTTCCCAAGTTAAATGTTCAGAAATGAAGTTGGCTGTGTACAAATGATCATGTAAAAGCAATGGCTAGTGTTGGCTACTCGGCTGTTCACTAATCTGAAACTAGAACACAAGTGATAGATGATGATTTTAAAAGGCCAAAGTAGCTGATAATTTTTTCTCTTTACATGACTTTCTTAATGTCACGCTTATTTAGTCGACTGTCCGGAATACCTATGCTGCAGCTCTATATAAAATTCTCCTCTTATAATTTGCGCACCAATATCAATTGGTCGCTCATTCATGAACAGCGAAGCCATGACTGAATGATTTTCCATGCACGGACACTGATTAAGTGTGTGAGCTAATCCTTTTTACATAGAACAAACCTGCTCTGAGCAGGTTTGAGGATTTGGATGTGCTGCTATGAGAACACATCCAACAAGAGTTTCGAAAAACCCATTGATCCAGGATCATGCCAAATCGTCAACAATTACATCTGGCTAAACGAGTAATCCACGTGCGAAAAATCCCCCCTTGGTTTTTGTAGAGCTTGTCGTGTTGCTTACCTGTATGAATGTAAACTGCATTTTGTAGAGTTTGAATGCTTCATACGTGCACAAAATGCAAATTTACCAGTTGCTACATTTCTGTGACCGGTGGCGCTACCATCCCTTTTAAGGATTTTTTTTTTAGCCAATGTAGGCATGTCCATTGTAGGCAAGCATTTGTCATATGCATTCTTAATGGTTTTAGTGTGGGCTGAGATTTTCATAAATGATGTGAAAACACTAGTGTGGATGAAGGTGTGTTTTGTTTTTTTTTTGTTTTTTTAAAAAAAGTTTAAATGAAAATCTAGTGTGGACATAGCCATAGTGTGGTTTTTCTAGGTGGGTATCAATGTGCCAGCCTCTATGAAGGCGCTATCGAGAGGCCCTTCTATTGGGATGAACGTCCGTTTAGAACAAGAGTTCCCCCAATTGCTTGATGTACCCTTTTTTTCCCCCTCAATTCATTCTTAAAATGAATGGGTCCTGTGTGAGATGAATAGCAAATTTTATCCCATGTGCACTACACCATATCAGTGCGGTTTTTGGGATGACCTGGTTTAACGAGAGGAGTTCTGGAAACCCTGGTTCTTGAGCAATATTTGTGTTATAGGCATCTCCATTATGGGGAAGTGTACAAATATCTTGAAGTCTAATTACATTGTTTTCAGGATTATTTTTGCCTTGACTTAATAAGAGGATTGGTGGTTCTAATTTGATTTATTGTTAGTATGGGGTCAGACACATGAAAAACAAGACTGTGCCTATAGCTTTTTTTATTTAACAAATTAAGAAAATGTAACTATGATCAACTTCAAAATAGTTGCATTATGAGTTGACGCATGGCTGCGTACGACGCTGTCAACATGCAGAGCAATTCTGCAGATCATTATCTGAATGGCTATTGAGGAGCTCTGTAGTTTTTGCTTTCACATCTGTAACGGCCAACCCCTTTCCCAGACCGGCCGCTACACTACCAAGACTGTAACTTGGAATACCTGAGGTTTCTTGCTTTAATATCAAGCCGTACTCCTTGCAAGATGTCTTATTTTCCCCAACACAATGAAATGACTAGAGACAGTAAATGGATATGTCAAATTAAACAGGTATACTGTAAAATAAGACAGAGAAACATTCAATAATAAATAAATATAAGTGTGCGCAAATTACCACTGGTCCCCAAAACGGCATTGACTTATTTATTTATAGAGTGTGTGTGTGTGTGTTAATATATATATAAATTTATATTATATAATATATAATTAATTGTATTATATACACAAATATTTACAATAAACCCTCCCTTGCCCCCAAACAATTAACAAAAGCACACAACACAAATACAAACATAGATCTGAAAAACACAGCAGTTGAAAATGTGGTGAAACAAAGTGTCCCAAAATAAAGTCCGGCGGTATAGAAACTGCTTGTGGTGTTATGGTGCTTCTTCCCGACAACAAAACAACCTCACCGTAAACGTCCTGGCAATGGTTGGAATGACTTCAACCCCAAGGACTCTCAGCTCTGGCTGTCGTGATGATCGGTAGATGAAGAAGCAGGCAGTGGAATAAAGCAATGAATAGCAGTAATGAGTTTGTAGATGGTTAGATAAATTTGTCTACTTTTCTTTCTCTCCCTCTCTCTCTCTCTTTTTTTTTTTTTTTTGGATGTAACTGGTGTGTAAACAGGTTTTTTCTGTCCTGGGGCTGCGGTCTCTCTCCATCCGTCCCCTCTGCACTTATGGGGACAACATTCACTGACCTACACATAACGGACAGTAAATGGGGCGATGAAAACAACATGCACTCAGCACACACGTAGAATATACTATTACTGTGTAGCCCCGCTACACATCTTTTACTGACAAAAAATGGGCTCCTCTGAGCACCAACTTGTGCCATTCAAAAACACATTCACGACACTTGCACTGTTCATTGTAAGCCTCAGTCAATAATTGGAAGTTTCCATTGCGGATTTCTTCAGGTTCACAAGATGTTAACTTGCTGTTCACTCCATTTTCCGGACAAGGGTAAGAAAGCATCTGTGTCAGACATGCGTCCACTCTAGCAGTGTGAAGCAATCGAGTTGAGCCTTTTCTCACTGTGAAGAGTTATCAATCTCTTTTGTTTCTCTCCTCTTACTCTTTGGTTCCTGAGCTATATGATAGGCCTCTTTTGTGTCGGACTTCATATACATGGTTTTTTTTTTTTTTTTTTTGTTCACTGATGCCCATTTCTCTGATTTGTTACAGTGGGAAATTGGGTTCAGAGTTGCTCTGATCACTCGTGGTGTAGAATTATGGGAAACCTTAGAGGTAGAAACGGTGATTTCAGTTTCAAGTAAGCCAATTGAGTTGTTTTGGGCATATAGTTAGGGTGACCCCTGAGAGCCTCCGGGTATATGTGGAATATATGAGGAAACACAAGGGGTCATGCTGCAAGGATATCGTCTCTTGAATGGTCTCATAGGTGTTGGGAAATGTGGTGAGGGTGGAAGGTGTTGAGAATGGAATAGCCTCGTCTGTCCAGCCTGGCACACACCAGGAAAATTAGACTGGTATGCTATAAAATAGTAGTAGTAATAATTTTTTTTTTTTACTTGAGAGATTATATTCCCTTTGCTCCATGATGTGCAGGATTCCTTTATCGGTTGAAGCTGCTCAGTAAAGAAGCTTTGTGTCCGCTTTACACAAGTGGTAGATGCAAAATAGAGGCCTATTTAGCGGTGCTTATATAAATGAATATTTTTGTCAAATTATTAAACATGCAAAGCAGCATTAATAGGAAATGATGCTGTAGGCAACTCTGAATAGCAGCCTGTCCCCTTTAACACAGCTACAGTAAGAATCCATAAATAATGTAGCTAAATCTCTTAACAGCTGTGAACTGTTATTAACAAGAGAACAAATAATTTCATGCTGGAGATTAAAATTTAATCAAACACTCTCCTGTATTTTGTACTCCATGCAGAGTTCGGTAATACATTTTCAGATAAATAAGGCTGTAAAATTCTAAAGAGTCGTCCATCTCCACTATTGCAGATGCAATGCTTTTTTGGCTTGTGATGAGGACTAATGTGACACAGTTGCATTTTCACAGTCTTTCAAGCCCTTTAATTTAAGAACTAAAACAATGGCATTGCATCATTCATATGCGACAATCAAACATTTAAACTCATTCCCAGGAAGGACCAAACTATTTATTTTTTGTAGCTCGGAGCTCTTTAGCGCTCCACTCTCAGTGTTTAGGCCTTGGCTGAGCAGCTACTGCTTCAGGAGTCCTTCAGCTAATGCTGTAAATATGCTGGACGTTGTAATCGAGGTGTCGTGGGTTTACAGCCGGCCTCCAACAGTTACCACACTACACATCTGCCAACTGAAATGCCTTGTATGCACCCAGAGATGATGCACATTTTATATAGCAGCATATTTGACAAGTTGTTGTCGCATGAGTTCGATTTCAGAAAATTCACAACTTAGTTGCCAATGGGAAAGCGCAAGGAATATTTAAACAAAGCCTCTGCTAAGATCCTGGCCTTTTATTCACAGGAGCCTTATCAGTAATCAAACTGACCTCGAAGCTTGAAGAATGCAAGCAACCATAAGCTAGTGCGAGTCTGTCTGTCCATCTCTTAATACATACAAGGACCGACTTGAAAACGGATTTTTGATAATCCATTATATTAAACGAGCAAAACCTTTTAATGCACTCTCTTCATTCCATTGCCTGTGGATGTTCCTTGTAAAATGCAGTAACATGGACATGAATATTTGTTTATTAGCTACGACCCCCAAACCAATAGCTGTTTGGAGCAAGTTTTAGCAAAAAAAAAAAAAAACATTTAATTTGGTAAGTCAGTCAGTTATTATCCAACCCACTATATCCTAACACGGGGTCACGGGGTCTGCTGGAGCCAATCCCAGCCAACACAGGGCGCAAGGCAGGAACAAGTACCAGGCAGGGCGTCTGCCTACCCCAGGGGGTGGCACACAAACACACCCGGGACAATTTAAGATCACCAATACACCTAACCAGCATGTCTTTGGACTGTTGGAGGAAATCGGAGCACCAGGAGGAATCCCACACAGACACAGGGAAGAACATGTAAACTCCACGCAGGGAGGACCCGGGAAACGAACCCAGGTCTCCTTACTGCCTGCTTTCATTTGGTGTTGGATTTTTTTTTTTTTTTTGATAAAATATAAATCTATTAAATCTTTCAGAAAACTGTCAAGCATTTGTTTTAGAGGCCTGACATTTTAATGTAAAAATTGTGCCAAATGACGACTTTACCGTTTCTGCATCCTAGTGGCTGCTATAACCGACACACAGTGCCGATGACCTGGAGCCGGCGTCTTCTCGTTAAGCTCCAGATTCTGCAGTATTACCAAATAACAATTTCTTAAAGGGAAATCCTTAAGCATTACGTGTGCTGGAGTTGACGAGGATTTATTTTTTTTATATGCAGATTAGACTTGAAAAGGAAAAAAAGCTTTCCAAGGATTTAGGACAGGCAGCTGTTAAACTACA
>JANRMT010062824.1:19418528-19491054 GCA_026402145.1 Polypterus bichir lapradei | reverse complement strand
AGAACAGCAGGTCTGAGTTTTTTCAGAGTTGCATGCTGTCAGAAGTCGTGACGACTCTTGAGATTCTTGTCATTTCCTCTTGCAGCTTGTTGGCCACCGTGCTGCTTCTCTTGAAGCTGCGACGTTTTTGAACTAAACTTTGGATAACTTTTTTTTTTTTTTTTTTGTTAACGTTATCAGTCATCACACATTCTAAAAATGCAACAAAACTAAAAGGTATCTGCAATCTGTGACACCAGCCATGTTTGGCTAAGGTTACATTTTCTTTAATGTAGGAAAGGGGAGAATTTTTTCCCCTGCCTTGTAGGTTTAATTATTATTGTTTGAACATTTTTAGTTTTGAAAGTCTGCTTAATCTAAAAAGACTGTTAGTTGCAATAAGAATGTTTAGTTCTCTCTATTTTAATGTTAAGAATATTCACGGTTTCATAGTTTAGTATAGTATGATATGAAATCTTTGTGTGTGTTTGTTCTATTTTGATGGTGCTTGTTAGATCCTACTAAAGTGAACATCTGACACTCCCGTTCCTATGACTTATCCAAGTCAAATTTAGAATTGTCACAAGGTGCTGAATGTGGATAGTAAAAATACGTCAGACACGGTAGTTTACCGAGCTGCGGGTTCAAAATGCAGCTGCACATCTTCTGTTGAAACAGCCGAGATGGGTCCGTGTCTCTCCACTTTTAGGCCACTACACTGGCTGAATGAGTAGTAGACGGTGAGGTCACACCTGCGTGTTTGTTATAGAAGACATAGGATGACTGGCACCCCAGCCACAGTGGATGCTTCCTTACCTGGCCAGGAAGCCATGATAAAAGGGGGACATGGATGGAGGGGCCTTGTTGGTTAGTGGTACCTTTCTCAGTCAGGAGGCCATTATAAGGGAAGGACAGAGAAGGGGACGACTGCCTCCTGAGTCTTTGTGTTCACCCAGTGGCATGGCTCCTGTTTGGGCACTCACAGGGCTGCAGGGGACTTGTAGTTTTGCTCAGCGGCCCTGTTGCCATTCTCGGGTGCCTCCAGAGAGGCTTCACTGGACCCAGAAGTACTGTAGGGTTTGTGTTTAAAAAGACACCGCTCCACCCCATCCCACAGTCAGTGTCGGGAGGATATGGGCCAGGCTTTCTTGGAGGAGAGTGGAGGTCGAAAGGAAAAACAAAAGGGAATTAATCACTTGAAACATCAGTCACATAAACCGTATAGAAGGTATTTTGTTTGAATAAAAACTTTGTTCCTTCAACCTGTGGCTATGTGGTTTGGTTGAGTCTGGATGTTTGAGTTCTCTACAGGTGTCTGTATGTGTGTGTGTGTGTGTGTGTGTGTGTGTGCGCGTATACCCTAAAGCAGGGGTCGCCAATTCCAGTCCTGGAGGACCACCGTGGCTGCAGGTTTTCATTCAAACGTTTTTTGTTTTTTTTTTTAATTTTTTTAATGAGTGCCCTGTTTGTGCTGCTAATTAACTTTCAATTTTAATTAAATTGCTTTTTTAAGATTTTGTTCCCCTGATTTTTTTCATTCCTCTAAATTGCTTCATTTCCTTCCTTAAATGGCACCCAAACAAAAGTGAAATGAGTGAGCCAACAGACGACCAACTAAGTCAGGGCCTCCAAACTCCAACCGATTTTCACTCCAAACAACTGCTTAATGAGGTGCCGATTCTTGTCGTTAATTAAACTCGTTCTTTAATTCCGTGGCTTGTTGCTGCTCTCGTGGTGCATTAGCAGACATTTCCAAAATTGTTGTGTTTTTTTTTTTTTCTCTTTTCTCTTTCCAAGAGCACTAATAAAATGTTTTTGGGACCTGAGAAGATCAACATTCCTGACACCTTCATCGTTCTTTATTTTCAGATGTTGTATAATGGACACCAGTTGTTTTGGCTCATTTTTGTATCTCATTATTGTTTGGCAGCTAATTAAGGAAAAAACAAATTAAGGGATCTTCAAGAACAAGTTAAATAAAATGAATTCAAAAGAAGTTAATTGGTGGCAAAAACCAGTCACTCATTAAGAAAGAGGGTTAGAATGAAAACCTGCAGCCACGGTGGTCCTTCAGGACCAGAGTTGGCGACCCCTGCCTTAAAGTAAGTTCATATGTCAAAATGGTGACTATGCATTTTTAGGATTGTATATTGTAATTAATATGGAAGAAGTTTGTCGGTAGATGCGCGTTTTTTTTTTTTTTTTTTGTTATATAGCCGCTGCATTAACAAAGTTTAGAAAAGATCCTCCTCTTCTTAAAAACTAGGGGATTTAGATGTTTCCTATATACAAGTAACCCTTTTTATTCAATCTTCAACCAAATGAGGTTTACAGTTGACGGCAACATATTTTGTTAGATTAGTGCAAGATGATCAATACATAAAAGAATGACCGTAATAATGCTAAAAAAAAAGACAACACTAAAGTACAAAAAGCCATCCCTCCACCATTGTAGCGATAATTCCGTTGCCACTTTCATTAGGTCCACAAGCTCATTAATGCAAAAGGATTGCTCCTCCAAACAGCCAATCGTGTGGCTTCAACTGAGTAGATTTAGCATGCTGACTTGGTCAGGTTTTATTTGTTCTATCCAACATTAGAATAGATGACGTGACTTAGGAAGTGTTATGATTTTTTTGGGTTTTTTTTTGGTTTTAGCATTTCAAACTGCTGTCTCAAGTTAATTGAGAATGGTGTGATAAAATCTACAGAATGGCAGAACTCTGGACAAAAGCATATTTGTAGTGGTAGGACAGAGGAGAGCGGACAGACTTGATGACTCTAATAGAAAGACCACAATGACTCCGATCACAGCTGTTTACAATGCAGTAGGGCATCTCAGAGTGCACGACAAGTGGATAGAATGCAGCAGATCACCCCAGGAAGATAAGGGCATGGTGTGAATGTGACCACCTAAAATGGACAACAGAAGATTGGAAAAAAGTTGTCTGGTCTGACCACATCCTGCATGTTGCAGTAGAAATCAAGATGAGAGCCAGAATTTAGTGAAACCAGCATGAATTGGTGGATCTGACCTGCCTTGTTTCCAATGTCTCTCCTTGGCACACACTCTCTAGGCCTCTTCATACCAATGAAGCATCATTTGAATTTCACTGTAGTACCTGAGCATTATTGCTGACCCCAATGCAACAGTCCACCTGTTCAAATAGATGTGTGCTTGATGACATGATGATGCACCGTCATCTCACGCCGGTTCCGTGAACATAGCAATTGGCTTGCACAGAGCTCAGTACAAATGAGAGCCTTGGGAAGGAGGTGGATCAGGTGATTTGCACACAAATATGGCTGGAAAATCTGCAGAACCTCCATGATGGAATCGAGTTGGCATGGACCAGAATTCCTTGTTAAATCCGTGCCTCAAATGCTTGATCATTGGGCTGTGTTTTTCATGCTATGAACCATTTCATTAAACTCTAGAACAGACTGCACAAAACGGGTTCAGTGTTTGACAGCAGAAAACAATCTTTCAACAAATGAAGTCCTTCATAAGGGAGATTTTACAGTTTTGTCAACTTAAACTAAATTTTGCTATACTTACAAGTAAGCACAATTGAAGTCACTCTTTTGGCCCATTGTTATAAAGATAAAAGCCCTGTGCTTTTTCCCTATCGCCATTTGCTCGTTAATGTTTAATGTACAGTTTGCTTGTCACCTGAGGCTTTCTCAATTCTAATTATTTAAGCAGGCCACTTAACACACGGCCATTACTCCAACATTGAGTTGAACCTTATTCCGGGGGGTTCTGTTCCTTGGCTCTTGTGTGTAAGCTGTGCACATTTTATCTCGATTTTTGTCGTCCTGCTCCGTGTTTTTTGGCCTGATGTGTGCATTTTGTGTGTTGTTTTTTCTTCTGCATGTCTTTTGATTTTTCATTGTTCTCCTGCCATTCAGCTTATATGTTCAAATCTTCTCTTAAACAATGGAACTAGCAATTCTAGCCTCTGTTAGAACAAAACCTCCTTGTTTGTGAACAATTGCCCAGCAAACTGTTGGCCAAGGATGCCCTGGGTGACAGACATCTGGCACAGGATTTAATGACGTCTTAAAGCCGTTTTCTGTATTATGCTAGCACAGCGAAACACACAGAAATGTGCTTTTCCTTTAAATCTGTTCCGCTGCTAAAGCATGACCCTCCAAACAGCTTGGGAACTTGCTGTATGTTTATGAATGTGGATTGAAGATTCTTTATTTTGCACAGATGTACCGAGATCTTGCACTCTCTCTGTCTCTCTGTCCAGTGAGGTACATATAACATAGGACAGGTCACCCCTGTACATACATGGCAAAACATGACAATACAGAGCATTTATATAGGTAGTACGTCATTGGATGTTAATGTTATCACACAGTTGATTTTTAAATATGACACGATGTCGAGAGGATGGACTGCAGAGGGGTTAAAAACGGTATTTGAACCGAGAGGTATTGGCTTGGATTCTAGCATACCTATGAGTTGATCTCAGTTTGGAAAACACAACTCTGCAATCCTACTCGCTCTGCGCATCGGTCCTATTTCTGCAGCGTTGGGTATATATGGACTCTCTTGAGGGAACCCAGTTGTACAGTACCGTGTGCCGGCTTCCCCATTTTTTTGTAGTGAGCTCTCTTCCTGGGTATACCCTACTGTGAGCCCTCCTGTCAGTGCTCTATGGTAGAAGCTCGCCAGGGTTTGTTTCTGCATGCCACACTTCCACAAGCATCTTTTGCTTCCTTGGATGCTGTTGTGCTTTCTTAATGATGGCAGGGGTGTTTTGTGACCAGTTTAGTTTCTCCAAGGTGAAGGCCTGAGAAATGTGAAACTTACCAAACTCTCTGCTGCCGTCCCATCAGTGCAGACAGGCGAGTGGTCCAGAAGGCCAGAATCGTTTCTTTCAGTTTGTTCATGTTCAAGGTGAGGTAGTTGGTGTAACACAATTAGCCTAATTTTTAATTGTGAATATAAATATACTTTCACTGAGCAGATTATTCAGACCCCTCTACTAATCCTGGGTAGGGCCTCCCTTTGCTCCCACAAAAGCCTCAGTTCTTAATGGCATAAATCCTACAAGATATTAGAAATGTTCCTTTGGGATCCTGGTCTATGATGACATGATTACATCGCACCATTTCTTCAGATTTGTCAGCTGCACTTTCATGCTGAGGGTCTTCCATTCTGCCACATCCCAAAGGTGTTCTGATGGATTCAGATGTGGTGACGAGGAGGCCACTGAAGAACACTGAACTCCTTGTCATGTTCATGAAACCGGTTTTGCTTTGTGCCATGGTACATTATTGTGCTGGAATTGGCTATTAGAAGATGGTCAATTGTGGTCATTAAGTGATGCACACAGTCGACAACAAAACTCAAATAAGCCGTGGCATTCAAGCCGTGATTAGTTATATTAGCAGGCCCAAAGTGTGTCAAGAAGACATTGCCCATGCCATTACACCATCACCACCAGCCTGGACCGTTGACACCAAGCAGGTCGGTTGTCCGGTTTTTGGTGAGCCTGTGCCTACTGCAGCCTCCGCTTTCCGGTTTTGGCTGACGAAGGTGCAATCAAATGTGGTGGTCTGCTGCTGTAGCCTATCTGCTTCAGGGTTTGGTGTGTGGTGCATTCTGAGATGCTTTTCTGCTCACCATAGTTTTACTGAGTGGTTATTTCACTTACTGTAGCCTATTGGGCCATTCTCCTCTGGTGTCTCTCATCGATGTCACTCACGGGAATGTTTATTGCAACATTCTCTGTAAAGATCAGGAATTACAGAAATACTCCGACAAACCCCTCTGGCACCAACAATCATGCCACAGTTGAAGCGCACTCCCCATCCGTCCTCCATTCAGATGTTTGTGAACATTAACTGACGCATGATTGGCTGATTTAAATAATTGCATGGATAAAGATTTGTACTGGTGTTCCAAATAATTTACCCAGTGGCCGTAAATCTAAGGTATGTTGGCTTCAATATTGCAGGCTCAGAGAGAAAGGGGGCTGCACAGGATAAAGGGAGGGAATTTCCTGAAAGCAGCTGTTTGGATAAAAAGTACTGCTACCAAAGCTGTATCCTTTGTTGTCAAATTGTGTCATGGTCAGTGCTCGGTAGCGAGACTGGGATATGCCCTTATAAGCATTTGTTGACTCTTTTGTCTGCATTCAAGGTTGGCAGTCTGCAAATGCCATCCTCAGACTTGGCACGACTACTGAGGTTTCCTGGCACACAGCAGTCTCGCCCAGCATTGGTAGCGGACTGCTTTCCCATTTTAATCTGGATCCAGACAAACTATACAAAGCAGACTTGCACTTGACTGCTGACGGCAGTAGTCGCACTCCTTAATGTCTGCTCTTTATTTAGATAATTTTTATTATTGAATCCACAAAATTCCTTCTGCTTAACTAGATTTTGAAATTTAACTGCCTGAATGTGTCTGCTCTGGGCAGCCATGTGGAAGGGCAGGCCGTTTGTGTTTAATTGTCTTTTATTAGAAAATCCACCAGTGTGGACACATGGCACACGTCTTCTGGTCTTTTATTTAAATGGCAGTTGTTGCTCTGTCTGTAAAGCACATTGTGTTTGGTTCTTCTCACCAAGTCTGGTTTTTCATATATAACTCGGCATCTTGTCCCAAACAGGGGTGCAATGTGACTCCGTCTGGCTGAAAACCCTTTTTTGATTATGGAGTTCTGGAATTTTAAATATGAAAGTAAACATGGCCTCGACTAGTTTTAAAATCGCTAAAAAATACAGCAAAGAGCCAGCCAACAAGTAAAGAGTGATTGAAAACACAAGAGACCAGGCTAACCATTACTACCAGAATTCATGTGTGTTAATAACTCCTCACGTTTAATAAGTGCAAAAATCTACAAAGGTCAGAAATCCCCTTCAAATTCTCCAATCATGGACCATTCTATTGCAATCGCCAATTTGTGTGTTTTTTTATTTAAATAAAATTTATTATTTATTTTCTCTCATAGTTCAATAATTCAGTTAATATTGTATGTTTCCTGTTAGGCCAGGATAGCTCTAAACATCTGTTTACATTCCATTTTTATGTCATTTTGTTCATTTTTGGTTGTTTATTTATGATTTGTATAATGTGTGTTTGTGTTTTTTTTTTTATCAGTTGTGTTTGGTATTTACATATGGATGCTTATTCTGCCATATCTCTTCTGTAAGGCCAACTTGGGTAAGAGGACTCCATCAATGCTGGCCGACTATTGTTGGACACTCAAACAAGAAGCATCAGATGCAGAGTTAAAAATAAAAATCGGCAGCAAAACATTTTGAGCTCCGCTGAACTAATGCCAAGTTTCAGCATCATTAAGTGATTAAACACACTACATTCTACAACTTCTTTTTTTCTTGTTTCTCCAAATTTGTTAGTCCGTCTAAAATGAATATTTGTGTTCATATTAAAGCTAGCTATAGTAATTGTCAACCGTTTTTAGGAAGCAAAACTTAAAGAAAACCAAATGTCCAGTGTTGGTGTCTGCCTCACACCTCTGAAGCCCTGTTGCTGTATGTACAGTTTTGGGAGTTCTCCCAGGATTTGTGTGATGCTTTCCTTTCAGTGAGCCTTGGGTGTATTCTGTGATGGACTGTTATGTGGTGCACAGTTGGTTCAAACATCATAAACTCTGGCTGACCCTGAATTTAGATTCGGTGAGTGAGATGGATTGATGGATGGGTGAACATCGCATCACCTTGACTCCTCTTTGCTGTGCTTCTGAATATCAGTATACATACAATAAGATACGAGGCACATCCTCAAAGTAAAGAATTTCCCGCCAGGTAATTAACATGGCTGAACAGGCAGGACATTTTTCAAAGGGCAAGGTTAAGCCTTCAAAGGTAGATGCAGATGCATCAAAATGCCTGAGCCGAATACAAGTTGAAGCAGTTTTTGTTTTTTTTTTTTTTTTTTTTTTTGGTGCGCCCTTTTACTAGAAGGGTGAAATAAATGTGTTTTTCTTTCACTAGATGACATTTGTGTGCACATTGACTGCTCTTCCAGTTCAGCACAGAACTCCAGCAGGACCAATAAAGGCTGTGGGCTTCCTGCTCATTCCCTCTTGCATGGCCGAAGCTTGCCGTTCTCTGATATGACACCACTGGTACTCCCGTCGTCTTTAGAGAACAAATGTGTGTCACATGCTAGCATCTTACTAATGCTGCCAAGAAGTTTAGCAGCTTCTTTCAACTTCTTATAGCCAAACAATATGGGGCCTTTAACCAAACAGTAGTGGTGAACGGTTATAAATATGAACCGGTGACAGATTATGTGCCATCTTGACGTGGTGTTTTTGTTTTTCTACTGATTTTTAGGCATGTTATGGTCTTCAATTTTAAGAGTGGAATTTTAAATATGACAAAAGAGTAGGTTTATCAGTGAAGTCCTTTCTTGCCTGTGCTAATTGACCTACCACACATCCTGCCTCGTGGGTGCCATGATCTGGGAGCATAACTGCCTCACCTTGAAACTTGTGTTTCCTTACCTAAAAAAATAAAAATCTCAAATATATATCACACCTGTAGTAATTCTGTACATTCTCACAAAATGTAATTTTGGATGGAAATATACATTTAGGACAAAATCAAATTTTTCCCTAATTTACACAAGTTCTGAAATTGTTTAAAAATCCATGAAATGTTGTTAGTCTTCCATATGTAGTAAACTTATTGGTGTTCACGGAGTAGTGATGGCCATTTTGATTCACTTTACTGATTTCATTCTTTCGAACTACCCGATTTTAAAATGAATTGACTCATTTGATTTAGCAATAACTTAAATGTTCTTTCCCCTTGAACGGACCACAAATCTTTATTTATATGAAACATTACAATTCATATTGTATAATATGAATTGTATAATATGTCTTGAAAAGCACAAAATATTACAATATTGTGAAAGTGCATAATTGAGGCACTAAATTCAAGAGTAAGTGAACGAGCGTTGCACAACTTGTTCTTGGGTAATGATTCAGTGGTTAAGCTCGTAAATCCGTATAAATGAGAATTATGTAACTCGTTCACTAATCAAATGATGAGAATTGTGTGCCTTGTTCTCGAGTATCGGTGATTCACTCTGCAAATCAAATGCACAAGATTTGTCATTCATGCATGACCCATTTGAAATCTGTTACTTATTCTAGTGTAATAATTCAGTTTGCAAATCAAATGAATGGTATTGTGTGACTTGTACAGCTACAGAGGCCTGTAGGTATTGGACAAATGCACAAAAAAAAATCTGAATGAATTATGAATGTTTGTACAAATTATTAATCTGTCCGAACAACTTCATCGGAACGGATTTATTTTGTTGAAACGCATTATTTTTTTCTCCCCCTTGCACTCCAGTTCTTCGTTTTTTTTTCGGCGTACGGTTCGGTGAACCAGAAGAGGAACTGCAATGTCAAAGTGTTTTTATTGCGGAATCTGTTATCCTTTAATGAAGAGTTCACAAAGATAACCATGCCATGTCTGACAATCAAAACCTTAAGTATATCCAAAATATTTGCGTCCACAATAATTTTTGGATTTAATACAGTTTTATTTTATCTGCTGGCTACATTCTTCTGGTTCACTAAACTGCATGCCATGAAAAATAAATAACTACTAAAATAAGAGTCGGGAGCATCCATACAAACGATTTATGTAATTTATTTGGTTGGATTATTTTTAAGTACGGAATTCGTTCAAATTATTTTTCCTACCCGACTCCTGTGGGGTTCCGTATAGAACAATGATTCTGTACACAAATCGATACCATGCGACTTATTCATGAATCTAATGAACGAAAATCGTGCAACTTGTTCTTGGGTAATGATTGTATGCATGAAACAGTGCTTGGTGCATTCAGTGAGCCGTAAAGTAGGTTGAAAAGGAAATAATTGCTAGAAATTGGAAAAATATTTTTATAAGGTTATTTTGTGCGACTGATTTGTTGAACATGCAAAATGACAAACTTTTTAAATATTATGTTTGTATATTCTGCTTAAAACAATTCCAATAATGACTTATACAAAACCAGAAAAATATTTGATATTAAATGTGGTGTTACTGTCTTGTACTTGTATGATGATGACCGAGTGCTCGGTCGCTGATTGTGTTTTAATTAGAGAGACTCGGAGTGGAATCAAACGAGAATCGTGAGTTGGACAGGCAGCACTCGCACGTGACTTTTAAACATCTAACTTAGAGGCTGATGTGTTTTAGTTCTCCTGCGGAGCTCTGCTGAATCGACTTTCATTTGTACTCATGAATGGAGTCCCATAATTCACTGAAAATTTATTGTTCAAAAAGATCGAATCGCCCATCACTATCGCTGAGGCTTTGGTGTTGCCACTTCAGTTTTTTGGCTCCACTTCTTGATTTTTGGATTTTTCTTTTGTAAGAGAGGAGTGAGGAAACAAGTTGAGCAGCACTGTGTCTGTGTATGGCTGCCTAATTTCAAGCAGCGAAGCATAGCACAGCCCATTTTAGGGAGTCCACGCCAGAACAACACTTCGGGGATGTTGGTTCTTGACCATTACTGATAATTATATTTCTTTCTTTCAGGCTGAAGGAGAGGAGTCTCTGGAAGGAACTTCTGTTTGAAGCCACTAGGAGCAGAAGACACTAAATGACTTGCCAAAATGCCTTACAAAAATTAATTTTCATACATTCCTGAACTGTACGCCCTGTATAGAAGAGTAGGTAATTATCAAAAGGTGACCCCAACCTTTCACACTAAGGGAGAAGAGCTGCAGCTATTTATGTAGTTTACAGAAGTCACATTCCGCCTGCGTCTCTGACTGTGTCGGAGCTTTAGCCATTCTGTCTTTTGTTTAAATGGAAGACCTTGAATGTTCAGTGTTTGTGAAAAGGGAATCTTAAGTGTACATTTTTACTGTACATTGACCAGTGCAATTTCTATATTTGTTTTGTTTAAGAAAACAAAAGCAGGGCCTTTGGGGGGGGGGGCACAAAAAAAAAGGGGGGGCGTGTAACAATCTAAGGTACACGGCTGCAATACACGCGCCTGGACACCTGCAGCTGGCAGCCGACACAAATTGATTGAGAAAAAGAAAATAAAAACGAATGATGTAGCAAGAGGAATGGCTCCTACGTGTCGTCTGACTTCTTACTCTACCCTTGGGGACATCGGCTGGATATTCCAGCAAGTTTGTGTTTTCGGTCTGCTCCTGGGATGCAGAAGGGGATCCTGGTCACTGTTGGTTTTCACTCCAGCTAAGTGCTCAGCCAGTCTTTGGTTTTCAATCCTTAATTCAGCGCACAAGCGTTCAAAAGTTTGAAATCGCCTAGGAATATTCGTATTTTTAAAGGAAATTTTTTTTTTTTATCAAGATGCAATTTAAATTGATTTAAAAATGCAGTCAAGATGTTACTCGTGTTATTAATGACCGGTACTGCTTAGAATTTTTTTTTTTTTTTTTTTTTTTCCTTCATTATTCACAGCCCCATTTTCAGCATCTTAATAGCCAACTCCCTATGCTCTTCCCTAATTAGTCATGTGTTAATGCTGATTGGTTATTAGAGGAACCTTTGTAATTGCATTAGCATTGCTGACACCTGCTGTTCTGTTCACTTGGGTGGCAACATCCTGGAGTGCAGTTCTGGCCAAAGGAACGTGTCAGTCCGATCATTCTGCATAGTCCGGATTATTACCAAAGAACTGAACATTTGTGTCCACTACGGTCTTAAGAGATGACGGCAAACTGGATCTGACCGGGATTAAAAAAAAAAAAAAAAAAAAAAGCACACAACTGCATAAGATGTTAAGGATTATCGGAGTTTGTAGTCCAAGTCTGTCACATGTAAAGATGCAAAGGTTAGTCTCCCATTTTTTATTATTACCACGCTTACTTTAACTTCACCTGTTTGTTGTCTGGTACAAATCTTGTAATCGATATTTATTTAACCCACTTTCTGTTGTTCAAATGACTTGAAATCTTGCACACTCACTTCTGATGACAAAACATGAATCAATAATCGGTTTCACTAATTGATCAATTAATTCATGTTAATTAAATGAAATTTTCATATGAAGAATAGTTCAAGATTTCACCAATAGATGGCACTAGTAACGGATAGAAATATTAAAGGAAGTATTAAAATGTTGATTCCAAAAATTATACAAACCCAAGACTAAAGTTATTGATAGATAGATATATATAGATATAGATATATAGATGTAGTTAGATATGTGTGTATGTATGCGTGTGTGTATGTATATAGATACATAGATAAATAGATAGAGGTAGAGAGAGAGAGATATATAATTTTGGGGGGGGGGGTAAAAAGACTGGCATAGTGTGGATGAAAGACTAATATATAAAAAAAATACTGTTTAAAAACCACGCTTATTAAGTAAAAAAAATAAGTCTGTCATACATCACTTGTAAAATAAAAGGTGGGTGCTTTTGCTAAGATTTTAAGTGTTGATTGATGAAAGGCACCCATGCTTTTATTTTACGAGTGATGTATGAGAGACTTACTTTTTTAATTAATATATAAAAAAAACACTTTTTAAAAACCGTACTTAAGTTAAAGTAGTCTTTCATCCACCCTATGCCAAAGACTTTTGAAAATTCCCTTCGGAGCTGTAGGTTTCTGAAAACGCCGTCTCAGTATTGCAGTGTGGATGGGTGAAAATGCAGTTTTTACAGAAACGCAGACTCGTAAGTGCACTCTGATTGGTTCGCATTTATTCCCTGGCCCTTCTTTGATTGGATCCTCTTTATTATATCATCTCATTCCTGGATTGGTCACCCATCATGGAACAAAACCACATGGTGGACGTAAGCATTTCCTTTCCGTGACCCTCGTTGCGTTGCTTGGCAGTGTGCCTCTAAATTGTTTTGTACGGTTGGAATTCTGCATGCACACGTAAAAAGCAAATTTACTGGTTGCTACAGTTTTGTGATAAATCTGGTGGCTGCCAGCGTTTTATTGTCCCTTTTTAAAGGTTATTTTAACCAAAGTGCGCTTGCCCAGTGTAGAATGGCGCTGTCATCTGTGGTTTTTTTTTTTTAGTTGTTTTAGTGTGGACGGAGATACTTTTCTGTAAATTTATGTGAAAAAGGGCTACTGCAGACAGAGTTTTTGTTTAAAATCACTTTAATTACTGAAAATGTGGATGGAGCCTGATACATGGTTGGTTCCTTTAAGAAAGCTGCCACCTGAGAATCTGTAAATACATGCCAGGTATCGCTATGTGCAATAGTGGGGGGTATGGAAGGGAGGAAGCGGTTAAAAGGGTGAATTTCTGAGTGCTTCTAAACTTTTGAAATCCAGTGACCATACTAAGAAGTCAAAGGTCATTTGTTGTAGTCACATCTCCCCAGTATGGTGGAATTGTTCACTCGGTCAGACACTCGTGTCACCACGTGATGGATGGGTTAGTCATCAGCTGTGTGCTCTGAGAGGAGCGAGCAAGAAGCATCTGCAGGCAAAGCCTGGCCGGACCAGCGAGACCCTCCCTTGGGTCTGCTCTGAAGCTCCACCACAAACGATGGATGACGTCCCACTTGGCTAGAAGTCGGAGCACAGATGAAAATGCAGGATGCCCTCTCACCAAAGGCTACCTTCAGTCCTTGTGTGAAAAGTAAAGCAAGTTAAGTAGGCCCTTCCTTCCGCACCGTCCGGCGTCTTTCCAACGTGCTTTGGTTAAAATCGTAAGCTGCTTTACCAATCGCTCAAGTGCCTGAAGACATCTTGACAGAGTTACGTCTGCATTGCCACTGGCCCACTTTAAAGTACGGGTGACGAGCTGCAGCCCCTGGATCGATCTGTAATTAGGGGGGCGGGGGGATCAAAGAAAGCAAAGGTTTGTGTCTTTTTAGACGGAGACCCTGGTGGTGTTACCAGATGTCTCCTCATTTACCCATAATGCCTCTCTGTCAATGTCTCTGGGGTGAGAAGTTTTGTTCTTTTTGGGTCTGATTGGATTCCAGTACGGGGTTGTACTCCTCCTCTGTCGTGGTGGATGGTTCAGCGTGCATAAATTACGAAGGAAAGCTGACAAAGCAGGAGTTAAACAACAACCCTTTTGACGAGGCCTGAGCGAGAGTGGAAGTACAACACAACTTGGAATCAAACAGCAGGGGGGGCTGCAAAAGTGTAATACTCAATTTTAAGTTCGAGTAGAGTAACGTTTCATGGTGTTTGAGTGGGTAAGTAATGTTAAGCTCTGCTCCTTGTGCTGTTTCACTTGCTCTGAGCCAGTGTGCTGTAGCACACCCGAGACCCCCAGGTTCAAAATTTTGGGTTTGAAAATAAGGTACAGTCCTAGAGAGTAACTATGCAAAGTTAATTGTAATACTGGCTCTGACCCAGTAGGTGGCATTGATGTGCAAACAAGGAGGGTTTATAAAGAAAAAAATGCCCCACCCCCCAAGAATGTTCCTTTCTTTTAAACCCCCCCAAAAACCTACACCCTGTGTGTGTGTGTGAGAGAGAATGTCAGGTTTGTCATCTGAACCAAACTTTAGCAGTAATTGTGTGAATCTGTAGGTGAGAGGACACACGGTGCTCTCGCTCAGCACTCCTTGGAAGTTGATTTAGAAAATCGATGGATGGCTAATACAAAAAAACCAACGGAGTGTAACTGAAGTGGTGGCCGTCTACTTGGAGTCGGTCACACACTGCAGATAAGAATTCCATTGGGGTGACCTGAGGCCATTACGACCCCATTAACGTTAGTTTGGCTCGGTTTGCCGCTTACATTACTGTGACCTGCTGAATGGCTGCCGTTGGTGGTGTAGAGCTGGCCGATTGAAGATTCCCAAACCCCACCCCCCACTGGGCTCCATTTGCCAGCAGTAACAGATGCCAGTGTAACACGGCAATGCCCGCCATTGGCTGCATCTAATGTTTCCATACCTTGCAGGAGTGTGATGTGTAATTCAGAGGCTCGTGGAACATAAAACACCGGGACATTTGTCATCAGTAAATATTTTAATGTTAATTTGTGTCAAACCCTTGCTCTGTGTTTTTCTCCAGAAATTCAGTTGGGGGGGGGGTTTGGGTTGGGCCAAAACAGGGGAGAAAATTGGCCCACTGTGAGTGCCGGCCCTGCACCCCTCACAAATATGTTGTCTTTTTGCTTTTATTTTTTCTTTTCTTGAAGAACAGCAAGTGTCCTGCCCGCTGATTTTCCTACTCCATGGGCTCTGCTCAAGTCTTTCAACTGCTGCCTTCTCTTCTGCTCTTTGTTCTCCATTTGGGCAGGGCTTGGTCGATCCTTCCATTTTATCGATTGGGGGGGGGGCGCAGTGGCACTTGCCCACTCCTATCGTTTTGGTGATTTAAAAAATAAAAAGCCATTCATCCATTTGTGAGTTTTACACACTTTGTAACAAAGGCCGGTTGTGGCCAATATGTCATTTGATACATTCATTCACAGACCTGCTCCATCGAGTTTGGGGGTCCCAAGTCTATCTTGAGAGCGCTGATAAGACTGGATGCAACAGAACTGGGTGCTCAGTCCATTAGAGGATGTGGGAGGAAAACTAAAGGGACCGGTGGAGAACACACAAGGATGCCTTCCTAGGCCGAGGGGACGGAGGTGTGTTTTGTATGTGTGCATACTGGGGATACAAAAAGTAGCGAGACCCCCTTCAATTTCTGAACACTTTACTGTATTGTATGTTTATATTTAAAAGCACAACTTTGACATTTTTGAACCATCAAATGACGCCCAGTAACTTATAATGACAAAGGCATGTCCCTTTCTAACCCACATAATGGAGGCCAGGGTCAGAGGATACAGGATTCAGTCCATCACAGGGTGTGTATACACACACATCGAGGACAATCTACCTCACCTGCACATCTTTGGTTGGTCCAAAGAAGCCCATGCAATAAGGAGACCTGGACGTGAACCCTGGTCTGGCAGCAGCACTAGGACTGTGCCACCCGTAATGACAAAAATTGAACACCAGTTTTCAGAATGGTTTAGAAATTTATTAAAAATCTAAAACTGAACTCTCTCCTTCTTACAAGTATTTGGACCCTTACTGTTGAAGCCCCTTTGGCAGCAATTCCAGCTTTGAGTCTCTCTTTTGGGACTCGTTTAGAATCACTGGGCCGCCTGACATTCACGTCTGTGGGGTGAAAGCCTGTTTAGAGGTGGAGAGAAGGTGCAGCCGCCACACGGAGAGCAGCAGGACGTGTCCATCTCATTAACTTAAGGCCCCCCCCCCCCCCTTCGTTTATTTAGCTCTGGCTGTCACTTAAGACTATCACGTCGTCCTCCAAACGCACATAAAACAGCTTGACATGAGAAAATGCCATTCAAGCTCCACCACCATAAGTGGGGTGTCTGAGACTCCTCTTTGCTTTTTGTGTTCCTCACTAAATGTTGGGGGGCTGACTGAGTCAAGCAGTTCCTTAAGTGTAGCCACCGACTCCATCGTGGGCTGGACATTTTTTAGTAATACCCCAATCATTTTACATCCGCTTGATCGGCTTATGAGTTTTGTCTTCTTTGTAAAGTGCACCATTATTTGGGTTTAATGGCTGAAGGGGGTTGCACAAGATTTACATTTATAAGAAATTTAGAATTTGTGCTTTGGCCGTACTTTTTTAAAATGCTTAACCGTCTTCTCCTGTGACTTTGCCTTTTTAAGAGTTGACTTTACTACTTCAGTGCCAGATTGCGGACGGGATTAGCAAACGGTGACTCAAAACCAAATCACCCAGGAAAGCAGAATGAAGTCAGGATGAAAGCTGAAAACGCTGAACTAACGTTAACATGAGTGCCTGCTATTGTACATCCCATAATTTGTTTTGCAAACCCAATTTTTTTTTATACAAAGTAAGAAACAGCCTGTTAGAAATAAGATAAAGTCCAATTAAAAGTGGGAGTTGCAGCTCTCAAACGCTTCTCCCTGGTGGGCTCATGTGCAGAGCCGACTGGATGCTGTAGCAGAAGGAAAGGAGAGCAGCCAGCGAGCAGCCATGATCCCTGCACTTCATAAGTCATCCACTCAAAGCTAAACATGTTCAGTTGGAAGACCAGCTAGGAAAAGCTTGGAAGGGGTTGTGGGACAGGCCAGCATGCGAGCGTTTACACGGTGGTCCCAGTGTAACAAGGGGCAGGCCAGCATGCTGTAAAAAGGGTGCCATTCTTCAGAAGAGACGTAAAACTGACAGCCCCACTCCCTGCGGTCATTAAATTAAATTGCCCGCCAATTTACTTTATGATTTAACTATAGATACGCCCGGAGTTCCTCAAGGCTCTGGATGTTGTGGGACTGTCTTGGGTGACACGTCTCTGCAACATCGCATGGACATCGGGGACAGTGCCTCTGGATTGGCAGACCGGGGTGGTGGTCCTCCCCCCCCCCCCTTTAAGAAGGGGGACCGGAGGGTGTATTCCAACTACAGAGGGATCACACTCCTCAGCCTCCCTGGAAAAGTCTGTTCAGGGGTTCTGGAGAGGAGGGTCCGTCGGATAGTCGGAGCTCAGATTCAGGAGGAACAGTGTGGTTTTTGAACTGTCGCGGACCAGCTCTACACCCTTAGCAAAGTCCTGGAGTGTGCATGGGAGTTTGACCAACCAGTCTACATTTGTTTTGTGGACTTGGAAAAGGTGTTTGACCGTGTCCCTCGGGGAATCCTGTGGGGGGTGCTCCGGGAGTATGGGGTACCGGACCCCCTGATAAGGGCTATTCGGTCCCTGTACAACCAGTGTCAGAGCTTGGTCCGCAGTGCCGGCAGTAAGTCAAGCCCGTTTCCAGTGAGAGTTGGACTCCGCCAGGGCTGCCCTTTGTCACCGATTCTGTTCATAACTTATGGACAGAATTTCTAGGCGCAGCCAGGGTGTTGAGGGGGTCCGGTTTGGTGGACTCAGGATTGGGTCACTGCTTTCTGCAGATGATGTTGTGTCCTTTTTGCTTCATCAGGCCGTGATCTTCAGCTCTCTCTGAAATCGGTTCGCAGCCGAGTGTGAAGCGGCTGGGATGAGAATCAGCACCTCCAAATCCAAGACCATGGTCCTCAAATGGAAAAAGGATGGAGTGCCCTCTCAGGGTTGGGTGGGGAGATCCTGGCCCAAGTGGAGGAGTTCAAGTATCTCAGGGTCTTGTTCACGAGTGAGGAAAGAATGGAGCGTGAGATCGACAGGCAGATCAGTGCGGCATCCACAGTGATGCGGACTCTGCATCGGTCTGTCATGTGAAAAAGGAGCGGAGCCGTAAGGCAAAGCTCTCAATTTACCAGTCGATCTACGTTCCTGCCCTCACCTATGGTCATGAGCTATGGGTAGTGACCGAAAGAACAAGATCGCGAATACAAGTGGCTGAAATGAGTTTCCTCCGCAGGGTGTCTGGGCTTTCCCTTGAAGATAAGGTGAGCAGCTCAGAGTAGAGCCGCTGCTCCTCCGCATCGAGGGGAGTCTGATGAGGTGGCTCGGGCATCTGATCAGGATGCCTCCTGGGCACCTCCAACCGGCAGGAGGCCCCGGGGAAGACCCAGGACACGCTGGAGGGATTATGTCTCCCAGCTGGCCTGGCAACGCCTCGGGATTCTCCCGGAAGAGCAAGAAGAAGTGGCCGCGGAGAGGGAAGCCTGAGTATGTCTGCTCAAGCTGCTGCCCCCGCGACCTGACCTTGGATAAACTGAAGCGGATGGATGGATGGATAAGATTTAACTATTTTTACACATTAATCCCTTTCTACAAGGGAAGGTTGTCATTCCAACCACATTCTTCCGAAAAACAGTAAAGTAAACCTTGAGAAAAGGTGCAAAGGGCAGAGGCTCGTTGTGAAGACCAGACTTTTGTTTCCACATTTGCAGCCCTCATTCCTCTTCCCTGTGACTTTTCTTAGTTTTCTTTTATGACTTTTTTTTTTCTTTTGATGAGTCAGTCAGCAATTCTCATTTCATACAATATCTTTTGAGTTAAAAACAGATTTTTATTCTTCCCTTACACAACCATCAATTGTAATTGGCAAGAAAAGCTGCAAATTTCCTCTCCTTTTCTCCATAAAAATCTCATATGGGATTAACAGCAAAACATTGCGCTGCACACTCAAATCTGTAGGAGTGTTACCCTGCCCTACACAACTCCAAAACAACCACAAAATAAGTAAAATAGTTTTGACATGCATGCTATCACTCAGTGTTCAGATCTTGTTCTGGCTTTACACAAAGTCACGAGAAGCCTGGTACGAAACAAACATGGCTATTATGAGTATACCCCAAGAGTTCAAACCTTAGTCTTTAGTCTGCCCCCACCCCCAATAATTCCAGAAGACAGTCAATGAATAATTTCTTTATTACGACAAAATGTCACTGATGCTTCCAGAAAATAAACTGCATTCACAACTTCACAATAAGATGAAGAACAAAACAGGCCTGAATACCAATTGGCAGCACTTAATTTAAACCTGAATTGGTCATTTAAAAAAAAAAAAAAAAAAAGTGGTCAATTTCAAAAATGTACAAACCTATGGTTTAATATTTTAAACATTAAATACACGTATTCCAAAGTATGCCAAGTTTAGTGGAATGCAATATGGAATGTACAGAGTCAAATTGCTGCTTGCAGTTCGTCAGGAACTGCCGTTAAGAATCTGAAGGGGTTTTCGATTTAACATTTTACAAATTGGATGATTGAAAGATTGCCTTTAGAAGTCAGATTAAAAATGTACCCTGACTGGGCAAGCATTCAGATTACTATGGCAAATTAGGGTGGACATTACAGATGCAAAAGATCATTACGTATACCAAAGCAACTAACTTAAAGAAGTTTTAATTGGACAAGTCCCAAATTCCATCGGCAATTAAGAGTTGTAAAACAAATGCAAAAATAAAAATGAAATCCACAGCATCTGGGTGCAGGTTAAATCGGAATCCACAAGTACTATGCAGCACATTAAAACTGGGAAGCTTCCAGTCAGATGGCAACCTGCGTATCAGTGGATCCCTATCCCTTCTATTGATATAATTTCACCTTTAAGTTTGCTTGCAAGAAAACTACGGTCCAACACATCATCCCTCGAGCTCACCTGCAATTCACATTTAATTCCTAAAAAAAGAAAAATAAGACAATCATTACCACTTACTTCAAAACATGAGCCATACCTAGCTGGGTATTTGAATTTGATCTACGGCACTACTATTACATCAAAGGTAGCAGCAGAAAACTGGAAATGGCCCTACTTGACTAAATTTTCCTTTATCCTATTCAAATAGTGAGAATTCATCCATCCATTATCCAACCCGCTGAATCCAAACACAGGGTCACGGGGGTCTGCTGGAGCCAATCCTAGCCAACACAGGGCACAAGGCAGGAACCAATCCCGGGCAGGGCACACACAAACACACCAAGCACACATTAGGGACAATTTAGAATCTCCAATGCACCTAACCTACATGTCTTTGGACTGTGGGAGGAAACCCACGCAGACATGGGGAGAACATGCAAACTCCACGCAGGGAGGACCCGAGAAGTGAACCCGGGTCTCCTAACTGCGAGGCAGCAGCGCTACCACTGTGCCACCGTGCCGCCCCATGAGAATTCAATAGTATTAAAAAAATCTTAATTGTGCAAAATATTTTTAGTATAGAAATTTAGCTGTAAAATGCGTGCAATATTAGTTACACAAAAAAAAAAAAACACCCTGCACATAACCCAAACTGAAAATCCACTTCAGTCATCCAGTCTCTATTTAGGAGTGTCATGCTACTGTTGCTAGTCTGTGGGAGACATGACAGTAAGAATCTCAGAGTAATATTTGCCAAATTAGATTAGTTAAACCTTATTAAACACAAGGGGAAAATTCAGTGCATAAAAAAAAAAAATTTAAAAAGTCTAATCTCACCTGATAATTTCTTCTTGACAGCATCCTTTGAACTAGCATACAACATTTTTTTTTTGACTGGGGCAGATTCTGGTGCCCTATGAGAGATATTTATAAAAAAAAACAAAAAAAAAAAAAACACTTCAGTATTGTACAATTTACTTAGAAGGCAACAACTGAGTCACGAGTGACGGAGACAGTGTGTATTAGAATATGAAATAAAAGATTTATGATTTGTGGTTTATACTGTAGATTTCATGTTGCAGATGAAATTCAAACATGATTTTGGGTATTTTGTTGAATTTTTAAAAAGGCAGAACACACACACATTTGGAGATTTATTCTTGTCTATTGTATGTGAAGCAGGGCCGGTCCCTTTTATGTGCCACTCTCCCATTGCAGCAGGGTACCTCTAAGATGAGCCATGGTCTGCCCAGTCTTCAATGACCTGGCACAGCCAGTTACAACAGAGTCAAAGAGTGACTTTGTTGTGCAAGATAGCAGACATTGCTTAAAGAGTCAGTAGAATCTAGTCCTCCTGGACTAGCCAGCATGAGCAAGATCTACACACATAGGGTACCCAGCATATGATCTCCTGAAACAAAGCTACACTTGTCCCAATTGCAATCTCCACCTAATGAATTTAGGCAGGAAGAACAGTATTAACGAAGGATAAAGTTTGGATCTATCATGACTTAAGTTATGTGGCTTCCCAAACAAAAATCTGTAGGTCCATGCTACTGCCATCAAGTTCATATTCACCAACATTGAAGATTTAGTTCATACTGGTTTAGGTCATAAAGGCTGCCCTGTGAAAGAAATGCCATACTAGGGTAGTAAAAATGTAACACAAAAATAAGTACCCAAATGTGTATTAATAATTCTACATTTGTATCTTATGCGTCATCTGTCTTACAATAATATCGTAAGCATGAAGTTTGGCATTTAAGATGCATGTGAAAACTGCAGCTTTCAAATTAAAGTAACACTTGAAAAATAAACCCCTGTACTAAAATGGGGTTCACTGCAGTGTAAAGTGGTGTAACCAAACAATGTGGAGCTGGACACATTCCATATTGTTGTAATGTACATAGGAAAATGAGAAATTAGGAGATAAAACCAAAGTGGAATGCAGTCATTGATCAGTTTCTGTTCCACAGTTGTGCTTAGCTTTGCCCCTGAAAGGAAGCACCCAGTTTCCTACCAAATGAGTTTTACCAGAGGCTTCCGCACTCAGTCTTTACTTGGTTAACAAATGAAACTGACTGTAGTTAATGATGCACTCAAAGTTTTTTTTTTTTTTTGTAAGGGTGCCTGTTAAATGATATTGACAGAAAAATAAACACACAAACAAGCAGGAGCAATTAGTCCTGTGGATTCCTTAACCAAACTTCAGCCATCTCCCACCTTTACAGTTATTGAAAATTGAACACAGGTGACCAGAATACACCCTCATCCCATACACCTCATTGTTTCAGGCACTGTGTCATGTCAGCTGCCATCTCAACTGTGGGTCAAGGCAAGGTACCTGGAAATTAGCCTTGCCAACATAGAAAATGCTATGTAGGTCTTGGTGAAGCTTGTCAAGTATTAGTGTGCACACTGACAAAACTAGTGGTTTGACTGGGATCAATTAATAGTCTAGGCACCAAACGTTTTAATCACCCCATGTACTTCATGTGCCCATTGCTTAAAGCCTGTGTTGGACACTTTCTAATTTTACAGGTTCGGTCCCTGTAAAAAATGTAAATGCATTTATTTATAATCATGTTTAACATTTCAAGAATATTGAAACCACCGACTCCAGTAGTAGTACTGTAACAGAGTACCAACTTTTGGCCAACATGCTCTTAAAAGAAACCCTTGCATTATATGGTATAATTACTATAAAAATGCAGTATACAACTACAACTGAATATACTTGAAAAGGTTTAGAAGTCAGTCTGTCAGTTTTTTTTTTTTTTCCTTCCCCCAGCCAAGGTGGCATGGCACACTCCTCCTATATGGCCAAGGACTAACAGCTACTCTCCGCTTTCAGTTTGAAAGAAAATCTAGATTGATATTTACCATACCTCGTCATGGAAGCCATTTACTAGACGCACGCTCAACTCTACACGCTTACATTCTCAAACAGGCTTAATTTAATTCAGGATTGCAGGGTGGCAGCACCGAGCACAAGACCAGTACCCAACCACTGGCAGGATTTCCAGCCTATTGTATGGACGTGACAAGTGTATTTAAACCGAAAATTAAATCCAACTTGGCTGAAGTAGAAAACAGATGACATTTGCTTTTTTGAGGGGGGGCCTTTTTTGCTACAACAATCTATTGGATTAATACCTTCAGGAGTGTTGACAGACAGCTACAAAACATTAATTCCAAAAGAAACTTGCTTTTTATTGAAATGTACTTTAGCATTGGGATCATCAATTTCATAATTAAAAAAAAAAAAAAAAAAAACCCCAAAAAACACACTTTAATTCCAACTTACCAGAACATAAACACCAGGTCCTCCTTACTGCTTTCTTTAGTGCAGTAGGAAACATCCAACAATAGATATCGACAGTCATCTTTGGGCAACAAATTCACACACTCTGTATATGGATCCTTAATTTTACTTCCTACATGTTCATTCAAAATTTCCACATCTTTCTCCACAATTATTTTTGTCATGTTCTCATTCAAGCAGAAACAAACCATCTTCTTCCTGCTCTTGACATCTCCCTTCCTCATCTTCATGTCCTCATAGACACGAATCACTTCCTCATCAACAGCAACTCCAGAGGCCTAAAAAGGAAGAAAAAAAAAAAAAAAAAGCATATATACACACACTTTAAAATGTTTTGTTGCTGTGAAGTTGATAAAAATCTGTAGCAAGAGTAGATATTCCAGAGTAAGTTGAGAAAGCTTGATACAGGAAGTGAGGACATTGGGGTAGGGTGGGGCAGTTTTCCTAGAAGGCCAATATTTTTATAAAAAAAAAAATAAATAAAATTACAAATCACACCCCTTAAACACCCTACAAGTCATGCCCGATATGAAGATCAAACCCTTTTGCAGAGGTTTTTGTATAGTACTAATTGAAAAGACATGAATGAATAAACGCCATATACAACTAATTTATTTCTCTACGCAGAACAAGTTATTAAAATTCCTCAAAACCACCAGATTGATATTTCACTACAGACTGGGCAGCCTGGGAACTTCTATACCAGAAGCAGGACACCACCTAAACGTTCCATACTTATATGCAGAGCATAAATTTAGGCACTGCAAACAAGGCTTGACCTCGATTGTCATGTCCCCCACCCAGCATTCAGTCTAATTTTAAACTTAGACTGTGAAAAAAACTCTTAATTTGAACAAAAGGATATTGAAATCTGAAATTTGGCAGCAAAATGTATTAGATTCAGTTATATTACACCATTTATTTTTCACTAATCCAAGGAGTTGGATCAAAATGGGCTGAAATCACTAAAGGATGCACCAATTAATCTTTGGAGGATTTTAATTCTTCCACCTAATTGAAATAACTTGTATCTAGTCAGTACAACACCATGTTCTTTCAAACAGTTGAAACTTAATTTCTTTGTTGTCACATGGACATCTTGTTTATGCAAGATACTGTCATATAAGGTTGCCTCAAGACCTCATGAGATTGCTGCTGTGTATTAGCTAACCAAGTCTGGATAAGACATTTGTAAATTGTACAAAACCAGTTATCTTTAGAAAGTCCTCTAAAACAGAACTGCTCATATAACCAACACTCAAGTTTACAAAAAGAAGTCTTGGCATTCATTTAAAATGAAAGGGATCCAGCACAGTCATATTGTGCAGTAGAAACATACAAAATACTAGATGACTGGAAAGCCGCACTATTTTACAACTCACTCTTTAGTCTTGTGGCAGGTATCAAGGAACTTTGCCATTTCAAAAATTAAATTAGGACACAGGTCCCGGTAATTAACAGTGCCCACAATAACTCCATAAAAAAAAAAAACTTTGTGATAAAAAGTAGCCCCTTAACCCCATGAACTTTGTGATAAAGGTATTACAGATTAATAAAATAAAAAAAAATACATAAATTCAGCAAGATGACTACAGCTAAAGAAATAATTATTAAAAGAAATAGTACTATGCCCTGTAATTAAAAGCAACTTTTAAAAAAAAAATAAAATAGTTTAGTACATGAGATTACTAAAACAAAAATGTCAAGTGTAATAAGAGTCACACAGTGTGTACAGTCAGATTTACTGAGATAGATACTTTATTAATCCCAAGGGGAAATTCATATTGTATTCAGACGTATTAATTAGTCTAATATTAAGCAAATATCATTAATATTGTTATCTTAGTGTACAGTCAAGAGTATTAGACATAACCTGTAAGAAATAAGCAGGGCCAGCATACATTGAGCATATGTTTCAGCTATCCCAGAACATTTTGTATAAAACTACATGTGATTATTGTGTACACCTTTCAAAGGGGGGGGGGGGAGAGAAAATCACCCCCATCCCACTTTACATGTGTGAATGTTGCTGATCTGGAGAAATGCCCATAAGAGAGGGCCAAATGTCTGCATTGTAGACCATCAAATACTAGAGACCACCCAGACACATACAAATTTGAAACTGCTAGCTAATGGTATGTTCTGTTGCCCCAGAAGATTTTTCTGTCTACTTCAGGAAATCCCCCCAATCACTCTCAACAAGGCTCCTTTTAAAATTTTATTTCAAGAAAAGAAAAAAAGGGCACACCCCTTATATTAAAGTCACACCTGTTGGAAAAAAGCACCAAAACATCCAAACGCAGTTAAATGGGAGTGAACCAAGTTCAAAGCTTACAAAGGGACAAGTTCTGCACATGCTCACTCCACCCTCCTTTCTGTCTACTCGCCATGGAAACAATATACACTGTACACTGACTAAGACATAATTTGTGGGGAGTAAAGCTAAACTATGCAAGTGCTCTGTGGCAAAGCGACACCAGTTGCAGGGTTAACTGCTACTGCCCTTTTCCCAAAACTGGCCAAAGAAGCTGGGAAAGATTTAGAAAAATGGATATAGGACACTTTATCCATTTCTTTATCAGTATGCTGCTGCTGGAGTATGTAAATTTCCCCTTGGAATTAATAAAGTATCTATCTAAAACATCATGTAGATCTACTTCAGTGATAACTTAAATTCAAAAAGAGAGGAGGGGGCATCCCACGGTGGACTAAGGCTAACTGAAATACAGTACAGCCTAACTGCTAAAATATGGGTAGAGATAGAATGTCAAAACATGCCAATTTTATTACAATTGCAACAATTTATGGAGAGGTTAAAAGATGGCTCTTATACTTTAAGGCCTTGTACATTGTCAGCTCAACGAATTAATTGTGGCTTACGGTAATTTAATTTAAAGCCACCAGATGCTCTAGCATTCAAGACTGAGGAGGTGCCATGATAATTTTATAGACTCCAGATTACAGAGTTTAATAATATCAGCTCATAGCATTTTTGCATAGAGACCCTCGGAGGTCTTCAAAGCAAAACAAAGATGAATACAAACTACTGGACACGTTAATGTGGCAGCAAATTAGAAGACGATACACTGAAGGATACTATAGAAAGAAGAGACATTACAGCTTGTTCGGTGTGTACATTAGAAAGAGAAATTACAGCTTCATCGGTATGTACATAAAAGAAATCTGGTAAATACCATCTTCAGCAATGTACTTATTGCTTTAGTTTTATCTGTAATTAAATTAGCCAATAACAAAAACCACACACACACACACACACACACACACACTGGATGGATGGATGCCATACTTAATTCTGAAAATAAATACCCTTAAAAGAAGGGTAAGCTTTATTTCCGGGAAATGTTTGTCATTTATTGATATCGACGCTAAAGGATGTTCTTTTCTGTTCTTTTCGAGGTCGTTAGTCAAGTGTCACTGTACAACATGGGACAATCAATACGAACGGGCAGCAGTTCACCCCCACCCCACAATAAACGTGATGGTGGAAAGAAAAAAAAATCCCACACCAGCCCTGCCGTTTCATTCATCCTTCCACTGTTGAACCCACCTAATCCAGGTCGAGGAGAGCTGGATCCTAGCCAAGGGGCATCAGATGACGGGCACCATAAATGCAGCAGCGCCAGATGGATAGCAGGTCTACAGTGGATTGGTGACGTAGTTTTAGTTTAAGTCTTGAGATATTCATCTCACGTTTAAGGGTAAATTTGCATAAAACAACGCCCCCCTTTGCTCAATATGCCAATTAACGTACAGTGCTGTCTCTTGCGTGAATCCGACCACAGCGGATTACAGTTGAGAGTCACATCAGAATAGTGAACACTTTAGTCAAATAATTTGAGTGCAACAAAATAGCTTCGCCAGATCTTTAAAAACGTTTAGGCGCATACATATCTGCCAAATCCGCAAATAATGAAAGGGGCCCGTCTCAACTAAATCAGGTGTAAAGTACTTAAACTGTCTAAATCCCACTACAGTGTCTTTTTGTACTTTGTAACTGCTTCGGTTTGTCTGACACGTATAGAAAACGTGAAATTCTAGCCACGCTAAACTCGTTAAAAATCGCGACTCTCTCAAACTAAACATTCCCAGGGAGGAAACTATGAGAAGTCAGGCAAAATTACACCTTTTATTGACTAACTAAAAATATTACTAGTAAATGAGGAACAGAGGGGAAAATGGCGCAGTGATGACTTTCTGTAGGTGTTATGTTCTTCTTGCCTTATGAATTGTTGGACACGATACGAATACGAACAGAAAAAACATAAGTTCAACATCAGAAAAGAAACATGAACTTTCTTGTTTCACACGGGCGACTCATTTGTTCCGCCTAAGGCAAGTCTTTCGACGTCAAGTAAAGGCGGAAATCAAACATTACTAAAAGATAAGCCACTATTAGAAAAGACGCAACGGTACATTAACTACTCACCATGTTTAGATGTTTTGTTCACAAAAATCGAACAAGTGTGGCGACGGCCGTGATACTTCACTTTCTGCTGCTTCCCAAAGCGTCACAAGTTAAGAAAAGGCGTGGAAATTTGAAGAGATGGCTACACCGCAAGTAGAGAAGACACCTCCCGCTTCCTGACTTTTTTCTCCTCTCTCTCAAAGACAATTGCCCAGAGGCGCGTTTATATTTCCGGGTTTCATTTATACAGACAGTCGGTCAGTACTCGTCTCCTGACATGTTACATCTACGTCAGTACGCAGCGTCCTGCACCGACCCACAAGCCGGTTAAGCTGGACTGTCCGGTAATGTGAACGGAGTTAACCGTGCGCGGTGAAAACGTGCGCGCGCATATACCTGTGCTTAGTCTCGTCTACGTAGTCAAGCAGGTAAACACGTGGAACTTGGTGGGAACCAATAGGCGACTGCGCTGAAGCTCAATTCCTTATAAGGCACTTTAACATTTCGCAAGGTATTACTATAGAGAAAAAAAAAGGCCTTATTTGGCGCGACTGGCAGTTCCACTTTTTATAACAAAAGCGCTACGCGCAGAGCTAAAGCGAAATCATTTCATTAAAAGAAAAGAAACTCGTCTTCTTAAATTCACCCCTTAACATCCCACAATTTTCCGTAAAAAATAAAACCGATATAAAAAAAAAATTAACTGATAAAAAATAAAACGGATAAAAAAATACAACTATTCGATACTTAACTGAAACATGGTATTTGCAGTGACTTTTCAAAACAGAATTCTCACTGTCATGAATGCCGACAGTGCCACTCACCGTCTTCATAAAGCAGAGCCGCTAATTTCTCTCATGTACATCAAGTTAAAAGGTGTCTCCTAATTGTATTCCGCGCCAACTAAGTTGATGGAAGATACAAAGCTTACAGCATGTGCTGCAAGGTGAACCATCCACATCTGAAAATTTCAAAGACGGAACTCGACTGGGGCTCGCAATGCTTTCAACCATCGTGCTTGTCTCCACTCCTGCCAGTTACACGCGATACAATAGTACATGGACAACGTCTTCGGGGATCTGTCAGTCCGTTACTGCACTAATTGATGCAAACGTGCGCTGTCGATATTGTATAGGGCATTACGTATTGCATTTCTATGTAAATGCAAGTTTAGTCATGTGAACAAATTTTCGCTATCGAGTTAAATTCAGATTATGATTCTATAATCTTCAAAACGCATAGAAAAGTTGATTTCAATATGAGGTTCGTCGAAACCTATTCACAACGACATCTTCTAAACCTGCTGGTTTCATCTCTGTCAAAGTCTTTGATTTTGGTCTAGCATTTTTCTCTCCATATCCTTCAAAAATGAAGGTTGTCCAGCTAGAACTGAAATAGTAATGGTGTTCCGTTTATTAATGGGACCGGGGCTATACAAATTTTGCACGAGCAGTTTCAGACACATTTGTTTACATAGGCAGGTGTGCACAAGCACGTGCGCTGCCAGAAATAAGTGAAGACGGGGGACAACTTGTTAGCCCTAGCAGACCACATGCAGAATAAAGAGAAAAAGAAACGAACACACGCATCTGGAAAGGTCGACCTGCAGAAGCAATAAAATTATCCCTGTACACATTTATGAACTTTTTCCACTTCATTGGACCCAAAAATGATACATTCATTTGAAATTAAACAAGTCAACAATTTCCTGTTCATTTCACTCTACGTTATGTAACTTAATGTACTTGCGTGTATAATATTGTACAGATCAATCAGTTGTATAGTAATCTTCAATTTAGCGATTTCCTGCAGTATTACTAAATTGTAAATTACATGGAAGTGTTGTATCAACCATTCCATATCGATTTTTGAATATTGTTGTTTTGGAGGCTGCGGTTAGTTAGTGCAACAACACTAAAGGTTGCTGTTAAAGGAGTGTTTCAGCAAATTTCCATTGAGGATCATTAAAGTAGAGTATACACACACACACACACCCCAGACAAGTCTTTAAGGCTCATACGTCTGTCTCAATTGCTTTTTCCAATTATTCAGACCAATTTTATTTCACCTTACTACAGTCTAACTTTTGTTCTATTGCCAATTTCAATTGTTAAATTGTGCTTACAAGTCACATATTATACTGTTCATTTTATAACTCAATGCTGGATCAGGAGGACTAACGATGGAAGGAGACTTGAGTGCAGGTTTTCCACATTCTTGTTCATGAAAGATACTGCTCTACAGTGTTGCCCCAAAACCTTAGCTATACATCTGCAATAACCATACTGCAACAAGGCATTATATACAACACAATATTAAAGGACTTTACAGAGCTCTCCGAGAGAAGACTCTTCTCCTGCACAACAACCCATCCCGCACCACTCAGCAACAATTTACACTTCCTCTTTTCAAACTGGATCAGCATATTTTGCACAAAAAAAACACTCCAGATTAAGTTAGATTGGCCTGAATCTGCTGCAATTCTGGGTACGTCTAAAGTGGTAACGCTTACCAGAGCGCCACTTCAGTTTAACACCTTCTGAATTCATTTTGCTCAGAACATTGACAAGCCCAGCCAGTTAAAAACAGCTGAAAATAGATTAGTGTGTTAAACTGCAGTCCTTCCATTACACTGCACTTGCAGTACATATATTCACATTATCATGTCAGCATCCCATTTGACGCAAGTCTTCCTTCCTCATACGCTGCAGAAATTACCCAATGGCAAAGTGATGAGCAAAAAAGGCAAACTCAGAGGACTCTATAGAGTAACAATGTCTCTTGCTAACAAAAAAGAGACGACTATTTTTGTCAGCAATATGAGAAATAGGGTTCTTACATACACACACATATATATTCTGAGAATTGTTCCAAATGAGCCACACCACAGGAAATGCAACAAATGGAAAGTCATGGTGCTTGGCTCGTATCTGAAAACTTCCTATCACAAGCCCAAAACGATGTCCCTGGCATTGCTATAAATGTAACAAGGGGTTAACTTTGATAAGTTTATAGGCTCGTGGTTATATGTATAGAGTATGATGAAATTCAGACTTACATTTGCTAAACATGACACCACAATTAAGTTAGCACAACTAACTTGTTCATAAAATTAGGCTTTCCTTACCTGAAGGATCTCAGAACACATTTGACAAAGCATGTAAGACTTCAAAATATCTATATACTATAACAAAGGATCACAAAAAAAGCATTAATCTTTCTTCAAATTGGTAACCTAACATACAATCAAGTAAACAAATTATACCAATGACATATGGCAAAAGGCTTTTTTTTTGTGTTGGAAGTCATTTGTCCTTCCCCATAAGTAAGTGTCTATCCCCACATCAAGTTTCAGAAGCCATTTGTTTCTTTAGCAAAAAACACCCATAACAGATTGAGTATTTTCATGAGCATTATGCTCTGAAAATGCACACAGTGAATTTACAACTTTTGGTAGTTTATTTTTACTTGGAGATAAATTCTTCTATACAGACAGTTGTACAAACTAAATTTGGAGAAAACACCCTTGCTAAACAAACAAGAGAGGAGTACTATAAAACTTGAACCTGAGCAACTTTTCCTTACAGATTTGGCGAACAGGTTTCAGGCAACAACCAGTCACTCTTTGATCGGGAAATATGCCTTGTAAAATGTGGATAATTATTTTAAAAGCATGCAGGTGCAAGAGCCCAATTGTTTAAAGTTTACATTTTTAGCTTGTTTTTTTGCCAATAAGTGGTGGACAAGAGAAGAATTATGGAGATTTGGTGAATGACTGCATTGAGTGATGCAGAATGATCAATCTGCAGCTCAACATTAGCAATCAAGAAGACTGTGGTAAACATAAAGAAAGTCAAAATCAGGGAAAAGTGGAGGCAATTCAGTTACCCAAGTACTTGTGGGTGCACCTGAACAGCAGTCTACCGTGAGCTGCACTCAAGTCATATACCAAAAACCACCCCAAGCTAAATTCTGCTAGATATCCTGAATGGACCCAGGTAATTTGGTGTTCTCAGTCTGTGTTTAGAAGGGTGCTCTTTTATCGATTGATAATCTCTACTTTCATATTACTCAAATAAATACAAATCTGGAGGCAGTAGCAGAGAGAACCATGTTGGCTAAGCTGTTGCCCATCATGAATAATCTTCCACCCTCTGCGTGGCACTCATGCTAAAGATGCTCTGCAGCTTGACCAAGGAAGGGGAGGTTAATGTAGTGGTCTATGGAGCATTAAAGGATTTACCACCAGCTGTTATTAGAATTTACAACACAACCTCTTGCTAGACTACTTCCATCATTTGTCATTATATTAATTATCGTAATGTATGACCTTGTCAATTTTGCAGTTTGAGAGTTGTCTTCTGCTAAGGCAATGCAGCTTATGTAAAAAGTGCTAGAATATAGATTTTATTGATCCTATACAAGCTCAGAACTTGGTACACGTCACCAAATGTTAATGCAATTTATTACTGTAAAGTTATGTAAATAAAATTACTAAATTGAAATTTATAGAACAATTGACAACTGAATAGGTCAAGTTCGGATTATCACAACTATAGGAGTACAGTGGGACATTAAAAGCTTCTTGCATCTTTATATACCACCTTGCATTTTCTACCAGAGATGCAGTTTATCCCAAGCACGTATCCATCAATTCCCAGTTCAAGGGTATGTCTGAACATATTCCAGTCATTTCGAACCTTTATTCCCTTTAAGCTGTAAATCCCAGACACATGGGAAAGACAGAAGTGAAAGGTACTCTATCGATATTCATTTTTGGCAACACTAAAGTTAAGCAAGGATTCTCTTTTCTGTTATGAAATGAAAGGTTATTACCAAGGAAGGATAGACAAAGTCATGTGATGAACTACCTAAAAGCCCAGAACGATTTTTTCATCTTCAGAGCGGCTGCAGTATTTATGGGGCTGATCTTGCGCATGGAATGCTTTGACCACAGTCCTTTACAGTCACTGGTAGTACATTAGGGAGCACGGTCTAATCTTCAGCTAGTACTCAATCTGATGAAATGCATTCTCCTGCCATACTAGGAGATTTTCTGCCTCACCCAACTACTCTCATGTATGGGAGGTGCTGCTATGATTTGCCAGCAGGACTTTTGTGCCATGTAGTTTGACAAATGAAGCAAGGAGATTGTTGCTTCTTACATTAATTCTGCATTTATATCATGAAACGTGACAATATTTTTTAAAAATAGAGATTTAAATACTTCACATGTATAGATTCTGGCCATTGCTATTTAAAAATCTCAAACGACCAGCTACAAAGCTGTTTAAAATGGCACCGGTGAAGGGTACATATTTAAGTTATCTCAAACATCAAATGTCATGCAAAGAATTACAGATAATGACCCCATTTGTAAATGCTGTTGTAAGCGACATAAAATTCAGAATGATGCATTAACAAGATGGCTTCAGTATCCACAAATTTAATTCCATTCATGCAAGTCATGTAGCACAAGGATAAATAAAGACATGGGAATACTACTTAGGACAATCGGTTTAACGGAGACGAAGTAAATTAAAACCTAGATTTTATTTTCCGGCAAAATTTCAGTTTTACATACTTGTACCATTATATTTTAAATGCATCTACATTTGGTACCCTTGCTTTGAAGTGGAAAAACATGAAGAGTTCTATAAAACTGCATGGACATTTTGTCCAAAAAGGTGTTAAGAGGCATGGCACTTTGCTAGTGGAAAAACAGCTTCCAAGATCAGTGTATGTTTTCAGATCCTTGTTGGTTCAAACCTGCATGTATTTTTCTCATCCATGGTATTTCCTTATTTTTCAAATGGAGTACAGTGGATTTTTAAACAATGAGCACAACTCTGGAACATTGTGGCTACTCAACATTTTTTATGTTGAAAGCAGAGCAATCCGACAGGCAGAGGCTCTGGACCTTCTGTGAACCTTTCAGAATCCCTGTGTGAAAAGGGCAAATTGATGGCCTGGAACTGAAACAAATATCAAAAGACTACATAATCACAAGCTACTGATTTAAAAATTAATTTGCACAGTAGACTCTGATTGTTTCAATAGATAATTTATAGGCAGCCCTGGCCCACTAGATCCAAATCTCTTTCCCAGTCTTAAACCAAAAACGCTTTCATAAAACAGTTTAAAAAACCAAACCTCCTCCCATAAAGCACACATGTTGATCAAGAGTAAAGCAGGTAGAAAAGGCAAGTCTGTGTCAGTATAAGTCTCTGATCTAACACAGTTAACAGGGTGAAAACCAAGGTCAGATCTTACAAATAAAGTGGCTCTGCACATACCTATACCTACCGTTCTGCCTGCTCACCCTGGCAACAACAAGGTGCATGAAGAACATTGGCAAGACACTCCAAATTGTGGAATGAAGCCGATGTAAAACAAGGTTTCGTAAATGTTACCATGTCAGACTTTGAGAATACAGCTGAACTCATTGCTTGGATGTTTACAAGGTATGTAGTCTATAGCTCACACTATAAAATAGATTGAATCTACAATTGCAAAGCCAGCCATACAGCTTTTGAAATTGAAAGTGTTTCTAATGACTCCTAACTTTAACAATTTGTTCTAGCTGACAAGTCTAAAAATACAACTTTAAAAGAAACAAAATCTCACAATGGCGTATGATCTGGCACAACAGGTTTCCTGGTGAATTGCAATTCTATGGCAAAACAGAAGTGTCCCACCCAAAATCTCTCTGTGCCTTAGACATGAAGATGTGCTACAAGATTTTTAAAAAGGGAGGCAGGGCATAACTGGCAGTCTTGACAATGCCAAATCATGGAGGCATGAACAAAAAAAAAAAAAAAAAAAATAATCTTAAACCTAAACCAAAACATTACATTTGCATATAAATTAAGCAACAGAGAATCTAAGGCATCACATTAACAACATAGTAAGCAAAAAACACTTCACCCCGATACAGTAGTGAACTCAAATACATCATACTTGGCATATTTAAACAAAAAAATTAAACCAAGATTAACCAATAAATGTCAAAAATGAATACCAGGCCTACAAGTTAAGCCTGTGGATGTTTATTAAAGTAAATACAACAGCAATTCAAATGAAAAGACACTTTATATATATATATAAAAAAAAAGTCCTCAGAAACCCGAGCTTGTGACCAGATAGCAGCAACAGGAATTGTGAAAGTAGTGTAGAAATTCTGTCTGTGGATACACTCTGCTGATGGCAATACTTAAATAGTTCTACCAGACTTGACTGTTGGGACCTTTTGACTTTATACTAATTTTAGTGTAACAAGTGACATTCATTAGTCTACCATGGGAAGCTATCTAAACCCAATGGCTTATACATCTCAATGAAAGAGAAATAAACAGATGCGTTAGAACTAGAAACAAATGCATGCTCTTAATTGGACTATCACGTCTTTAAGTGTAGTACTAGGGCAAATGGATTATATTGGTTAACATTTAGAAAGTCGACCAATCTAAAATTCTGGCAGAAAGAGGCCAACACTTTGGCCTTATGGAACCAGTGCCCGGATTTTTAATTCTACCCTCTGGTATTATCCACATGGTGTTTATAAATCCTCCCAGCCTCTGTGGCAGTTATTTTTTTATTTTTAATTTTTTTTTTAAATATACTGCAGTTTTCTCTCTCACATCCCAAGAGAGAGGTTTGCTAAATTGACTAGTAATCCCAAGTTAGCTCTATGTAAGGGTGTACATGTAACATTAATAAGCAGGCCCTGCAGTGAACTGGCACTTAGTTGTGGTGCATTTCCTGCCTTGCACCCAGTGCTGCCAGGATAGCTCTGGCACCTGCAACCCCAATTTGAAAACAAGATTCTCAGAATAAGCCATCAATCAGGAAAATCAGTCTACGCCTGTTGATAGTGAAATTAAACACATTTGTCCAATGCTTGATTAACTGATACATGTGCAACAAAAAAAGTAAAAATCTTCTGGCAGCTTCCCAGCCCTATTTTAACAGCTTTGGACAGAATGACAGAAAGGCAACAAATTTAAATGTGGCTAGGAAAAGACTGCCCGAATTATACAATGTTTCCTGTAATTGCAAAGCTGCAGTACTAGAATCAGGGGTTAAATGATGGCTCCCAGACTACAGAGCCTTCTTATAACTAGCCACCTCAATAAATGAACACAGTTTAATAAATAAAATTATAAAACCACATCAGGTAAATACAGGTCAGGTGCATCGAGAACTTGTATCTCAGATTACACAATTCAGTGTTGTTATCAACACAGAGTATATATTTTTTGCAGCTTGAAGAAAAAAAAAAAAAAGTTTGAAAGTATAAATCAATCATTTCAACAGATGACTGCCACCCATTACACCCAATGTTTTCCTTCAGTAAATCAGAGCTGTAGAATCAGCATAAAGCCCTACAAAAAAAAAAAAAAAAAAAAAAAAAAACACTCCAGGAATTTTTCCCCTCAGTGCCCTAAAGCTATAACCAAAAAAAAATCCCAATTAAGAAAGATAATTCTACCACAATCTATTTGAAACCTTTGTCAGTTGTTAAAAGGTGTTTTTTCATAGGATTATTAAATAATGTATATAGATACAACTTTTGTGAAATTTTAACCTGCTTTTTCTGGGCTCTCTCTCCTCCTCCCAATACAATTAAACACCAATTTCATGCCTCAAGTCTGTGTGTCGAGGTTAATGTCAAATGCCAGCTTCTCAATATATTAGGCAGTAAATTAGAGGGGCATCCTGTAAGCTTCCTTTGTAGACTGACGGTTTGTAAATGGCTCAGAATCTTTCTTTTTAAAGATTTTAATCTGATAACGACAAATTCAATCAGCATATGTAGGGCCTTAGAATGTAAACAAAAATTAGTTACAAACCACCATTTTTAAAACCATGAAGTCACCACTACACTTTATTCCTACACAAACCTTTTAGCCTTTTGAACCACCATCTTCAAAATTTATACATTTTCCCCTTTTTTTCTAAACCCCAAATGGAGAAATGTACTGGACAATTATAAACTTGTCTGGAATTCAGAACTTGGAAAATTCCAAAAGCCTGCAACAAGTTAATACTCGTTTGCTGCCACACAAGCTTCTTGTGAATTCAGTACTGAATGGGATGACAGGAAGCCATCCTATCAAAATCCAGGGAGAGACAAAAAAAAAGACCAGCCTCTCCCAGCTAATTTTTGGGTGTTGGTGTCTTACTAATCAACATGTACAGAACTGTGATGCCTAAAGTAATCCTCTGACAAGACAGCAAGCAACTTAAAAGAATGGATGGGGAAGCAAAAAAAAAAAAAAAAAGTCATGCTCAGTCTGAATGAATGTTCAGAATAAAAAGGGTGATATGCATATAAAGACACAGTATAAATCCAACAAAGCTAACCATAAAAGGTGAATGGCAAAGCCCATTACTATCAGGGCTCAAACTTGTTAAGAAGATACAAGTTTTATTTTACTGAAATCCTGTTTGCTAAAAATTTTAAACACCCTAGCCCTGGACTTTGTGCAGTTTGCTGAAGATCACAAAACAAATCAAAAGAGGAAATTGCAAGAACAGCCTTCAGATTTAAGCTGTTTTTTTTTTTTTTCTAAAATATGTAGACAACTGTAATATATTTGGATGCTGAAAGTCAACTTGGCTACAGGCATCTACAACATGCATAACAGACAAATTTCCGAAGGGCTTTGTTACAATGGAAAGATAGTCCCAAACAGTATACCAAAATTCATTTGAATATAAACAGCGTTAATGACAAAACTTACAATTATCTGGCTGAACAGAGCAAATTAATAAAAGCCATTTCCTGATCCACAAATGGGAGGCTCTGTTCAGAATTTTGTTTATTTGCACTTCTTAATAGATATCTGATAGCAACTTCAGGCACAATGGTGGTGAGCTGCCAAGGGTGTACTAGTCATACTTTAAAATTTTAATTTAATTTAATTTCACAAAAAAAAAAAAATGAAAATTGAAATGGCAGAAAGAACATCCAACTAAAACAGGTAGGCACCTTTTTTTTTTTTTTTTTAAATGTTATTCATTTTTTTGCAATCATTCCATACAAATCAATTTTTACAAAAAGTAGAATCGAGAACAAGTCAACCCCCACCCCTGAAGGCACCATTTTAAAAATCTGCAGAATATGCACGTTCTACTGTTGTGCACATACTTTACACCACACACAGCCCACTGACATTCTGTCCTGCTGGCAGAGTGTGTGCACCCTTGGGGCCAATCTGACATCTCCTCCACTGCCCCAAGCCTCCCACAACCTTGTTCTGTGTTTAATGTAGAATTACAAAAATGTGCCCACTGAACAATTCACATGCAAAAAGTCCACTATAAATGTGTCCCAGACAACTCCAAGATATTCAATGTGGTCAAATTGCACAGGCAATAGGAGTTATTTCCACATTACTTGTATGTGATTCGTGTATGGCATCACACCATTTTACACATCCATCTATACATTCTCAAACTTGCTTTATAATATTAAGCATTATGGGCAGGGCGAAGAAGGAGGCATGGTTGCAAAGTGGTGGCACTGCTGCTTTGCAGCAAGGCTCACATCCCGGGTTCCTGGTGCTCCAGTCCCGCCCCCCCAAGCCCAAAGACATGAAGGGTTAAGGTGGACTGGCGATTCGGAATTGTTCGCCCCGTGACAGGCTGGTATCGTGTTCAGGAAGTGCTCCTGCCTCGCATCCGATGCTTGCTGGGTTAGACTCTAGCTTCCCCGTAACATTCTCAGAACGAAGCAGATTTAGGAAACAGGATGGATTGTTGGTGAAATCTTTCCTGGCAGCAGGCATTATCAAACATCGCGCTGGGTAACTTGAACCTGAAATTCGGAGTCGATAATTCGTTTAATAATAAAACAATTTGGTAATGCGGGAGAAAAGCTGGACTCACGAGGAGATCGTGCCAAATCCGCTGGCAGCAATACCCGAGTAATCAGTCCTGCCAAACAGGACGTTCCTCTCCCAACAACTTTTTTTAAGCGGAAAAATGACAACCTGTGCGGCTCGCGCCTTTAAAATCATCCATTATCGAACCCGTACAATCGACATTAGCGGGTGGGTGTAACGAGGTTTATTTCAACGGTATCACGAAAGCGTCCTGCTACTGGACAGCGATCAAACAGTGCCAGGAGGGTGTGGCTTTTACACATTTGTAGAACGTTTAAAAAGTAATTTATAAAAGGTAACGCCCCTTTCGTTCAATATGCTAATTCAAGTAAAGTTCCAACACTTCCCGCCGAGAGATACATTGGATGGAGTCAATAACCTTAATTAAAATACATCTGGATAACAGTTTTGGGGCTCTTTTTCCGATACCCATGTTGCAGGCAACCACGTATTAAAATTTAAAAAAACTAGGACGCTCCTACCGGATCATTAATTACTTTCGACGAAACGACCGAGACTGAGGCAGATGATTAAAACCGCTCTAAATCTCACTATACCTATCGTCACATTAGTTTTATCAATTACTGTAGATATTTATGAAATTGTACTAAATCACACTTTTGTTGCATCATCACTGCTTTAAAGGCTTTGGAATGTAGAAAGAACAAGCAGTCCATCAATCCATCCATCCATGCCAAACTCCGGCGTGCCCAACTGGAGTTCTTTGGGGGGAACCGAGCAGATGAAATGAGGAAGACGGAGCAAAGACGGCGTTACCAGAAATTTCTACTGCTGTTCTGCTAGATTTACAAACTTTAAAGATGCCGCCCCGAAATTACACCTGCGAAAAAAAACACGGACTACTCATAGCGTAAGTTCAGCTCTAACATCGCGAGCCAGAAAGCTTGAGGCTTCTTCGTGCCTAACGTGTCCTCTCGCTCGACCTGCGACGCACAGAGTAGGTGGTGCGTGGAGACCAAATATCATAAAACATAAGGTAAATACAAATAAGTCATACGTGATATGACCGAACAAACGTACCGATGCATACAATATCACTCACCATCTTTACGTGTTTGGATTACAAAGGAATCGAGAGAGTACAGAGGAGAAAGTTGCTGCCACTTGCTGCTGCCTTTCAAAGCGCCACACAAAAGAAAAGACGTGCAAAAAGTTGAAGAGATGGCTTACACCGCAAGTTGAGAAGACACCTCCCGCTTCCTGATTTTTTTTTTTTTCCTTTCTTAGTGACACTTGCCTAGCGGCGCGCCTGTGTTTCCGGGTTTCACTTAATGCAGTCGCTCCCCTTGTCGCCTGACTTAAAGCGGTTACGTCAGAACCCAGAAGCCCGTGCTTGAACACAGGCGCGGCCCGCAAGTCGGACTGTCCGTTAATAGAAAAGTCATTGAAAGCACACGACCAACACGTGCGAACGCAGGCACCTGCATTGATTACCATTCTGTGTTCTCAAACAGGTAAAAACGAAGATCTTAATGGCAACCAATGGGCGACTGCGCTGAAGCCCAATTCCTTATAAGGCTCTTAAAATATTTCGCAAGGTAATACCATTGAAAGCAAAAAAAAACAAAAAAAACCTTATTTGGCGCGATCAGCACTTCAAATTATAATAAAAATGCACCGCAGCACGCAGAGCCCATATGCGTATATATGGTATTAAAAGATGCCCAACTTACAAAAACTTCATAGAAATTAATGAAATTGTTGTTGTTCCTCTTCACTCACTGCTCCAAGATTTTCAGGTAAACAATTCAAAATGCGAATCCAGAAAATGAACACTGGGATTCAGGTTGCAGGCCAGCTCCTTACGTTTAACTAATGAATAACTAATAATTTAAGTCATCATTTCTTTATATTTTTTAATCTTTATTGTTACCTAAAATACTCAAGCCTTTCATTCCAGGTCGTTAATCACATCATCAGATTCTGCATCAGTAATCGTTTTCTAATATCCGGTTCAGTGAAAGTGAATTTATCCTCAGACAAACCCGAAAACCTTCGGCACAAACACGTCAAACATTCTCCATCTTTTGGTGGAGGTTTGACAAAATCCTCAAAATGGAGAGGACACAGGAGCGCCATATCTGGAACCACCAAGCTAGGTCTTCATGTTGTTTCTGGAATCAAGCTGTAGCTTATAGCTGGCCATTCCTTCTGAACACCAGTCTGGATTGTCTCACTCACAAAGGAAAACCTAGGAATTGTGTCTGCCTTGCCTGCTGACCCAGTCAAATACACAGAACATTCAGCTATATTCTAACCTTATTATTGAATAAAATAACTTTTGCTTTAACAATTGATTTCCATATTAAAAAATATTGAAGGATAATAAAAACAACATCTATAAATGACAGCTAAAAATGTTATTTGACAGGAAATGTTTTATTTTTTGTAATTTAGTGCCCAAATATATATATATAAATCACGTAAAATAATCAAAAGATTTTTTTCATTGTGTGTCTGTCTCATGTTTGAATTTGCATAAAATAATGTAAAGATAACGTCCAAGCAAAGTTTTTCTTGATTGTAAAGTCAGGTTGATTACCACAACACAACTTGTTCTCATAAACCAAAAGACCATCTTTATGTTGTTACTCTCTTCTGTCCTTTTCTGGATGAAACAAACTTTTATCATTCGATTAAAGGTGACTTAGCTCTAATGTAAACCCATACATTACTATAATTTAGTTTGTGTGGCTCTGTGACTGGCTTTTGGACAGTGCAATCAGAAATCCAATGTCACTCATGGATTTATGGGTGCCACGGTGATGCAGTGGTAGTGCTACAGCCTTGCAACAAGGAGGCTGGAGTTCACGTCCCAGATCCTTCCTGTGTGGAGATTTCATGATCTCTACGTGTGTAGGAATTGTTCCTGCCTTACTTCCTATGCATGCTGAGGTATGATCCCATGATCCTGCTCAAGATACAGCAGATTCAGATGACTGATGGAATTAACTTTCACTAAACTGTAAACTTACATACTAGTAAAATTTAGTTTGTGTGGCTATAGCTTCTCAACGACCCTGCTTAGAATAAGCAGGTTCGAAAATGGATGGATGGATGGCTCCATGACAGGTTGTTGAAGAGTGTTATCAGAAATCCATTATCACTCAAGGCAACTGTTACTGCCTTCCTTTCTTTCCTCCCTTCATACAACACCTCACCTCTGAGTTGTTCTTCTTTTTCCTCCTTCCATCCTGAAAATGACTCCAACATTTCTGACCTGCTCTATAACCACTGACCCATAACCTGTGCACTGAACCTTATTCCTTCATATCTGCTTCCGTCCATCTCTCATTCCTTGATCCCTTACATCTCTTCGGAAACTTCTCACAGCCCATCTGCCATTAAGAATCACAATCCTGTCTCCCTTCTGCCATTCCTGTCCAAGACTCTAGAACACATCTCTCTATTATAAAAAAAAAAAATCCTGGAAAGGAAAAGCAGGGCGATGAGACGTTATCTTCTCGGAAGTTCTCGGAAGACACTTAAAAGACCCGCGAGACGCAAACAATTTCAAATAAGAGTGCACAGCCAGCAAAACACTCAGTGGTGTAAAGGCACGTAGCACACATAGATCCTGTGCTCTCAGCACATATAAAGTGTATAAGGACAATACGTTTCAGATGAAACATCAATGACTAAGCAAAGAAGAAAGTGCAGCGTGGAGAAAAGAGACCCAAAAGCGTTGGAGAGAAAAAAAGGTAGATAAGAGATTATGAAAGCAGTGGAATTCGAAAGGCTCAAAGAAAACGATGGGGCGATACACATGTAAAGAAAATGTAAAGAATATGAAAGCAGTAAAATTGGAAAGTATTGTAGCGTCCCGGCCAGGTTGAAGCCTTTTTTGTTTTAAGTGACTGTTTGGTCTGATTGAGGGAGGGCGGAGTACACCACGGAAGACTGATAGCGGGGTATTGATTGATGCGGTAAATTGGGCGAGACCCGGGGGATGAGGGGTTGGAGAGGGTGCTAGAAAGTTGTGTTTGGGGCTACGAAGTCGCCAGTTGTTCAAGTAAAACATTTGTGAAACTTTATTACGTCAGTCGCTACAGTATCAAAGAAAAGATAGAAAAGATCGCATTAGCGCAAACAAAAGGAAATTAATAATCAGGACCAGGTGTAATTGAAAAAATACGAGGACAAATCGAGGTCAGAAATGAAAGGACAAGAGCAGAAAACAAAGTCTTTTCGCCTTCACATCATTCAATGCACAAAACGTAGATTTACACAATAACGGACCATACGCTATAAGAATCTGTGGTCTCGCAACAGTTAAACCAACGACAAGTTTAATTTCAAAGAAAACACAATTCAGTCAGCGTTTCTCAACCTTTAAGTATTTGCAACCCGAGTTTTCATAACAGTTTTAATCGCGCCCCCCCTAACATTTTTTGAAAGGAGCCCACTAATACCAATTTGTTCATTTTTAATTAATGATATATCATAGATGCATTTATCTAACTCTATATTTATTTTTCTAGTATCAGAATGTAGTTTAAGTTAATTTGTTTTGGTTTCAATAGATGTATTTTTCATATTTTCGAATCTTGTTTTCTTTTTTTCACATCTTCGCGCCCCCCTTTTTGTTACTTTGCGCCCCACAGGTTGAGAACCACTGGGTCAGGTGTATATTTATGATCACGGAGAAGCAATGCAAATTTTAACAGGCGACAAGAAAGGTAATATATATATTCCGCGAATAACATTAGACACCAAAGGAAATCTTGATATGTCATTCGTATTAAAATGTTTACAGTTTCCTGTGAGAATAGCTTTTGCTATGACAATTAACAAATCACAGGGACAAACAGAAAAAGTCAGATTATTTATTAGAGAAACAGAAACAATATTCACTCACAGGCAGTTATACGTTGCGTTCTCACAATGTATCTCCAAAAATGGAATTAAAATTCAATGCGATCTTGAAGAAAAGGTTATTAATTCCAAATATTGTTTTTAATGAAGCTTTAAAGTAAAAGTGCAAATAATGAAATTGAAACAATTCCAAAGAAAAAAAAAGCTTTTAAAATTGTATATCCGATTAACCAAACACGGAGGTTGGCGAGCGAAGCGAGCAGGGGGCAGAGCCCCCTAGTAATCCAGAAAAAACTCTCCTCTTTTCTCTCTGACAACAATCTACTTTATCCTCTTCAATCTGTATTTTGCAAGGTTAAGTCAACTGAGACTGCACTGCTTTCGGTCACAAATGCTCTTAGATCTGATCAAGCTGCTCGTCTCTATTCTGTCCTTAACCTTCTTTATCTTTCATTAGCTTTCAAAACCATAAACAACTCCTTGCTTATCTCTTCCCCTGGTAAACTCAAGAACCATGGTTCTACTTTGGATTGGATTAAGTTCTACCTTTCTGACCAATCCTTTGGCGTCTCCTGGTTTAACTTCTTTTCTTCTTGAAAGAAACTCTTCATAGGTGTGCCTCAATGATCAGCCTTGGGTCCACTTCTCTTTTCTGTCTACATTCGCTCCCTAGGCAATGTTATTTCTTCTCATGGCTTTTCCTACTGCCTCTATGCTGATGATACGCTGATCTTCCTCTCGTTTTCCTCCAACAAACCACAGGTTATGTTTCAGCCCATGTTTTCAGCTGTCTCTGTGCCATCTCATCATGGATGAAAGCTCATCGCCATAAACATAACCTTTCAAAGCCTGTAAATGCCTCCTTCCTCAAATTTGTCTCTAACCATTGTACTTGAAGATGTCACTCTTTTACCCTCAGTCGCAGTGAGCAATCATGGAATGACTCTAGACTCCTCACTTTCATATTTGAACACATTTCTTCTTTGACCCAATCAGGAAGTTTCTTTCTTCATAGTATTTGAAGAATCCAAACCTTCCTCACTAATTATGCCTCTCATCTCCTTCTTCAGACACTGGTCCTGCTCTATTAAAACTCTGTCCTTCCATGGCTATCCAACCTCTCCAGCTCTTCCAGAGTGTAGCTCCTATATCTGTGTTCTCTGTTATCCTTTCTCTCCTGCTTCATTCTCTTCACTGGCATTCTGTTGCTTGAATGATCTAGTTCAAAACTCTTGCATTGACTTATGGTTTCTCTGAATGGTTCTGCTCCTTATTGTCTTGAGTTTTTTTCCTGTTCATATCTCCATTCTGCCCCTACCTCTCTGCTGACTATTCCTCTGCATGTATGCACAACACAAACCAGCCATATAAAGGACAGAGTCAGTTAATTTTTCAGGATGCTTGGGTCCTTTAATATTTATTGATAGCTCACTAATGTTTCCTGAGGCCAGCTAGAGAAGTAACACCTGAAATAGGAGATCAGAAAAAACATCTACATTACACATCACACCAACAACTCACTAGAAGATGAAGGCAAAATTAGAGGGCATCATGACTAATGCTGCCCATCCTCTGCATGACGTGCTGTCCTAGAGTCCTTTAGCCACCAGCTTTTCTCACCCCAGTGTTGTATGAGGCACTTCCTATTTTGTACACAAAGCCATCACATTTATGTTCACAATTGCTAGTTAAAACAGAGAGATTGGCACTAGAGATGTTTCAGTTGATTTTTTGCTTTTGAAAACAATATACTTCATATTCATTAAAAGATTTATGCATACACAGACTGCCTTGCTAAAAGTCTTCAGACCAATGACCAATGTTCTAATTTTAGTAATAATCAAATCCTACGCTGCAATTTTGTTCTGTGGGATAATTTTACTTAAATAACTGAAACTCACAGTTTTTTAATTTTATGTTAGAAAAAAATTGACAATAAAAAGAAAATATGCTGTTGAAATAAGTACTGAAGTATCATGGAACCTCTAAGTTTACACCAGGGATAAAACAATTGCCTACTGAGGATCTTAGACTTTTTTGGTACCTTAAAGGAGGACTGGGGGTAACTCAGACCACTTCTTCCCCCAGGCTATCCAAGGTGGAGCAGTCTCTGAGCAGGCTGTGGGTGAGGCTATGACAAATCGGGATAGACATCCCCTCCCTGTTTACCACAAGGCGGCTCCTGGCAAGCCAAAAAGCATCCTTCACACAGCACAGGAGGCACCATGCCTCCTGGATTTTTTAATGTGTGTGGGTGCCAGAAAAACAGACTGTAAAATGTGAAGTAGAGTGGTAAAAAACATTTTCCTGGACGTGATCTCTTAATTGTTGTTCCAGGACATCCAACAAGACCAATGTTATATGGCATTCTGAGAAGACGTGTAGGGATGTCTTTATTTGAATGATGCATCACATGTGTATCAAAGCTCTTGCCTTTGATCCCTCTGGTTGGTCAGCCATGACAGGTCATTTTGTCTGTTGTTAACTCTGTTGGCTTGCCAAAGACGTTGTGCTCTGAAAGTGATGCTCCTGTCGATGCTGTTTGGTTTTAATTAGCCAATGCTCTTATTCATATGTACATTACTAGGGGGCTCTGCCCCCTGCTCGCTTTGCTCACCAACACCCGGGAAGGCACTATGCTACAGCCACTTCTCATCTCTGCCACTTGCGTATGGGTAAGCAGATGTACATTTTAAACAGATTGTTATTTTCATGAGAACTGTAACATATGCATAATAGAACTAACTATTTTACATTACAGCGAGTAATTAACCATAGTTAAAAATAGTAAAACGTAATAAATTGAAATAAAATTATGTTTCATGTTGCGTTAGAGGTATTTGTTGAATTATACGTTTTCGTTTTGTTTGGCTTTGAAATTAACACGCAAATACTTTTTAAACTTCTGTATTTGATTTCTCTGTCTTTCAAAACTATTATCGCTGACAATTTGTCACATGTTGGTTATTTATAAATGCAACCATGATCTTTTGGATTTATATAGCAATCCAAAAAAACTTTTTTGTCTGTGTTTTGTAGATACATTTAGTGTAAAGTGCGATACTTTTGGACATATGGATTTGTATCCATTATTGGCTGTAGAATTTCGAATACGTCTGATCGTTTAACTCGATTCTATGTTGCATCACTTCTCCATGAACATAAATATAAACCTGACTGAATTGTGGTTTCTTCAAAAATTAAACTTGTAGTAGCTTTAATTGTTGCGGGACAACAGATTCTCATAGCGTATGCTCCTGAATTGCATAAATCTACGTTTTGAGCATTGAATGTTGCAAACATGAACAGATTATTGTAGATTCGGATATTTTGCCTGTAGTGTTTGTGGATTTCACTTTCACCAAACAGCAAATCTTTTAATTCTCACGGATACATCCTCTTTATTGGGAGGAAACACTACTTTTCCCTGATGGCAACACGAATTAGATGATCTACAAGTCTCCGACTTAAACTTTAAAGCCGAACAATATCTACATATTTCCGTCATATCACCTATGTCCATATTATTCAATCTCTTTTCACTGTTCCGTTATTTCACCGAGTAATAATTTCTGTTTGTTAGTGCTAATGCGATCTTTACTATCAGTTTTTTGAGACTTTAGAATTTTACTACTTTCATAATCTCTAACCTGCTCTGCATGTGTATCGCACCAACGTTTTTGAACCTCTTTACGACATTATACTTTGTCTTCTACTCTTTGTCTTTTATTTCCGACCCCGCTTGGACCTGTTAGGTTTTCAATCCCACTTAGTCCGGGCTGATTATTACTTTCCTTATTTTCCGAATTTGCACTTAGATTATTATTGTTTTTTTTTTTTTTAATTCTTTTCTCTCCAACACTTTTTTAGCCTCTTTTCGATGTGCTGCCCTTTCTTCTTCACTTAGTCGTTGAGGTGCCATCTAGAACATATAAAATTATTGTCCAAAAAAGGACTACATTGAAGGAAATGAATAGATTTTATGTCTAAAAATACCGACCAGAAAAGCTTCTTTAAAGGATGAAACTAAGGACCTTTCATAAACGACTTTAAATGAGGAAAACGTAAAAATGTATAAGAGCTGAGAGCGCAGGCTGTGTCTGACAAAAGCATTCACACGAATAAAAGTTGAGTGGACCATAGGCGTGGTTGAAAACGGTTGAGAGGAGGGCAGTACTTGAAAAAACCTCATGGCCAAAGTCTCGTCTCGTGGGACTTGAGAAATCTCTTAAAAAAGTCTTGTCTCGTCCCAGCATTTTTTATATATATAATATATAATATATATATATTAGAGATAATATATATATTATATAATAGAGAGATATGTGCACTGTGTATACTGCATGTACCCTGCATAGTGTTGTATTTTGTACTTGTGTATTGGCCTGCACACTGTGTTTACTGTATCGGATACTGTGTGTGGCTACTCTTACGATGTCTGTTGCTGCTCGAGTGTGTATATTTCCTTCTAGGGGTGATAAGGTTCATTCTATCTATCTATGGATAACCTTATCCAGCTAAATCTTTACATCCTTGATAAGAACATTAAATTACCCCAATGTAGCATATATTACTACCTATTACATACCAATTAAACTTTAACAAACCCAGTTTTGTAATTTTTGGATTGGACAAAGGACCCCTGAAATTGGGAAATAACAGCTTGCTTAATTAAGGTAGGAATTCAATTATAGCCACAAAAGTCCCCCAGGACTGAACTTGAGAGCAACCTTGATAGTGAGCTTTTAATGATGACTACTATTGCAAAATACAAAGCCAAATGCATTAGTCAATAGAATCAACTGTGATTGCTCAAGCTTGGTCAAGCCCAGTTCTGGATCGTGGCAGTGTTTTATGTATTATTTGTGAAAAGTTCAGTCAAAGCTTATTACATTAAATACTTACACATCTCGGATGTGCATTGCATCTCTCTGACCCAGGAGCGGATCCACTATGAAACTAATGAAGCTTACGCTTCAGGACCCCTAATCTCAGAGGGGCCCCAAAAGTGACATTTGTCCATATTGCTTAAAAAATATGGGTATCTACTGTATGAGAAGGGATTTTTAAAACCCCTACATGTAATGATTACATTTTTTCAAAATTTGTGGTGATCTTTTGTGGAAAGCCTCTTCACAGGCTCAGTCAAGTTATTTAATAACCTGCTAGGATAAGAGGGGATGCTATCGCTAACGCTGTCATCTCCTTCTTTCTCCACAGTACTAAGAAGCCTTTTAGTGAGGGCAAATGACCCCGCACTTTCCAGTTCAGCCTCCATAAAAGCCACTTACTAATGCACCATTGTATATTCAGATCCACTGTAATTCCCAAATCCACCTGGTTATTATTGTTTTTCTGGGCAGCTTGGTGACACAATACTTCTGACTCACAGCTCTCCAGATCCTGTATTTATGTTGGTTTCCTCTCACATCACAAAGGTATGCAATTTAAACTAAAAATATGTTTATACATTGGGTCAATATGAGTAAGTGTGGGTGTGTATGACAGTACCCAGTGAGAGACCAGTGTCACAGTCAGGACTGGTTTCTGCCTTACAGTCAATGTTGCCAGTACAGGCTCTTGCTCCACACAACCCCAAAATACAAAAAGCAGGGTCATAATATGAATGGGTCATTAATGAAAGTGTGGAAGCTTCCAGCGTGCCACAGCACCTTCTCTTTACTGTTTATTGGTCTATATTTTTATTTGCAGTACATAGATGGGTATTTTATTTGTAGAGTATGGGCAATGTGTGAGTTCTGCTGGTGCAACTTTAATTAACATTACGTCAAGTGTATTGCATATTTATGTATGCATTCACTTAAGAAATCTTTTTTCTACAAAAAAACACCAACCGAAGGAGCTTTCCCACATTCCTACATTGGCCTGATGAGGGTGTGCCCAGTGTTATACTGGAGTCCTGTCCAGTAGGAGTTCTCTTTCGAGTACTGCTGGGTCTGGATATAAACAGACTACATTTCTGCCAGTGCAAAAATCATTTCATGAAGCTGGTTAAATGGGTGCTACAGTTTGAATGAAACAAATTAAGAACTTATTTTCTATAGTGAGTGCAATCCCAAAGAGTTAATAAAATGTGATTGCAGTACATTAAATGATATTTTACAGCTGAACTGTATGCAGATCAAGGGACTTGTGCAGGCTTACACTACGTGTCACTGACATGGATTGAACTGGCAGCCTTGTGAGTTTCAGTCCAACATTTTAGCAACTAGGCCACACAGCCTACCCCAAAAACAACTGAAAACCAGAAAAAAGAAAGTCAGAAGACTCTGAACGCCCAGTAATTAAAAGAAGTTGGCAGAGCCATCAGGTTTGAGTGACTCACAATGGCATGTCTTTTTTCCCAGCTTCATGATTACAGTAAATCAGTCCTAAAGGGTGTGTTGAATTTAATGCTTTACTGCTGACCCACACATTCCTTGCCTTTAGACGTCCCTTTGTTCAAATAACAACATGAGAAGGTATAACAACTGTGTTGCCGCACAGATGGTTTTTGGTTTGGAAGTCAGATATGTGATGTTGCGAATACAGTAATGCTATAAGGTTTCATATGAACAAAGCGCACAAGAAACTGTATAAGGCGAAATAAAGAACAAAAAAAATGGTGGTAGTTTACATGAATGAGCCCTGTGATTGCCTTGCGCTCAGTGCGGTCAGGAAGGCTTCCAGGTCCCTGTGACTCTGAACTGGACCAAGCAGATTTCATAATGGATGGATGACCACTTACTTATAGTCTTCCACTTTGTATTTCATAATTTTATAAATAGTAACTGATACAAAGGCATGGAAATGTGCAAAAGTAACCACCAAGATACAGTTAATTCTTTTTTATTGTATTGTTCTATAGTATTTTCTCAGTTTTCTTTCTACAAATAACTCTAATTTGGCCTTGTGTCTGTGTGGGTACATGTAAGTGGGCCCTTTAAAGGCCCTGTCCAGAATTGCTTCCTACCTTCCATCTAATGCTGCTGGGATAGGCCCTTGTAACCCTAAAGTGAAATTAGTATCTATCTATCTATCTATCTATCTATCTATCTATCTATCTATCTATCTATCTATCTATCTATCTAGTAGGTCTGAGATCCCATTCCATGACTCATTATGTATGAGTCTGTATTTCCATACACCAATCAGCCACAACATTAAAACCACCTGCCTAATATTGTGTAGGTCCCCCTCACGCCACCAAAAGAGCGCAGACCGGTCGAGCATGGACTGCACAAGACCTCTAAAGTGTCCTGTGGTATCTGGCACTAAGACATTAGCAACAGATATTTTTAGTCCTGTTAGTTGTGAGTTGGGGCCTCCATGTTTCAGACTCATTTTTCTAACACTTTGAATTGAATTGAAATCTGGAGAATTTGGAGGTCAAGTCAATACCTTGACTTCTTTGTCATTTTCCTAAAATCATTCCTGGACAATTTTTGAAGTGTGGCAGGGCGCACTATCCTGCTGAAAGAGGCCACTGCCATCAGGGAGTGCCATTGGCATGCTGGGGTGTACGTGTTCTGCATCAGTTTTTGGGTAGTTGGTATGTGTCAAAGTAACACTCACATGAATGCCAAGGTCCAGGGTTTCCTAGCAGAGAATTGCCCATCACACTGCCTCCACTAGCTTTTCCTTCTTCCCATAGTACATCCTGCTGACATCTTTTACCTAGAGAAATGACACCCACCCACTCGGCCGTCTACATAATCTAAAACAAAATGTGATTTATCAGACCAGGACTCCTTCTTTTATTGCTCCATGTATGGTCCAGTTTTGATGCTTGTGTGTCCATTGTAAGCTACTTCAGTGATGGATGAGGTCAGCATGGGCACTCTGACATGTCTGCAGGTTTACAGCAAGCTGTGATGTACTGTGTGTTCTGTCACCTTTCTCTCATGGCCAGCATTAAGTGTTTCTGCAGTTTGTGCTACAGTAGCTTTTCTGTGAGATCAGACCAGGTGGGCCAGCCTTCACTCCCCACTGACATTAATGAGCCATGGGTGCCCATAATACTGTTACTGGTTGTCCTCCCTTGGACCACTTTTGGTAGGTTCTAATCAGTGTGTACTGGGAACACCGCACAAGACCTGCCATTTTGGAAATACTCTGACCCAGTTGTCCAGCCATCAGAGTTTGTCCCTTGTGAAAGTCGCTCAGATCCTTACACTTGCCCATTTTTCCTGCTTCCAACACATCACCTTCAAGAACTGACTGTTCACTTGCTGCCTAATATATCCCACCTTTTGACTGGTGCCATTGTAATGAGCTAATCAATGTTATTCACTTCTCCTGAATGTTGTGGCTGATATATATACTTCTTGAGTGGGAGCCCTGACAGGTTCTGTTAATCTGAATGAATGAAATGAAACTACAGCCTTGTGATTTAGAAACAGTCACACACACACAACCACCGTTACACCAAGCCAATTTAAAATTACTAGTCGACCTAACATGCATAGTTTTGGAAATGTAGAAGGAAAATCAGTGCATCCAGGCGATAATGCACATCGTCATGGAAATAACGTGAGGATTACACACAAACAATAACCAGGCATAGGATTCAAATCCAGAGTGCTAGATCCATGAAGCAGCAGTGGTTAGTTAGCTCTGCTCCACCATGCACTGGAATATACAAACAGACAAACCTTAATATTTGCCTTTTCATAATAAACACCATCCGAAGGTCATTTGCCTCTCCTGAATATTGTATAACAAATCATTTCTATATTTCTCCAGCTCAAATACTGGGAATTTATATAAATTCTTCAATGCCCCATAGGGAGTTAACAGTTTTGGTGACATGGCAGTCTTATGACATACAGACAGGCAAAGAATAGTTTGTATTGTGAGTTATCATATTGAAGTCCGCACCTAGAAGACTCTGCTTATTGGTTCTCAGGGAAAACAGCAATGTAAGTGGCGCTGAGTGTGTCGTGCCAGTATGTGAAAGGATAAAGTAACAGTATACAAGAGGCTGATCACCTGACGGAGCTGAAAGAGTGCTTTGTGTAAAATAATAGGGTTGGAAAGAATTTCAGTACAAGGAAGCACTAAAACACAACAGAAGATCCCAAATAAAACACACAGTCTTACTGTAATAGCTAAAGCTCTGCCTCGCTTAAAGCAGCTAGTTGTTCCTTTGTTAGAAATTCCCCAGTGATGTTAAATAAATTACACTTCTGTAAGAAGATGTGATGAAAGGAGATGGAACAGCAACACAGTTTATTGGATATTACTCCCTTCTATATTGAACACTGTCACAATGCATGTTCTATTAAAGAGCATTGTCCAGCTAAATGACTTGCAGGGGAATCTTGATGAAAGTGAGTGGTTGGGATTGAACGAACACAAAGCACTGGGTATCACTGCTGCCTCGCAGATCCAGTGCTTTGAATCCTGTGTCCACATGTTGTCTTTGTGAGGTGTGCACAGTCTCCCTGGACCTGCACTGTATGGAATTTCTACTGGGGGGGATCCAGTTTTCTCCCACATCCCCAAAAATGTGTAGGTTAGGTTAATTAGAAATTCGAAACTGGCACTTTTGTGTGAGTATCTATGCAGGTCTTGTGATGAACTTGTGTGCGATTCAGGGCTGTTTCCTGGCTTGTGTCGCAATGCTGCTGGAATAGACTCTGACTTCCGCGTGACTGTGAATTTGATTAAGTGAGTCTGAGAACAAGATGAGATAAGAGAAACACTATGTGTTGTAACAATTGTATTAGTATTCACAAGGGATTATGTTAAAAAAGAACACTGGTTTGGTCTTATGGAGTTTCTCTTAATAATTCAGGCACATGCAACTTTTTTTACATTAAGATATACAACGGTAGTGTTCACCACACTGCTTGATTACTTACTCCATGTGCCTACAGTTCTCTGTGTGAAGAAAAATTTCCTAATGTTTGTGCAAAATTTACAAACCAAACATTTCCCACTGTGCACCTATTATTTATGAACTTATTTTAAAGTCATAGTCTGAATCCACTGCACGAATTCCCTTCATAATTTTAAACACTTCAATCATGTCTCCTCTTAACCTCTGTTTACTTAAACTGAAAAGGTTCAGTTCCTTCAGTCTTTCCTCATAGATCGTCCAGTATAGTCCATGAAGCAGACTAGTTGCTCTTCTCAGGACTTTTTCTACTGCTGCTTTGTCTTTTTTGTAGCCTGGAGGCCAAAACTGTACACAGTACTCCTTGTGCAGCCTCACTAGTGCATTATACAGTATAACTTCCTATGACTTGTACTGTACACATCATGCTATAAAACTTCACATTCTGTTATCCATTTTAATGGCTTTTGAACACTGCCTGCTGGTTGATAGTGACATGTCCTCTACAACTCCTAAATCTTACTCATACTTTCAATTTTCAGACCTCCCACCACGTATTCAAACCTAACATTTTTACTTCCTGCATGTAATACTTAACAAATTTTTTACTTACATTAAATTTCATCTGCCACAAATCTGCCCAAGCCTTGTATGCTGTCCAAGACCCTCTGTAATGATTCCATGGATTCTAAATTATCTGCCAACCCAATATGTTTGGTATCATCTGCAAATTTAAACAGCTTGAAGTTTATATTCCTATCTAGATCATTTATGTATATTAAAAATTGTAGCAGCCCTAGCAGTGATCCTTGAGGGTCACCACTCCTAACATCACCCAGTTCTGGTAAGGTGCCTTGAACCATAATCCTCTGCAGCCAATTCTGCACCCACCTACACACCACACCCTGAACTGTAATGTGGGACTTTATTAAATGACATCTGACCTTAATATAATTTAATGTACGGAGTTCATTGACTTGTGAAAATTAAACTGCTTTCATTAGGCTGTTAGAAACACACAGGTAATCACTTTGGAAATTGAACTTATGCTTTCATTAGGCTGTTAGAAACACACAGGTAATCACTTTGGAAATTGAACTTAGAACATGCGAGTTGGGAAGATAGGCGAATGAATGAACCATCACTAAGAAGGCGACTGTGCAGCTTTCACTGTCTGGTGAAAGAATGGGTGGATAGATGGCTTGTTGTCCAGCCCTGTATGCATGTGCCAATTTTGAATCGCCTGGCGATAATAACATTTAAAGGCTGTTTGCTAGAATTTCGTTCTGTTTCCGTCTAAAAACTTTTCTTTGACCAGCTGCACATAAGCAGCTGCGTCTTTAGTTAAGAAAATATTTCGGCAGAGAGACGCAAACTGAGCGTGGGGTAACTGTCAATCGTTTTCGATTTCAGCCAATTAGATATTAGATTTTTGTTGTCGCGTTTGATTGATAGTTTTTCCGCGCCCTAGATCCGCCCATATCCCTTTTAGCTCTAGTTCTATCAACCAATTAAAGCCCGCCCATTTCAGACTGACGTCAGTGTCACCAATAAACATGGCGCTGTACATGAGACGGGCACAAGTGCTGCATAAGCTTTTGAAACGGAGATATTTGCACACTGTTTTTGGAATTCGGGACAAATGTGATTTTTCTTCGGGAACAGGGGATGCTGAGTTCACTTCCAAGAAAGTGCGCAATATGTTTACTGATTTTTTTAAAGACAAATACGGACATACATTTGTCCCATCCTCACCTGTGAAGCCAAGGGGAGACCCCACTTTGCTTTTTGTTAATGCGGGCATGAACCAGGTAAGACTGGGTATTATCTGGACAATGCCTGTTTTTTTTTTTTTTTTTTTTTTTTTTTAATTGTAGTTTTTACCGTGGTTCCATGCTCACAGGATATAGTGTGGAGTAATGGTGAGGTATTAGCTGTCCAGCTCAAGGTGTCCGGTGTTCGGGATTCACTAGCTACACTGTTAAACCTCAACAAGTCGCATGTCCTGCTAGGGTTGCAATCAGAGAAGTACGGCAATAGTCTTCAAAATGTGATCTGCAAAATTCTTTAAACGCATTCATGAAGTCACGATTAAGCATGCTGACAGTGACCGGGGCAAAACTCCCTTGCCCTTGATATAAGGGGACGAATGACTATGGCTATTGCAGTCTCATAGACTGGCTTTATAACAAAATAATGGGTTAGGTGCAGGGGTAATGAGCAGTGTTTTACTCAATGCATGCAGCTGCCGGGTTATTAAAACGACACTACGTCTGTATTGACGTAGTGATCGATCCACATCAGCTAAAAGAATAATAGCTAAGAATAGTACATAAACTGCTAAATAACATAGGATCAGAATCAGTATAACTTTTACTCACCAGTATCTAATATACAGGAATCTAACTTGAGCTTAACTTGATAGCCCTGGGGCTGCTTATAACAGAAGAAAACATTAAATAAATAACCTAAGTTAAAAAACATGCATTATAAACAGCTGCAGAATAGTAAAATTATGAAGAGGATGTGCAAATGATATACATATGAAAGTGTATGTTTGTGTGCGTGTGTGTCTGTGTATAATCTGGATTCACACCGCACCCATAAAGTCATGTGAATAAGCCAGGCAAACAGTAGATCTTCATGCACACAGTGCCTACAGATTTGAACAGATTTATGAGAAGAATTTGCATGTTCAATAATTTATTTAATGAAAATTTCAATAGATGTAATGGTCTGCTGGGGAAAAAGTTAAGTCCACCTTTGGCCTCAGAATCTGGTATTGCTCCCTTTAGCAGAAACAACTTCTTGTACATGTTTTGCATTACTGAGTGCCAGCCTCTGACATTGACGTGGTGAAATGTTTGATCACTCCTCCATGCAAAATTCGTTCAGTTTTAAGGTGTTTGTGGGTTCTCTTGAATGTACTGCTCGTTTCAAATACCCCAACAACATTTCAATGGGATTCAAATAAGAGCTTTGACTAGGCCAGGCCATACCCCTCCAGGTCTTCTTTTTGAGCTGTTCCTTGGTGGATTTGCTAGTTTGCTTGGGATCCTTATTAGCTTAATAGGGCCATTTCTGGTTCAACTTCAACTTTTGGACAGATAGCCTAACATTCTCTTCAAGCACACTTGATATGATGCGAAGATCATACTTGACCTGATGACTGATAGCTGCCCAGACACTGATATAGTAGTTCAACCCCATATCATAACATTTCCACCACCCTGTTTTACACAGCTGATATAAGGTTCTTCTGCTGAAATGCTTTCTTCAGTTTGCACCAAGCATGTCTACTCTTACTGTCACCAAACAACTCTGTCTTTGCTTCATCTGTCCAGATCGCATTGTCCTGGTCTTTGCCTAGATGTTCAATGACAAACTGAAGTCTTTGTCTACTGATGTTTTTGGTCAGCAAAGATTTTTCCCCTGCAGGTCAAATGTATGTGATCTCTTTCTGATTGTAGATTAATGCACTTTGACACCAGCTGTTGCAAGAATTACACGCAGAATCCCTAGTGCAATTTTGGGATTCTTTAAGATTTCTTTTAGTATCAAACAGTCAGCTATTGGGCTGAATTTGGTGGAACATCTGGTTCTAATTTGATGGGTTTAAAGTGGTGATAAATGTAGGGGTGGACTTACTTTGTCCACATGACAAATTTGCTTTTTTGTTCATTTAGATCGTCAGAATGAATACACCATGTCCTTTTCATGTGTCATTTGTTCACATATATCGCTGTGATCTGTTTGCATGAAGATCTAATGTTTGTTTCTTTAACTATATTGAAAAAGTTAACAGTTTCAATCGGGTGTACTTACTTTTTCACAGGTCTTTACATGTGCATATGCATTGTTAACACACATACACTCACACCTTCTATTTCAAGAACACTCACATAAGCAAAGAAGACAAGCTAAATTACTGGCTTGCACGAGCAATGGCTCTGGAAAAGAAACTGTTTTGGCGTCTTATTAGTTTTGGTTTTAAGCGATCTAAAGAACTGAGTTCTTTTGGAACAAGTGTTGCTCAAAGTGAGTCAAGTCAGTGGTGATTCTTTTGACATGTTTTATGACACTAGATGTGCATAGCCAATTGTTTTCACAGCGGACCTCACAACGTGCTCACATTTATTTTTGGAGTGGACCATTGCTGATGCAAACCAGGCAACAGAAGAGGATGTGATTAAACATTCGACTAATGGCTAGGGTGAGGTGGGTAGTATTTTGCTCCTTTAGTTGGCATAGAAAATACATCTGCTGATGAGTTTTCCTAGAGATCAAGTGGTGTTAATTTCCCAGTTTACAGTGTTTGTGATAGGTGTGCCCTGAATCTTAAAGGATTCCTCCATATTGACGATAGAGTCCTTGATTACTAGAGGGAGAGACTGTAGCGGCTGTTTGCGTAAGTCAAAAGCAATTTCCACTGTTTTGGTCATATTGAGTACCAGGTTATTTGTAACGCACCAAGATAAATGAAGTTAATGGTACATCCTATCATCTATTGATTTGCCTTTGCTCCTTCTGTCCAGGACCCTAGACATGGTGTGTGTAGCAGTCATTGTTAAGTTCTTAACACTTTTTTCTTTATCCACTGAAACATTGTTATCTGCTTCTTACTCTAACCTCAGCTTTAATGAATTTAAAATTCGTCTTCTTTTAATGAACTTAAATCTTTGCTGAAATGAATACATTTTTGCAAGCTAACAGAAGGTAGATACAACATCAGATTTCCTTAAAAAGTTTAGTTCCGTGCCATATAATTGGAGTGGCATAAGGGGGGAAAAAATGTAGTGCTGCTGCTTCAAAGCTGTCCTGTGTGACAATCCTGGTTCAGTTACTGAGTGGAGAGTTTTCATAGCATCCTGGCTTCTACACCATATGTAAGCAAAGAAAAGTTTTCCATAGCTGTGTGCTTCACGGATTGCTGAAGTTTCCCATCGTCTAACACATTGGAGGGCTTGTTGCCTGAAGGTTGTATGAATGGAAGCGAAGGTCTATGATATGGTTTGCATATTAGCAGCTGGAGATCCACAAAGGGAGAAAATGAATCACGTATCATAAAGTAGTTTTTACTCCTGAGCTTTCAGCCCCTACCAGGAGCCTTCATCAGAGGACATACAGAAATCAAAGGCAATATATAGCAAAATTAGGGGGGGGGGGGGAGTTGGGTCGTAATGTTTTATTTATTATGAATATGTTCTTCTTAAGGTTAGGGTTAGGGTTAGGGTTTGCATATAAGTTTGCATATGCTGGGTTTATGTTCAAATGTCTGTTAAGGGGGATGCAAAAGTGCATACACCTGACTAGCCCCAATAAGGGTAAAACATGTGTTGTGTACTCTTTATATTGTTTGGCAGATACTGTGTTACATATCTATGATCTGCTTCTTGCAACTGAGAGGACATGGCGGATGTCTGCTGACTGGCTGACCATCCACAAGCGTTACCTGATAGGTAACCACCTAAATAATCAGATTGCAATTCAGAACTAAGAATGTAATTATATAAAATGTGTGTGAATGTGTACAGCAAAGGACTGGTACCATTTTCTGGTTTGTATCCTGCCTTTTACCTAATGCTGTTGAGAGAGGATATAACCATGCAACTGAATTAAAAATGTTTAATAATGGCTGGATGCATACAATTGTATAAATCTATAAATGTCCCTGCATGGAAATTTATTGACAAACTGTGGTGAAAGCAACCACAATAGTAATGTTAATAGTAAAGTGAAACACTGAACTATTGATATATGTCAAATGACTGTTTTTTCTCCTTGTTCTTTCTTTTGAAAGTTCAAGCCTGTTTTCTTGGGAACAGTTGACCCTAGGAGTGAAATGGCCCATTACAGACGAGTAGTCAATAGTCAAAAGTGTGTCCGAGCAGGAGGGAAACACAATGACCTGGAAGATGTTGGGAAAGATGTCTACCATCATACATTCTTTGAAATGCTTGGAAACTGGTCCTTTGGAGATTACTTTAAGGTGAGCAGCTGGAGTATTTTTCATGTACTGGACTAGCTAGATATTATGTTCCTGCCACATTGTTACTTGAAATACGCTGTATGTTTTAAGTGTAAAATGTTTGAAAAGTCCATTCCTTTGCTGCATCAAAATATATACTTCCAGTAGATCAGAAAATAATAATTGGTTATACTATATTCAGTATTTGGATAATGGCACAATTGTTATTAGTATGATTGTCTATGCAAGCATACTAGTATTGAAATTAAACAATTGATATGAGCTTTTAGGGTAGATTTATATAATTAAATTGAGGGTATTTACATAAAAAAACAAACAACTGTTTTAGGAATTGCAGCACTTGTTACAGTATATGTAGCAAAACAATTGGGCCAACTGGCCATTTAGCTGTTGGTTAGGTGTGTGTTATTGTATCATCAAGTCTGGTTAAAGGCCTATATATAGGTGGTATTTTCATTTGGAATTTGTGCTGTTGTCTCCTAACATAAGAGCTGTCAATGCCATTAAAGCAGGCTGTCATGAGGCTGCAAATCAGAAAAAAACAATCTGTGACATAGCAAGAACTTAAGGGTTTGACAAAATCAAGTATTTAATATATTGTTAAAAAGAAATATCATACTGATATGCTCAGGAATACCAAACCATCTGGTAGACCAGGACTACTACAGTCGGTCAGTCAGTCATTATCCAACCTGCTATATCCTAACACAGGGTCACGGGGGTCTACTGGAGCCAATCCCAGCCAACACAGGGCACAAGACAGGAAACAAACCCCAGGCAGGGCACCAGCCCACTGCAGGGCACACGCACACACCAAGCTCACACTAGGAACAATTTAGGATCGCCAATGCACCTAACCTGTATATCTTTGGACTGTGGGAGGAAACCCACGCAGGCACGGGAAGAACATGCAAACTCCACGGAGGGAGGACCTGAGAATCGAACCCAGGTCTCCTTACTGCGAGGCAGCGGCACTACCACTGCGTCACCTACTGCGCCCACTACTACAGTGGGTGACAGAAAAATCATTTAAATTATGAATTGTGTCAGCCAGATCAAAAACACTCTCTAGGATGTAGTTGTGGCTGTGTCTAAGATGACCAGGAAGAGAAGATGACCATGAGCACAAATTCAGAGGGTTTGCCACAAGACACAAACTACTGGTAAGCCTTAAGAACAGAAATGCCAGGTACAGTTGTGGAACAGTGTCTAATGGACAGGCGAGTTGTAGATTCACCTGTACCAGAGTGATGGAAAGAGAAAGATGTGGAGAAAGAAATGTACAGCTCATAATTTTAGGAATACCACCTCCTCTGCAAAACATGATTGCGGTAGCGCTATGGCTTAGACATGTACTGTATGGCTATAACTGGAACTCATTCCCTTATATGTATTAATGAAGTGACTTCTGATAAAAGAAACAGTATGAAGTGTGAGGTGCACAGAAACATATTACTTACTCAGATTCAACTGAATGTGTCAATATCCGCTGGGCAGCATTTTACACGGCAGCAGGGCTATGACTCCAAGCATACTGTTAAAGCAAGCAAAGAGTTATTTAAGGCCAAAAAGTAGAATGTTCCCAAATGGTCAAGTCAGCCACCTGACCTAAATGTTATTGCGCATGAATTTCTCTTGCTGAGGACAACACTAAAGGCAGCAAGCCCCCAAAATAACCAGGAACAGAAGATGTCTGTTAAAATATTGTTAAAGAGTTACTCTGGATTTTTCAGTGTGCATATAATGTAAACAGGAAACCTAAAAACACGCAGCAGTGAATTTTTGACTTGAAGACCCACCTCTCTCCGTCATTTGTTGGTTAAGAGTCCCGTCACCTATTCAAAAAGTCAATCCCTTTAGACTTTAGTGTACTGTTTATGCCTGGCACAGATTATTCCGCAAATAACTGTTTAACAATATCTTAGCAAAAAAGCATTCATTTTGAGTAAGCAACTGGATAACCGACATGTAAGTTTTACCGCTTGAGTAACGATTTTTGTTTTCTTTTTAAAATGGATGTTTTCACATCGTTTGCTGTTGTACAGTGCTGGTCATTATTGATTTCTGTTATGTAATAAACTTCTTTCTCTCCACCCTGCATGAAGACATGAAATTAAAGCATTTTTCTCTGCCATCACTGCAAAGTACATAGGATAAGTAACATATTTAATTTCTGGGTGGAGTATTCCTTTAATTTATCCTGTTATGTTTGATACCTTAAAATACGGCTTGCATATAAGCAATTCCTATACCACTCACCCATATATACCCTTGATTTAAAGCTGCAAGTCTACACTAAAAACTTAAATTCTGTTTTTCATTTCAATACCAGTATGCCAGGGTAGAGAGCCACACTAATAAGAATTGTGTCAATGCACAAATATATATGGCCTGCATTGTACATGCAGAATCAATTTGCATGACAAATACTATTTCTAACCAGTTGGAAGTCTAAGACAAAATAACAAAATATATAACAAGTTCCATTCAGTTGGTTTGGAATGAGAGTTTTATGACTTTGTGTTTATATTTTAAGGAGAAAGCCTGTCTGATGGCTTGGGAGTTGCTGACCAGTGTCTATGGAATCCCAAAGGATCGTCTTTATGTAACATACTTTGGTGGGGACCCTGTATTAGGACTAAAGTCGGATGACGAAACTCGGGAAATTTGGCTCAGTTTGGGGTAAATACTGCATTAACTTTAGGTTAAGTATTAGTGTGGTTTAAAAGTGATGTGTAGGTACTGAATGGTAAAAATGACTTTAGTTTGGTATGGGGAAAGTACTAGTTCATCTTTATTTAACTTTGTTTTTTAAAATACTACTTTAAATAAAGTCAATTAAATGGGATTTTTATTATTAATATAGGTTGTAGTATTCAGTTATTTTCAATGGTAATATTTTTAATTGCATGCAAAAAAAGCCCACACTATTCCTATTTATTATTGGGTATATAGTACTAAAGGAAATTTGCAAATCAATAGGACCAACAATTACCACTTATGCAGAGTCTGAATTTTTTTAATTGGGCAATTTTATATTTAAATGTGGTAACATACTTACTACAAATTGTCTCTTGGTTTCATTGTTTTATGTGTTTATTTTTAATAGTTAACACCTTATTGTCTTGGTTCAGAATTAGATTGTTTGCCTTTGTTACCAGTTATTTTTTATTCATCTAGTTAGTAAACCTCAGACAAGCTGTCAGTGGATCATATTGATGGAGAGGTTATTAGTATTGTTCTTTCACTGATTGTAGGATTAACATTTTCTCCAGCTGAATCCCAGACTAGCTGGATTCATAATGCATTTCTCGTTCTCTGGCTAATAATTTTTTTTTTTTTTTTTTTGGTATAGGGTTCAGTCAGACCATATTCTTCCATTTGGATCAAAAGATAATTTCTGGGAAATGGGGGAGTCAGGTCCTTGTGGGCCATGCACTGAAATCCACTATGACCATATTGGAAGTCGGAATGCTGGAATGTTTGTAAACAGAGACAGTCCTGATGTAGTAGAAATCTGGAACATAGTCTTCATGCAGTATAAAAGGTATTCTAAGATTTCATGTAAATATTTTTTGTCTACTGCCCAACATTGCTCTTCAGTAGTGCTGAAGACATGGAGGAACAAAAATGCTTGCATACACCAATTATGAATCATGCAAAATTAAGCTAAAAAATGGATGAAAAAAATAAAACATTTGGAGAGTATAAACCATTTTACAGTTTGAATAGCTGTACCCTCTTATTCAAAGTCAGAGTGACGCAAGTGAACAATGCCAGTGTTATCCTTTTTTCATTTCTAAGTTGTTTAAGACGTGTTTCTCAAGCACTGAGTCGTGACCAACTTTTGGGTTGCGTACTGACAATAGTGGGACCCAATGAGACACCTAAGCGATTGACACAGTTGCACGATATTTTTAAATGCGAACGTTTCATGAAAGAGGAACCACTCTTTCATTCAGGCTAGTTTCACCAAGGGGAAGACCCCCAACCCCTACTGCCCCCGTTTTAACGTTCATGCTCATTTTAACAAGGTGTAAAGCAATGCTAGAATGTGTCATCAATAAACTTAAAGAGGTGAAACTGGGTTGTGAGTCAATAAATGTTGAGAAACACTGGTCTAAGACCTAACCGATGTTTATCTTCATGTAACCATCACTAATATGAACCTTGCCATTTTCCTTGACTAGATTAGCTGCTGTTTGATTTACCACCAAAGGCTCCCAGTATTTACTTTGTTAGTCTAAACTCCATTCACCATCCTCTAGTGTTCTAAAACCATGTTTTAGAAATTTAGTCTACAAATGATAAAGCTATTGTCATTTAAATTTCTTTGTTCTTCGTAAAACAAGTTGGGATTGCATACTTGTTTTACTAACCTATCTTCAGGCCATTATTAATTTCTGAGAATTTTTTTTAAGAATATGGTTATTTGTAGAGCTGTTGCTAAGTTGAAATGTATGATGTATAGACACCTCATTTGTATTTCTTAAAAAGTAATGGTTATACTCCTGCTGCTGTTACAATAGTCTCATATATTATAAAGAGTGGTTATTTTTATTTATCCCTACAAATAAAATCTGAACTGAGAAGTATGGTCGCTGGATATACTATACTATTCTAAGTTATTTTTATTGTATTGATGTGACTGAACACTTTTGAATTGAAAATTAATTATGTAAGTTTTAAGTGTATAATTTTTTTTTCTTCATTATTTTCACAGAGAACTGGATGGAAGTTTACGTGTTCTACCTCGGCACAATGTTGATACTGGAATGGGTTTGGAACGACTGGTGACAATTCTACAGGGGAAGCGCTCTAATTATGATACAGACCTCTTCACTCCCATTCTAGGTGCAATTCATGAGGTGAAGTCATCAGCCACCGATGTTAGCATTGTGTAAAATAATAGTTAACAGATAAAATGTATGAATTTTTAAAAATATATTATAAATCTTTATAATGCAGAATACTATGAGCTGCTTAACACTAGAGGTGGGATTTTGTGGAGACCTGATAATATAATATTACTGTGATACTTGAGTTATGATATGAGAATATTGTGATTTTTTTTTTTTTATGTGTTTTGAAATAGTAAGTATTGCTAGTCAGTGCTTGTGTATTACATTGTATTATTCCCTTTAATATTTGACTGTAGTTAAAGTTGAAACCTTACTCCTATTAACAAAAGTATCACAGTCTATTAGAAATCCTTCACTCGGTTCAATCCATTAAAATCTTTTTTAATTATGGATGTGTATTTAAGATATCGTGTTGAACATATACAAATATATGTTTAAAGGTGTTGGGGCCACATAAATGCTAATTGCCATCCAGTAGATGTAGACTGTTAAAATGTTATTCTGACAACAATTTAGTAAACTTTCGTGCATTAGGAAAATATGTCAGTTAACCACACACAAAACTTGTGTGTTTTTTATTTTAAGAACATTAGTTTCCTTTTCTCTTGCTTGTGGAGTTTTTGCAGGCCACACTGAGATGACATTTGGCCAGTCACGATGGGATAAACAAAGCTCCTTTGTGCCCCTTATGAACACTGTATCTGAAGGTGGCAAGCTATTTAATTAAAGTTTCTTGCTTCTTCCTCTTTGTTTACGTCAAGTTATGCTTTCTAATTTACTGCAAACCAGCTTTCCAACTCTACTTTTGGGAGCTGTTGGAGAGACAGTCCTAGTTTCAAGTTTGCCCAAGTACTCGATTTTAATATAACAGGGCTTGCAAATTATATTCTTTAAGTTCAGCTCTTTCTTTCCAGTAACATTTCATAATTAAACGTAACTGTTCCCTTTAAAATGTGGACAAAGCTTTTACAATAGTAATTGCTGCAGTATTGTGAACATTTGTTGAATACTATCTGTTTGAATGTAAAATGAATACATATTGTTAATCAGCTTCAGATAAAATGCAATGCTTTTATATATTCCCATAGATGCTGCACTCCAAACATTAGCATTGCTGCCAAGATTCTTTTACTAACACATGGCACAAAAAATGTAAACAAAAAATAATGTAAAAAACAAAGGTTCTTGTCCTCATTGTATTAACACCGTACTGTATAACAATGAAAATATTACAATACTCTATCCATTCACACCTCCACTGCCACTACTTGCCTTTTGTAATTTAGCTTTAATATTTATTTCAATTTTCATTCTATGTTGGTTATCGCAGATTCAATATACTATGTATACACACATATTTGTTGTGATTAGTACAATTTTAAATTTTTAATTAAGTATAGGGGAAAATTAAGGGTCTAAATATTTTTAATTATTTAAAAAGAAAAGCTACTGAATCTCCATATGCGACACGTTTTGATGAAAATCTTTTATTGTCAGCAGGGTTCTTTTGTTGCAAGAATGTATTACTTTTAATACATAGATTTTAAGTTTATTAGCTTTTATTTACAGATGCTACTAAAATTATGTGGAGACTATGAACAAATGCTGTCCTTTTAGATACCGCTAAAGGTGACAAAAATTGATCTTATGTAGGATGTCTTGTTTAGCCCATCTAAGAACTTGAAAGCAGAAAAATGTACTTAATAAAATGTATTTGGTCATCAAGAAAGATGGTCAGTAATTCAGTGCTTATTATATGATTACATTTCAAACATTCAGCAATGATATATTTTTTAATCTGAGTTATTATTCTTACCCTTTTTGAGTGTTAATGCGCATTCTTATTTGCGTGTCAGGTATTCTCTTTATACACGTTACCCAAAATGTTTAAGGGGTCTAACAGAATACCCACTTCTAGGAATGTACATATTCTTTGTGACTGCATGCTTTCTGCTTCTTAAATATATTATTGTGCTTGCTGTAGTTTAGTAAGGTCCAACCTTACAGAGGACTGGTTGGAGAAGCTGATGTGGAAAACGTGGATATGGCTTATCGAGTTCTGGCTGATCATGTTCGTACTCTAGCAGTTTGTATTGCAGATGGAATCTATCCAGGAATGTCTGGCGCAGAGTGAGTAAAGTCATGTCATAACAGATTTACAACAAGTTGATTGAAATCAGTGTCACAAATTCAGAGAATATTGGTGAAAAATCTCTTTTCACTCACTCTTGACAAATATGTTATGTAAACCGCATATGCTTTTTTAAACTATCATAGATTTTGACTGTATACTAACATTTGTGTGTATTACAATTAATATATATATATATATATTTTTTATTTCTCTTCTTTTTTGCTTGGCATATGCTACGGAAAAAAATAGTACTGTACTACAATTTTTCCCACCTTTAAAAAAAAGTTTTGAGGTTATTTGAAACTATTTTAATTATTTCACTTTCTTTGTCATCTTTAAGTAGTGGATCTTCTCGTTTCTAGCAGCTATCCTGAGATATCTTAACTTGGTGACTCGGATTGCCTTGATGGCATACAGTATGGGTGTGGGGTCTGTAGATCTATTGGAATAGTGATAGCCTGAACTCTGTTTTCTCTGGTTTAGGATTGATGTCCCTGAAACCTTCAATTAGACTGAAGAAGATTAGGAATTTGATATGGAGAATTAAGATTGTTTGTAGTTAAGATTAAGTGTTAATAAATGTAGTTAAAATACTTAATTTAAGGAGAGGCTCTTCATTATTCTAATTGAGGGCTCTCCTTGGCAAATGGACCAGTGAAACCTCATAATCATTCATCCTTTTTCCCGATACACCTTTATTTTTACTAGTTGGGTTTAAACTATTTGGTGATAAAACTTTAAAAACAGATATTTAAAAATACCACTGAAATTTATTCTTATGCTTTAATCAAAGTATAAACCTGGTGCTAATGAACATTTTACTGTGTAGTTAAGACTGTCACAGAACATCTCGGAAGAAAACACAGTAATGGTTAAATGTTACCCTTGTAAACAACCAACTGGCAATTCAGTTATAGTGCATATGTAATTGGCTTAAAGGACTGTGTGAGATGCTAAGCTGTTCTTTCTTTACAGATTGGTTCTGCGCCGGATTCTTCGCAGGGCTGTACGCTTTTCAATGGAGGTACTTAAAGCTCCCCAAGGAACACTTGCTGCATTGATTCCAACTGTGGCAGAAGTATTGGTAAATTAGATGTTACTATTATTTTTTTATTTTATTAAAAAAATTTTTTAAAGTACTGCTCCAGATTGACTTTTGATGAATGTATATTTTTTTATATCTGTGTGCCAGATATACAGGAGAAAATGGTAAACTGTTTATCTTCAAATTATTTAAAATCTTAGTTTAAGATTTGTTGTTATACATACTATGCTTTCTCTTAGCCTTATTCTTTTGGTTAGTTATGAACTCGTTAAATGTTAGGCATCTATTGAGTTACGTGTTTGACCATATATAATGATGTATCATGTGTCTGTCTTCAACAATATACTGCTAAGTAATATTTTGTTATTTCTTAAATGATGTTCATTGATATGCTGTTAACAGTAATATAAACTTAACACATAACCTTCTTAAACCAGCTAAATCCAGATCAGGGTCACAGGGGACCCAGAGCTTATCCTGGAAGCACTGGGCTCAAGGCAGGAAAAAGTACTGCTCAAGGTGGCAGGGACACGCTTACACACACAAACCCACACAAACACACTCACACAGGGCCAATTTGGAATTGCCTAATTAACCTGAAATTCATGACTTTTGGGGTATGGGAGGAAAGCAGGCGTAGCAGGAGGAAACACTACACAAACATGGGAGTACATGTAAACACCCCGTGAAAATGTCTGGGGACAGAAATCTGAACCCAGGATGCTGGATCTGTGAGACGGCAGTGCTGTCCACTGTGCCCTTGTGCTGCCCTAATATAAACATATTATATTTATACATGCATTTTCTGCTTTTCCCCATACTAATCTGTACATTTGCTCCTTTTTTTGCCAGGGAGATGCTTATCCAGAATTGACTCAGGAAACCAGTAGGGTAAAATGATTTTCTTCAAATTTTTCATTAGAATTAACTTGGCTTACAATGTGAAGTGTTTTAATATTGTTTATAGTTTAAAAATCATTACAATGAGCTTTTGAAATGAAAGTGGTATTGTAGTTTTTTTAAACAGTTTATCAGTTATTAATTTGTATCACAAATTATGCTATGCTATTTGTTCAGATTTTTCTTGTAGTATTTGTATTTTTTGCATTTTATTCAGATTTATTTTATTCTGTTTCATAGCTTTGTAGATCATGCATTTATTTTTTAGTGTTATGTGCAAATATTATTTATATCCAATATTGTATATTCCCTGTTGTTCATTGTGAATTTCTGTGAAGTGCTTTAAGCATGGGAAAGGTGCTATATAAATATGAATAAAGTGCAGAGTTGTTATTATTATAATGAAATGTGATTGCCTTTTTTGTCTTGGGATTTGCATGTAATTTACAAATATTTTGGAAGTCTTTTCAGTTTTCCTACATTCATTGGTTTCTTCCATTGTTGGTTTTGCCTTTGAAACACAAAAATATTTGGCTATTGTAGATAATGAATGAATGTTGATGCCCTGTATGATTTTTCCATTCTCTCAGGCTACTTCATGCTCTTACTGTGTAACTGCTATATAGGGGTTAATAGTATGTTGTTATTGCCATGCTTAAAATATTATGTATGTCTTTCAGATTATGGATCTTATCAATTGTAATGAAGAAGCATTTGTATCATCTCTCCACCAAGGTCGGCGTATTATAGATCGAACACTACAAAAAATGGACAAGTCTTGTAAATTTCCAGGTATTGCAGTTTAGATTAATACTTAGAGACAACCTGATTTCACTATCATTATTGCAATGTATTACCAGTAGTTAGTAGTATTAGGTTATATTATGCAAGTAGAATCACAAGTAATATTCTTTGGATTGGCTTTTATTATGGAATAAGATATTAAAAACAAAATCTTTTGATATATAGTTTTGATTTCTATTTTTAATCACTGCTGCTCTCTAGATTCATAAGGAGAAATTAATGAACTCTTTGGAATTGCACAGTTTACTGAACTAGTTTGTAATAAAAATGTGATGTGATCTTCAACTAAATCACATTAATAGACCTATACAAGTATTTCACCAGACAATGTTAACTGTTAGTAAGCTGGAATGTGAAAGGCCTCAGTTATGAGCCTAAAATAAAAAAGTGCTCTCGCATCACAGTTCCATGAGACTAGACATAGTACTTCTACAAGAGACACATCCAAGAAACACAGATCATTTTCAGACAAAACAGACTCTATTGTACTGTACAAGTAATTATTTCAAGCTTTAACAATAAGACAAGAGAAGTGGTAATTTTGAACTACTGAGCAGGCCCATTTCTAGATACTGAGACAATAGCAGATCCTGAAGGGTACTGTGCTATGGTAATGGGAAATTAAATGAAACTGAAATAAGTCCGGTCAACATTTATGCACCAAACTCAGATTGTAAAGAATTTATGATCAAAGTTCTAGCGGCAGTTGCATCTCTGCTAAACATGTGTTATTTTAGTTAATATGAAGTTGTATAACACAGTGGGATTCTTTTTATTACTAATTAGTTACATTTTTTTGGGTGAGGCTGGGAGTTGTAGTGTGGTTTACGATAGTGGTTAATTGTTTCTGTCATATATGGGATTGATTCTGATATAATAGACTTTCTTTTTTTTAATTTCCTTCCACTGTGTAATGTTTGATTGCTATTTTATAACACTTTTGTTATAATACATATTTCTGGAACAAATAAAAACAAATATAGGGAAAAAAGGAAAATTTTGTGAAACTCTAGGCCTAGTGAGTTGGGTGTAATAATCATTGAGAGTAGATTGGAGATGCCCTGCCATATAAATGCACACACAAAGTTTGGTTACTAACAGGATATGCTCTTTTCAAGAAAGATCTGTTTGAACCTGAAGGCCATCAAATTAAGTATCAGAGGAACTTTAAAAGAGGAATTGTAGAAATGCATAAAGTTAGAAAAGCAAACAAAGCATTTTTGAAAGTTCATATGTTCGTCAATGAGATGAACTGTCTTAAATTAATGGAAATTCAGTAGCGCTTCTACTCTCCACAGTAGTTGGCGTTAGGCAGAGATCACAGCAAGAGATCAGTGTGCTTGCTAAAGGAGAGCAAAATGAACCCTAGGACAAGTGCAAAAAAATGATGAAATGTCTTGGGCCTGCCAAAGCCTCTGTTTAATTGTCCACAATAAAAATAAAACACTGAACAAGAACGGTGCTCCTGGAAGCACACCATAGAAGACACCACTGCCAAGTGCCTTAACTTTGATATTGATTAACAAATACAGTTCATGTCAGAGGCTGTGTTGTTTGAGACCACATGATTAACAGATTATCAGCTGATTATAATGACACATTGTCCCAGTTTACAGTCAAAACTGGGTACTCTTACACCTGTGTCCAATGGATAAGAGAAATCAAACAACCTTTTACAACATCAGTCATTAGTTTTATTATAATTACTCTTTCATGCATTCGTGTTGACTGAACACTAAGCATTTAAAATTCAAAACGCAAGTATTAGCAGTATATTTTCAATTTATTTTGAAGATTAGAATTCACATGAAAGCATAGAACATAGAATTTTCCATCCTTGCTTTTCTTTCTGATTATAAGTTGATATAAAAGATTATTTATTGCTGTGAAATGTGAAAACAATTAACTTACATGATTTCATCCAAACAGAACCAAATGTTAAAAACAAACAAATAAAATAAGTTAGCCTTACAATCTCTTTGCAGCTGATGTGGCCTGGTCCTTGCACAGGAATCTTGGCTTTCCTCTTGATCTAATTGGATTAATGTTATCAGAAAAATCCATTGCTTTAGATACTGACGCACTGGAAAAACTGTCTTCAGAAAGTGCCAAGGTATGATCACTTCACATTCCATTCATCTCAGTTTAAAATAGAGGTTTATAAAAAGTGTACAGAAAAGAAGCAGAGTTAAAAGTATAATTTTTTAACAATCAAAAGCAGAAATATGCACAGATTTTTTTTTGTTTCCCAGTGTGTATACATATTATTGAACTTGTTTTTATCCTGAAGTGTGATATATTTATTCTTTGAAAGAAAAATAACTCTCTGATAGTTCAATGCCAGTATCTATGTACCTATGCAGATGTTCTTACCATGGAAACTCAAGAAGCCTGGCTAAAAATGAGAATGTTATGAATTCTCTTTTAAGAGAGTCTTTACCTTTAAGTTTTAATTTTGTTTGCAGCAAAATGCACAGTCTCATCTGTCAGAGGCAGAAACTTGTTATCAGCTAGATCTACATACTCTAGCCGAGTTGAAAAGGAGAGGTGTTCCAGCTACTGATGATTCTCCAAAATACCAGTACAGTCTTGAAGGAGCAGATAAATATGGTAATTTAAGATTTCTTCCACTTTGATTGAATTTATGAATCTCAAAAGAAAGATCTCAACAGCTTCTACTTTACAGTGCAGCAGAAGGCTTAATTGCCATTATTTGGATTTACTTAGGTTGGCTGGTTGCTTCTCTAGTCCTCTTCTTGCACCATCTGTGGTGTTGTGAACTTTATATGGTGTAACTCATTCTTCCCAATGTCTTCAGCTACTTCCTTTCTTCTTTAGCCAGTTCCGTTCCCCATCCACCTCTGTCATCAGTCACTTTAGAAGTCACTTTAGAAGTCACAGTCACTTCCTTAGAAGACTGGTGTCCTTTAACATTTGCAAAAAGATGCTGCAGATGTTCTATCAGACAGTTGTGGTGAGTGCCCTCTTCTACACGGTGGTGTGCTGGGGAGGCAGCATAAAGAAGAAGGACACCTCACACCTGGACAAACTGGTGAGGAAGGCAGGCTGTATTATAGGCACGGAGCTGGACAGTTTGACATCCGTGGTAGAGCGACGGGCGCTGAGCAGGCTCCTGTCAATCATGGAGAATCCACTGCATCCACTGAACAGGATCATCTCCAGACAGTTGAGCAGCTTCAGCGACAGACTGCTGTCACCGTCCTGCTCCACTGACAGACTGAGGAGATCGTTCCTCCGCCACACTATGCGACTCTTCAATTCCACCGGGTTGGGGGTGGTGGTGTGTGGGTGGGGTGTTGATGGGTCGGGTAAACGTTAACATTATACAAAGTTATTCTCTGTTTTACCTGCATTTGTATCACTCTTTAATATTGTTTTTTATCAGTATGCTGCTGCTGGAGTATGTGAATTTCCCCTTGGGATTAATAAACTATTCTATCTATCTATCTATCTATCTATCTATCTATCTATCTATCTATCT
>JANRMT010062824.1:19361495-19418518 GCA_026402145.1 Polypterus bichir lapradei | reverse complement strand
TATCTATCTATCTATCTATCTATCTATCTATCTATCTATCTATCTATGCCAGTCATCATCCACCTTTTTATGCTTTTAAAACCTGCCTCAATATACTGCTGAACACCAGTCAATTGTCTCAACTGAGCATTCATTTTGTGCTTAGTGAAAATTGTTCACAACCATTTAATTATTCTTACCTCACCCTGTTCTTGTTGTCCTAACTTCATCTGCTTTGTTTTACTATTATGCTCTTTACAGCTCCTCCCACTTCTTAAATTAACTTTCCTCTTAGTACTTTAAGGTCTTGTTTAGTAATCTGTATGAGGTAAAACTGGAAGTATTGCTTCCATTCACGTTTCCTCTTACTGCTACCACTGAGTGTGTATCTCTCCTGCACATTCAGCAAGTGACATGCATTTCACAAAGTTCCTACTTTATGCAAAGCTGCTACGTTGATGATATCTGAGTTTGACATACATCAGCAATTAGTACCTCTTTCATACACTTTTAAAGATTGATATCCTTGCTTCCTGCTCTAGTGCATTCTTTATGAACCTATTTCCATAATCCAAGCAGAGATGAGGGCTCTTTGTACCATATTTTTATTCCATCCACTACCCAGTCATATTTTTTGATTCTCATATATCAACATTACTGCATGTATTAACCATTTTTTATATTTAACTTTCTCATTACACACTACTCTTTGCCTCTGGTGCAATAAATCTCATTGCTTTACTCTCAATCTCTTCCACCATTTGCCTTGCACCAGAGATTCTGTATGGTGTTCCTTTGCAGGGCAGGTCAAACTGTACTATGTCATCAGAAGCTATTATCATCACTTCATTTTAATGAATTATTTCTTGTATAAAAGTGCAATTAATCTTTTTTTAGGGTGCTGTTAAACCTGTTGATGATGGTTGTAAGCTGGTTTATGAGTTACTTCTGTATAGGTTAGTATTTATGCTTTTTCAACACAGCTGTTGAATACGATTAATACGATTTTTCTCTTTGGTAGTGTTCCACTCCTGCCAAGGCCAAGTACTAGCTTTGTATGCAGAGAATTCTTTAGTGGAAAAAGTGAGTGAGGGTCAAAGATGTGGCATAATTTTGGATCGAACCTGTTTCTATGCAGAACAGGGTGGACAAACACATGACCGAGGCTATTTTCTTCGAGGAGAGCAGCAGGTATTATATCTTTAATATATGCTTTATAAACTGAAATAGCCTTTAAGTACCATTTTAATGAATTTTATTTAAACAGGTTATTTTACTTTATTTCTAAGGTAACATACAACAACAGCAAATAATAATAAATGTTTTATGATATGTGTTGTGCATGCGTGATGGAAAACACTGTTAAGATTTTTCTTGGAAATTACATATGGGAATAGTGGTTAATCCCTATAGGTAATTTTCCAGAAGACAAATACATCTGCAGTATTGAATACCTGCTGAATTATTTTATCATCTTGTTTATTACTTAAGTTCTGCTGAGTCAAATCAGATAGTGTTGTTTCAAGTTGGCACATCATTCCTCTATTTCTATTTGCAGGATGTCTTATTTCCAGTCGAAAATGTCCAGAGTTGTGGTGGGTATGTGGTTCATGAAGTAATAGTTCCAGAGACTTTATGCCTAGGTGACAGTGTTCATCTTTTTCTGGACGAGGTAAAAAGATCTGCACTATTTTTTTTTTTTATTATTTGTTTAAAGTTTACATGGATGATCATAAGTTTTAAACTGTGTGCTGCCTTTAAAGTATGTTCTGTTGAATTAATTTGAAAATTGTAAATGTTTTGAACTGGAGGGGATGCATGTATTCATGAACATTTACCATAAGACACTAAATGCACATCACATTAACACAGAAGCAAGTGCATAAAGCATGTCCCAATGTGTTTTAGATCCCTTGCTTGGTTTTGCCCATGCTGGCTTTTTGCTTCAAGATTTCCTTCTTAAACTTTGTCCTAGTCACTTTAGTGTGCGAGGTGCTGAACTGTAAATCATAAGGTTGCCAGATAAATCCCCATCACTAGTTCCATTCATGACCCTAAGGTAATTGCTGATCCTTCCTGACATATAAATAATTATATTTTGCATTTGTAAAGAGCCTTGAGCTTTGTTCACTATAGAAGGATACCATGTGAAACATGTTTACCTGATTCTAATATCAGCCTACATTAGTCTACTTTTTAAACTTCATCTAAAACCTTTTTTAATATATTTTCTTGATTTTAAAGTTTGTATTATAATAAGTAAATTACAAATGACTAAGGCATTGAGTATCACAATTTATTTAAAGCAGATTGGATTTCCATTAGAGTAGAGAAAGGAAACATTGAATATGAAAAGGGTTAGGATTCTTCCGGTTGAGTCAGACAAAATGTTGTGATAGCTTACACTTTACTAGCACAATAGATTGTTTATTAAGCAGTAATGTTCCAGAGCAATGGATGTTCCCAAAGCCACATGACTCAACAGAGTAGGTGCTTGATAACATCACTCTTGAATAGTACACTTTGAGAGAAATGTTCTCAAGGTATAATTTTGCACAAACAGCGGAAGAGCATTTTTTTTATTGTGGGCAACCTTCCATTCTTTACCTAATAATCTTATTAAAATAAGTAGTAAAGTTTTTCAAATCATGTAAGAAAAAGTGTATTCCATATGTTAAATATTTTGCACTTTAGGGCTGGCATAAATATCATTGTCTTATAAAGGTTGCTATCAGTAGTAAGATTAAAGCTTTAAAGTGTCTCCTGCAGCAGTGCCTTGTTCTGAGAATCTGCCAGATTGCCTTTATGGCAGTGCCACATTGAATGTAAAGGTATTCCTTAGTGATATGAACACTGCAGCATACTTTAGTGAGGACCTTTAGATATACTGTAGAACGCAAAGTAAGGTGTAGATGTGCGTGGAAAAAACGAGATGGGGCTGAGAATGTGTAAGTCAAAAGCAAAGGAAATGCCATTATAAATGCAAAAAATGACTAGATGATCAAGTGTCTAAGTAAATACACCATTTGCTTAAATACTCGGGTGTCATCATTGGAAACTTGAGCATATCTGTATTTAGGAAAATAATTCAAGGGTAAAGTCACAGACAGGCAAGTCAGTATCACAGTACTGTACTGCTATTCAATATGTCAGTTCCCAAAGAAAGGTTTGAATAGTTCTTTGCAATTTAGTAAGTGCTGCTTTTACTTTATTATTTAATACATTCATATACTATTTAGCTGTGATTCAAAATATACCCACTGTCAAATCCTTTTGTTTTTTTGCAGCACTCTGTCCCTTAACTTTTTATATTTTAAAAGTCCTGTTTTGCTTCTCCTCTATCCATCCATCCATCCATTATCCAACCCGCTATATCCTAACTACAGGGTGACGGGGGTCTGCTGGAGCCAATCCCAGCCAACACAGGGTGCAAAGCAGGAAATAAACCCTTGGCAGGGCGCCAGCTCACCACAGGGTGAACACACTAGGGACAATTTAGAGTCGCCAGTGCACCTAACCTGCATGTCTTTGGACTGTGGGAGGAAACCGGAGCACTCGGAGGAAACCCATGCAGACACAGGGAGAACATGCCAACTCCACGCAGGGAGGACTCGGGAAGCAAACCCGGGTCTCCTAACTGCGAGGTGGTTGCGCTTCCCACTGCGCCACCGTGCCGCCCTGCTCATCCTCTATACAGATTGAAATTTTTCAATGGGACTGGGGTTCAACCTAACTTATGTCATATTGGATTTAGCCTTCCACGCCACCCTACTGTTAATGTTAATATATTTTGGGTATCATTTTTAATAATTATTAAAAGTATAAAGTGATAATAGACTTTTTTTATTTTCTTCTCACTGACTTAGCTAGTTGGCTAACTTCTCCACTCAGTAAATAATCATGTGTTTCTCTTGTATTTACAGCCTCGCCGTTTAGGCTGTATGGTGAACCACACATCAACTCACATACTGAATTTTGCTCTGTGCCACGTCCTGGGAGATGGCGTTGAGCAGAGGGGCTCCCATGTCACAGAAGAGCATCTGCGCTTTGACTTCAGCACCAAGGTAATTATATACCTCTGTTGCTAAGTGGCTGGTGTTATTGAATAATGGCAGGTTGGTTCTTATAATCTGAATATGACAGTTTTTTTATACCCATTTCAACTTACTGGTTAATTTCCTTTCTGCTGCTGTTAATGATTGCAGCTGCAATTTCACTGGAAAAAATAATTTGGAAATGATAACCAAATGCTGCTAACATGATGGGAATATAACTAGTGTTAAATAATAACTTACTGCATTATTGTTCCATAAATGATTAGTTACATAATAATACATTAGCATTTTTGTTTATTCATTTTACACATTTGTCTATGATATTCCGTCCACTCATCAATTTTTAAGTACCACTAAGTTTTTCTTTTTTTAATTAATCTTAATTTTGTTAAGCACCCTTCATAACGTACACCCACATGGGACTATTTAAATGCCAAACGTTTTTGAACATTATAAAGTTATAAGAAACACTTTTAAGTGCAGATAAGCAAAGGCTTATTGGTTAGGAAATTGGAGTAGGTGAGAATCTGCAGTTTTGTGTACAAGACTAGACAAGAGAAGCATTACTGAAAAAGGGGTTCAAATCAAAAGTGGAATAAGCTTTTAGTTAAAAACTTTATTTGAAACCGAATTCAGCAAATTTGTATTTCCTTCAATTAACTGAGACTGACATTTTTACCCTGTATCTTTTGAGGTTTCAGCTGTCAGTAATGAGGTTTAACATGACTGCCGGTCATTTTCATGGTGCCGCCTTTTGAGCTTAAAATGTCATCTTTTAACACTCATGTGTATTCAGGTTTTATTCTGTTTGCTTAATTAAGTGGTGTGTATGCAGAACATTTTCAATTCATGATGACAACTGTAATTTGGGATTAGCAGTTGTAAAGTTTGATTATCTTAACATAATTAATGTGCTGTATTATGATGTTTCCAGTTTTTCAAGTGATGAACTGAATTTGGTTCTGTCAGTGCCAGCCAGTGATCTGACATATCTGTAAATTGCTTCATTAGTTGCACCTCCTATAATGATGAATAACTCGGTTTCAGATGTGGCCATCTATGCCCAAACATATAACCCTACAGCCAGCCTGCGTTTCCTAACAATTGATATGCTTTGGATTGTTTTCCATTTCTTTTCCTTTTTCCACATTTTTACCTGCCGATTAACTTGAAAGATAATTTATCTCTTTCTTGTCTGTGAAAGCTCACTATTCCTGAAGTTTGTTCACCTCTGTGTGTGTTAGTGCTATTTTTAATGCTAGTAGTTGTAATAGAGCTAGTAGTATGGCTGTCATAATTCCACTGTCAATTGTTACAATGCTTATTCTGAAATGGGGACAAGGAACACAGAATGTGGTAGTATTCAACATGTGTGTGCAGAAATCTCCCATAGAAAATCTGTAGCTTAATGTATACTTGTATATTGTGACCACACAGGGGTGCCATAGAGCCCCAAACCCCAGACACAGTAACTCACCAGATGTGGAATGAATAAAATAAAGGATTTTTATTCCTTCAAAGCAAGTTCCACAATCACCTCTCCAGTAATAAGCCACAGATAAACAGTACATCACAATTATTCTTCCTCCTTCTTTCCTCCACTGTGTGGAAACAGACTTCCTTTTATGCCAGAACCAGGAATGTGTCCGGTGCCATGCCATGTCTCCTGGAGAGCATTTCTGTGCTGTAACAAAAGTAGGGAGGTCCTCCCCCAACAACTCCCTCTCTCGACCCCAGGGAGCCTGACAGGGCTGCCCTTCTGGACTCCATCTCCCAAGTACCCCTGCAGGTGTCCCAACTGGGTTCCCATAGGAGGAACACTGCCACCTAGCATATGGGGGATGGAACCACTCCCAACTCTCAGCTTCTGCTGGTTCATCAAACATATTAGTCTGGCTGGCTATAACGTTATTTCCTCGTCCAGCCGGTCATCCCATCTACCCTTCCGTTTTGGCCTCCCGTCTTGGTGATAACACATCCTTCTTCTGAGCCAGGATGGCCGTTCTCCTCCTACAATATATTTTTCATGTAAGATTTGAATTTCTTGGGTGCAAATATAGCTATGTAAAACATACAGGAATTTTGAGTTCATTGTTTTTGCATATTTTACACAGTGAATGGCCTCTGTCTTTTAGATAAAATGCAATTTCACAGAAAGAGAAAATGAATGAATACAGAATACAGTTTTTAAATGATTACTTTCTTTATTCAACACCCTTATCACTCTTATGAAAAAGTAATTGCTTTAAGTTTAATTATTTGATTGTAACACCTTTAGCAGGAGTAATCCTAACCAAACTCTTCCTATAATTTGATATCAGCCTTTCACTTCAATGTTGTGTTTTAACCCACTGTTGTTTTCAGAGCTGCTTTAATTCAGACATGTTTGTAGGACTGTGAGTGTGAACTGCTCCTTTATAGGTCCTGCCACAGCATATCTATTGAGTTCTTGTCAGGACATTGATATGGCCATTGCAAAACTTTAGTTTTGTTTCTTCTGTGGCATTCAATTGTAGACTTGAGTTTTTCTGTCCAATTAAATTTCATCTTCAGGTCCGGACAGATGACTTTGTTATTCTACTTAAGAATAATCTGGTAAGTGCAGAACTCATGGTTCCTTCAATAATGGCAAATCCTTCCAGGTCCTGAGAGGGAACAACATCCCAACAACATCAGACTTCCACCCCTAAAGCTGTATTATCTTTACAGCATTCAGAGTGGTACTTGTGTCATCCACAGAGGAGCTCATTTGATTTTTCTGTCCATAGAACATCCAAAGGGTTTTTTTTTTTTTTTTTTAAATGAGAGACGGGTATTGATGTTATTGTTGGATATTACAGGATTCTGCCTTACTACTCCCCCATGAATCCTATATTAACATGAAGTCATGAACACGGACCCTAGCTGAGGCTAGAGAGGTCTGCATTCTCGTGGATGTTCTTTTGGAATCCTCAGTCATGAGTCATCGCCATGGATAATTTTTGCGGGCCTTTCCTTGGGAAGATTTACTACTGGGCCAAATACTCTCCATCTGGAAATAATGGTTCTCACTCTGGTATGGTGGAGTCCCAGAGCCTTAGAAGTGGCATTGTAACCCTTTCCCAATTATTACATTTAACTTTTTTTCCTCATCTGTTCTGGAATTTCTTTTGATCAGAGCATAGTGTTCTACAAGACACCTTGTGCTGACTACTTGACTGTCATGGTTAGGGTCAATATTTGGTGAGGTTTAGAATCAGTTGGTCTGGCTGTGTTTATTTTTAGTATGCTGCTCGAGGGAGTAGTTAAGGGGGTAACCACCTCTTCATACAAACAGTACAGGTGTTAGGAAAATAGTTTGTATCTATGTGTGTGTGTATGTATGTACTGTATACGTGTGTGTGTATTGCCACCTTTATTAATCTGAACTGTCAACCCTGTGTGTATCTCACAACTTGTTAGGAAACCAAACTTAAAAATGATATTATGTTTTTTACTTTGGTGAACACTAACAACAATAATTCTGAACCAAACCTGAGCAATACATTATATAAAATCTGAATCTTTTTTTATGTGTATTCAGGCTGCACTGACTATTGAACAGTTGCAAAAAATAGAGCAAGAAGTGGAAACCCTTCTTCTACAAAATGACCCTGTATATACTCTGGAAGTACCCTTGTCAAGAGCAAAAACAATACGGAGACTGAGAACTGTGGATGAGGTAATCTGTAAGTAATTAACAATGTGCTATAGTGATGTGATTGGTAAACTGAAAAATATACTGCTTATTCAGATAATAACTGGAGGTTTTTACTTTTGTATTGCCTTGTTTGATATAGAACAGAGGAATAGTCTGCAACATCACCTTTCTGTCATGACAACAGACCTGAATGTCATTTTCTTTATCTGGTAGCATTCATTTAGTCATTAAAATGAATAAAAACTGGTCATAATCTTATTATGTAACTTTTTTACTCAGTTTTTCAATGTAGTTTATTCCAGAACAAGTTACTTCTGCACTGTTAATTTTGTTATTGCCTTGTTTTGTCTAACATGTATGGGAAGCCGCAGCGTACTGACAGATAGATAGATAGATAGATAGATAGATAGATAGATACTGTATTAATCCCAAGGGGAAATTCACATAATCCAGCAGCAGTATACTGATACAAAGAAACAATATTAAATTAAATAGTGATAAAAATGAAAAAAAAAAAAAATGTTAGCATTTACTCCCCCGGGTGGAATTGAAGAGTCGCATAGTGTGGGGGAGGAACGATCTCCTCAGTCCGTCAGTGGAGCAGGACAGTTACAAAAGTCTGTCACTAAAGCTACTCCTCTGCCTGGAGATGACACTGTTCAGTGGATGCAGTGGATTCTTCATGATTGACAGGAGTTTGCTTAATGCCCGTCGCTCTGCCACAGATGTTAAACTGTCCAACTTTACTCCTACAATAGAGCCTGCCTTCTTAACAAGTTTGTCCAGGCGTGAGGCGTCTTTCATCTTTATGCTGCCACCCCAGCACACCACCGCGTAGAAGAGGGCACTCGCCACAACCGTCTGGTAGAACATCTGCTGCATCTTACTGCAGATGTTGAAGGATGCCAACCTTCTCAGAAGGTATAGTCTGCTCTGACCTTTCTTACATAGAGCATCAGTATTGGCAGTCCAGTCCAATTTGTCATCCAGCTGCACTCCCAGGTATTTATAGGTCTGCACCCTCAGCACACAGTCTCCTCTGATGATCACGGGGTCCATGAGGTGCCTGGGCCTCCTAAAATCCACCACCAGCTCCTTGGTTTTGCTGGTGTTAAGATGTAAGTGGTTTGAGTTGCACCATTTAACAAAGTCTTTGATTAGCTTCCTGTACTCCTCCTCCTGCCCACTCCTGATGCAGCCCACAATAGCAGTGTCATCAGCGAACTTTTGCACGTGACAGGACTCTGAGTCATATTGGAAGTCTGATGTATATAGATTGAACAGGACCGGAGAAAGTACAGTCCCCTGCGACGCCCCTGTGTTGCTGAATACAATGTCAGACCTGCAGTTCCCAAGAAGTATGATGTACAGTAACATTGTGGAAGTGTAGTCTTAGCTGTGCTTTTTTCTGATTTTTATTTATTGAATATTTTAATTTATTTTCAGCAACAGGAAGAGTGATGCATGGAAATGTTTGCTTTTCACAAAAAATAAAAATGCGAATTATCTTCCTCACATAAAAATGCATGTTTTTAATACAGGGTATTATGGGTATAAGTTTGAAAACAGCAGGCAGATGTAAATGCAGAGTCCACTTCACTTTCAGAACTTGAACGCTAGAGCCAGCACCCCTGATGCTCTGGGCAATTCATGTCCATCATCTACCTCTGTTTTGTAGTCTCTATTTTAACCTGTGCTTGTGCTTTTTTATTTATAGATTTAGTTGATCAGGTTTAAAAGTGATTCAGGGTCATGGTCCACACAGAACTTAATTCAGGTCATAGCCAGTCTATTGTCATATTTTAATACAAACACAACATTTTAGTGTTGGATTTTCACCTGCTTTGTTTACTAAAAGAGCTGCCCAATATTTTAACTGATTGACAACAATTTTTTTTGCAAGTAAGGGTTATTATTTATTATATTATTTTTATTTTTTGGTTGCTCTTTCCATTGTAATTTTTATCTGTTATATTATAAGTTGCAAAATTGTAAGAGTCTGCAATTAAAAGTCAGGAGTTTGTGCCATTTATTTTTATCTCAATAAAATGTGCCTTTTCAGCTTCTCCCCCTCTAACCCCCTACACCCCTGATTTGTGAACTTATTTAAATATAGATAGCAGTTAGATTGGGCTTTACTTTCAGGGTATCAACTAGGATGGTAGTTGTGCCAGCCCTGCCTATACTGTTAAGTTTATCTTTTAACTTATTTAAAAACTTGCAATCATCTGTGAAATGCAAATATTTTATTTTTTATTTCATGAGATTATCTTTTTTTTTTTCTGCCAGGATTTCTTGAAAGACCTAAAGAGTTAATGTATACTGCTCAAAAAAATTAAAGGAACACTTTTTAATCAGAGTATAGCATCAAGTCAGTGAAACTTTTGGGCTGTTGATCTGCTCAGTTAAGTAGCAGAGGGGGGTTGTTAATCAGTTTCAGCTGCTTTGGTGTTAATGAAATTAATAAGAGGTGACCTAGAGGGGCAACAATGAGACGACCCCCAAAACAGGAATGAATGGTTTAACTGGTGGAGGCCACTGACATTTTTCCCTCCTCATCTGTTATTTCACTGGTTTTGCATTTGGCTACAGTCAGTGTCACTACTGGTAGCATGAGGCGACACCTGGACCCTACAGAGGTTGCACAGGTAGTCCAACTGCTCCAGGATGGCACATCAATACATGCCATTCCTGGAAGGTTTGCTGTGTCTTCCAGCACAGTCTCAAGGGCATGGAGGAGATTCTAGGAGACAGGCAGTTACTCTAGGAGAGCTGGACAGGGCCATAGAAGGTCCTTCACCCATCAGCAGGACCGGTATCTGCTCCTTTGGGCAAGGAGGAACAGAATGAGCACTGCCTGAGCCTACAAAATGACCTCCAGCAGGCCACTAGTGTAAATGCCTCTGACCAAACAATCAGAAACAAACTTCATGAGGGTGGCCTGAGGGGGTGATATCTTCTAGTGGGCCCGGTGCTCACTGCCCAGCACGATGGAGCTCGATATCCATGGAGGGACGCACAGATTTCTACAGGCTAGACAATGGCACCTTGACTACCATTAGGTATTGAGATGAAATCCTTGGACCCACTGTCAGACCCTATGCTGGTGGGTCCTGGGTTCCTCCTGGTGCACGACAATGCCTGGCCTCATGAGGCGAGAGTATGCAGGCAGTTCCTGGAGGATGAAGGAATGGATACCATTCACTGGCCCACACGCTCGCCTGACCTAAATCCAATAGAACACCTCTGGGACATTATGCTTCAGTCCATCCGACACCACCAGATTGCACCTCAGACTGTCCAGGAGCTCAGTGATGCCCTGGTCCAGCTCTGGGAGGAGATCCCCTAGGACACCATCCGTTGTCTCATTAACCAAGCCAAGATGTTTGTCAGGCATGCATACAAGCACATGGGGACCATACAAACTACGGAGTACGATTTGGAGAGAATGGTTTTGCCCTGGCCATCGCAGCTCCCCAACCTAAACATCATTGACAGTCTGTGGATGGATCTCAGCAGAGCAGTGCATGCAAGACGGCCCAAGAATCTTGCAGAATTAGAAGCCTTTTGCAAGGACGAATGGGCAAAAATACCCCAAGTATGAATTGAAAGGCTCTTAGCTGGCTACAATAAGCATTTATAATCTGTGTTACTTGTTAAAGGGGATCTAAGCACTGGCCATGTGGAAGGCCCAAACTTTTGCTTCAGGCCCTTTTCATTTTTTGGAATTTTGTACCTGTAAATAATGGAATAAAAATGTAACCTTGCATAAACAATTAAAGAAATGTGTCATCTTTAACTTTATGCTGTTTTGTGAGCAAAAGGTGTGATCAGTTCATCTTCTGCTCACTTAACTATTCACAGTAATGGACATTTTAAGCAAGGGGGCCGAAACCTTTGCATTGCACTGTACAACCTTTAAAAGAAATCATAAAATATTATTAACCTAGTTAAGCCTGTAAATGTTTTTTTTTTAATCTTGGAATGTTAATAGTCATTTTTGGTGCAGATTATGTAGTTTATTAACGTGAGAGTGCAATGTTTTCCTTTTGTAATGACTTTGCCACTCTTTATAGTACCTTTATTTGCAACATTTCTTTGAGGTAGGTTGAAATTAAAAATGTAAAAACAAAAAAATTAAAATGTATTTAAAAAAAAAAACTATGTTTGTTTTAATTATAGGTTTATCCTGATCCAGTACGGGTGGTGTCAATTGGAATTCCAGTTGAAAGTTTGTTAAGCTCCATGGCTGAAAATCCATCTTCTGTCGAACTTTGTTGTGGAACGTAAGATTATCATTTTGGTTTATCACTTTTAAACTTGAGCTTACCAGTCATGCTTGTTTTATCATGAATTACAATGGGAGTTTGAGGAATTCTCTTTTAGACAAATTATGCTGATAGTAGTGGCAAATATTTCATGTTTTAAAGGCAAAGTGTTTTTTTTTTTCCCTGTTTTTTCCAGGCATTTACTGCGGACTGGTGTCATTAAAGATTTTGTAATTGTTTCTGACCGTCAGCTTGTGAAAGGAATCACTAGGATTGTTGCAGTGACTGGAGACCAAGCCAAAGAGGTCAGAATGCAGTTGTTTATACTGTCTTTATACAGAGACATTCATGAGTCAAATGCAATGTGGTTGAAAGTTAAGGAATTAGACTCAGATGGCTGCATTTCCAAATTGAACATGGAATGCACAATAAAATCCGGAGCTAGTCTGCTAATTCTGCGGTGGGCTGGCACCCTGCCCGGGGTTTCTTTCCTGCCTTGCGCCCTGTGTTGGCTGGGATTGGCTCCAGCAGACCCCCGTGACCCTGTAGTTAGGATATAGCGGGTTGGATAATGGATGGATGGATGGATAGTCTGCTAATTGTTCAGTGTCAAACTATAGAAGTATGTATTCTGTTACCTTGAGATGCAAGTCTGTTTGGTAAGTTGTTAGCTATGAAAAGCCAACTATGTGAATCATTGATTTATATTGATTCTTGTATATGTTAGCAGCAATGTGTGAAAAGCAGGTATTGCTTATCAGTGCCGCCAGATGGGCACTAGTCTAAAAGTGGAAAAACAAAGCTTTCAGGTTCAACAATACAAATACATTTTTGTCAAAGCGTCAGAGTTCAGGGATTCCCTAAAGATGGTTTCTGTGTTTTGGTCGTATATATATGAATTGTTAACAATTAATTTCATCGCAGATTTAGATTTTTTTCTTATTTATTTATTTTTTTTCTAAAGAAATAAAACCGGTTCTCTTCTCTGTTATTAATGACTAGCATGTGTGAGATTTTCATATAAACAGCAATAACACTTGATAGGCACCACTGAGCCTATGGTGGGAAGCAACAAATAATCTATAATGAGCATCTGTAACTTTTTTTTGCACAAAATATTGATATAGCTAAAATGGTGCAGGAATGCAGATATCCAGGATATGAAAACGTAGGAAAAATTTATTTGACAAAATTTTTATCAACCACTTTAATAATCCTGATATTGTGAAGCTATGGCTAGTAGTGTTTAGGCAAAATGTCAATGATGAAACAAACTATATAGTGGTAGAAGACAGTATTCCATAATATGCACTTTGAAGACTGGGAAACCCGTTAATCCATCTTGTTTAAAAGGTTGCTAGCCAGGTTGTCATGCTACAAATCAGATTAATGTAATGAACATACAGTAGCCTATTCAGGCCTTCAAAGCTCCATAGCTTCTTTCAGTTTATTTAGACTAACTAAGAAGCCCTCCAGTACTGCATGCATGGGGACAGCTGGAAACTTGTCAGGAACACATAAGTTGTTCCTTGGGAGAAAGTGATTTTACATCTGTTCACATCCATGTTTTCCAACAGTGCCCACCTGACTACCCGTCCATTAAAAGCACAACACGGGCATTGCATTACAGGTCCACTGCATGTTTTACTCACATGGTGTCCTACACTTGATCATCCTGTGGCAATTTTAATGTTAACAATTGGCCTATTCACCCATCATAGCAAGAAAATGTACCTTGTATCTTATCAGGCCAGTGATAGTTTGACTTGGATTATTTAGTCAGATAAACTGAGTTCATTTTAATATTATTTTTATTATTATTATTGTTATTACTATTCTTTTATTTCAATTAATTACCTAGGAGAATGTAAAGCAGTTCCTGTAACCACTCAATTGTAACAACCCACCCACTCAAATGCTACTAAAAGAAGAAGATGTGATTAAGTTTAGAACTTGAAAAATGAGAATACGAAAAAAAAGGTCACTGCGCAATCAACCAGAAATGTGACATTCTACAAATGAGAAATACTAACTTAATATTTATAAATTACCCAGAGCAAACAATCTTTGCATATAATTCTTTGGAAATACCATATACAGAATAGACAGTAGCCACAGAGTCGCCACATTAGATGTCAAATTTTAATGAACAGCAATATTTACCACTAAGTTGGGTAAACATTTTTCTTACCTGGACTTTTTTTTTGCTACAGGCTCGTGAAACCGGTCACAGACTTGCACAAGATGTAGACTCCTTGCTGTTCCGACTGCAGTCTGAGATTGCAACACTTGCGGATGCCCAGCAACTGTCAAAAGAAGTGGGCCTTCTGACAGATGTAAGTAAGAAGCACAAGAAGGAAGTGTGAATGAGAGCAGTCTAGTAATTTTCATTACAGTTCTTAAACACAATTGATTCAGAGCAGTGGATATATCAGGGACGTATGACATTTGCTTTATTATTAAGTATTTGCATGCTGTCTTATACAGTATGTTTATTTTAAACTTACTTAAACACTTTCAGTTCAAAATTGTATAAATGAGTGGCATGGTGGCATGTGACAGATTAGGACCGTATTGCGCCCTTGAACCCCTGTCCACGACTCCAGACACCAGGTAAAAGTCCAAACGATGACTTTATTAAATTGCCACAGTGCACAAAGCACCCTCTCCTCCACTATACCCATACAAATCACAATAATAAACACAATAATCCAATCCTCCAACTTCCAGACGCGTTGCCACCCTTCCACCCAGCTCAGCTCGCCGTCTGGGAGCTCTCACAGTCCTGGGGGTATTGGCCGGGATGACAAGCCGGCCAAATACCACAGGCACAACAGTTACTGATTCTGTCTTACAATGCAGGACTGCAATTTTAATTTCCTCCGTTTATCTTCTGTGAATATAATTTAACTTAATGACTCATATGGACACATTTTAAGATGTTAAATTGACAATTGTAAAATGGGTGGGAATGACAGTTAGAGGAGCATCCCTTCTATGAGGCTTGGTAAATACCTGCAGTTTTGTTTTATTTGGTACAAGAAAACTGTTTTGAAAACCTCATCATCCAGCCATATGTAAACTGAGGAAGTTTTGAAAAAGTCAGATAAAGGTAGAGAGAATTATGCCCAGCTAATACCGCAATATGAAATTACCAGTAACAGCGCACTGCATGATAACATGCAGTGAATACACTTGACGTGAGCGTTCCTAGTCTTCATCCTCTTTCTCTGGACACTTAGCATTCGTTTGCTCAGAGGTTGATGTGCTTGCTGCTTCCTGAGCAGCTCTTCTTTTCTCCACCCTAGTGGCCCGCTTCTTCTCTTCTTTCGTCGGCATCTTTTCTAATTTAAAACTGATAAAGTCAGTGTTTGTGTTGCAATTACTTAGTACGTTTTCTTTAATTTTTCACTTAAGTCTTCAATCTGCCTCAAGAATGATTTAAGATATGAAGAGGTCGGGGAAGTGACGGCGAAAGTGGTAGGGAATGAGAACGGCGCCTGTACGCCCTGCTCACCGCTGCCAAGAGCTGATTCTACATTCAAATAAAATAAAAAGAGGAATAACCTTGGAGGTCAATCATCACCCTGAAAGCGGATAGTAGACGTCACGTAGTATATGTGTATCAAATTTCAGGTCAAAAGGTCAAAACGGTTTGGGAGCTGCAGGTGATTTAAAATCCTGTACAGACAAGCGGACAGCCACGGTAGCGTATTATATAAGAAGATGTGTTAAATACCTCTTTATACAAACAGCAAAGCTGTGCATTTTGATGAATTATTACAGTGATTTCTAATCTTATTTATTGCGGTGGTGGGTTTCCAAACAGCTTGGGTTAGACAGACTTTCCCAGGCAACACTGATACAAATTCACCTATTTCAGTCCATTTTGTAATTCCTACTTAGTCTAACTTGCATATCTTTTGGATGTGGGAGAAAACCTGAATAGGCAAAGAAAAGAAAAGCAGACACAAGGTGAACATTTAATCTAAACAAGCAATGGCCTAGGCAAGGTGTCATTGCATCAGTCTTGAGCTGTGAAGCAGTAGCACTAACAGCAGGGCCACCATACTGCCATGGTCCACCTAGAAATATTTCCAGTATTTCACATCATACTGTATATGTCTCTCTTTAAAAATTAAAAAAATTAGCTAGCATCATGCTTTAATAGGTGTCATTATGTTTAGCTGTACATACACCTAAGAGCTTCCATGGAGGTACTCTGCACTTTACTGGTCTTGTTTTTCTAGGTGATATGCTTCTTGAACATGAATGAGTTGAATACCAGTTTCTAGAAATCTGTGTGTCCACTTGCAGTTAAGCAATGAATTGCACCCTTATCCTTCTGTAAAACTTGTATAAGGCTGATGGCACTCCCGACAACATTTGATGGCAAAAAAGGTGTGGCAGGTGACACACACTTAACCAGTGATCTTCAAAATACACCATATGTGTGGCAGCAAGCCAACAGAATTGAAGCTGTTTTTTTTTTTTATCGTGATTATATGTCCAAAGTTTCAGTTTTTTTTCAGCTTACCTAATACGGGTGGTTCGCCGTGTGGTGAGTGAGGCAATACGCTGTAATCAGCACATGCGCCCAACACCTCCTCCTCTCCTTAGTCAATCTTTTTCACATTACACTATTTTTTGATGAGTAACTTTTTTTTTTTAATTATGAAAGGAATTAATATAGTGGACCCATGCTTTTATTTTGAAATGAGTACAACAAGGACATGGAGACACAATTGGAAACTTGTTAAGGGTAAATTTCACACAAACATTAGATTTTTCTTCATATAGAGAAGCATAGACCTGTGGAATGGATTACCAAGTAGAGTGATGGAGAGTAGAATTTTAGGGACTTTCAAAACTCAACTGAATGTTATTTTGGAGAAATTAGGTTGATAGGATTGACGAGTTTTGTTAGGCAAAATTGTGAAAATGTAGTGAGCACTGAGCGTTTTGCTGACCAGTCACAATTCCAGTGGTTAGGGTACTTGAAAACTGGCATGTAACTAATAAGGTACATTAATCACAACTAGGGCAATGGAATTTCATAGGAAGCGGAAAAGTTTTTTCATACAGTATATATTTTCTTCAGTACATTTTGCTATCATGTCTTCAAAAGTCTGTTATTATTGAACTTATATAAAATATCAGGATCCTTTTTAGTAAGCCTGCATTAGGATGTTTGTGTCCCAAAACTTTTTTATTATATTTTAAATAGTGTTAGGGTGTTGTACCGTGTTAGCCATTATGAATGTAGTGAAAAGTCAAGCAAAATGACACCTTTTATTGACTAACTAAAAAGATTACAATGTGCAAGCTTTCGAGGCAACTCGGGCCCCTTCTTCGGGTGAGATGTAATACAGAAATGAGTTCCCTGTGTTTATATACACACTAGGACAAGGACAGTCTAGCATAAAAGGAGGCACATGCGTCTGTGACATAATACAGGGTGACACAGAAAAACGGGAACTTTTGAAAAACCCAATAAAAATGGAAGAAATCCAACAAAAAAATTTTATTGACAGCAATTGAACCACTACAACTTGCCTTTTAAGAGACAGTAATCCAAATTATTAATGTCTGAAAATTACGTCCTGTAGATGGCGTCCTCCTGTACGTATGCATTCTTCCAATCTGCTGTTGAGGTTCCCCATTGATCGCTGCAACATCTCAGCTGGGATACCACGAATTTCATCTTGAATTCTTTGTTTCAATTCATGCAGTGTCCTTGGCTGAGTCGTGTAGACCCGACTCTTAAGGTAGCCCCACAAGAAAAAATCACAAACGGACAAATCCGGTGATCTTGAGGGCCAGGAAATGTCACTGAATCTTGAGATGACACGGTTACCGAACAATTCTCGCACAGCTGCCATTGATTGCTTTGCAATTGATTACTAAATTACTAAATGGCGAGATTATTTACAGCTCAAAGTCCCTGTTCCGCAGTGCTGCCAACTGTACATGGCTGCCACTACGCATTTCAAAAGTTCCCGTTTTTCTGTGTCATCCTATACATGAAGCTTGCTATGTAGAAGGTACAGAGTTCACCATATAGCCTTGAGTGAAACGCATAACCTTTCCATATTCCATTTTTAGGAATGTACGACAATAAAGAATCGTGTAGTGCAATTAAAATGTCTTGGGACAGTAAAATTGTCTGTTTACAATGACTGCGGAGACAACTATGCCAGTTGTTCATCAGAAATCCGTGCTTTAGAAATGCAGTAAATTATAACCTTTTAAAAAATTACAACCTCCATCTGTACAGCCATAATGCAGAAATCAGTGAATGGAACTAATCACCCAGATTAATTAGCTAAGCTTTAGGCCATATTCACCTGTGCTTGAAGATATTTAGAAGCACTTGTTTGTCTTGTTTTACCATTTTCATCTTTACGGCTGATTATTATTGTAACAATTACTGCTTACTGGAGACTGTAGGAACTGGAACTGTGCCAGTTGAGATTTGCACACACGTGATATTCTCTTGGGCGGCAGGGTGGCGCAGTGGTAGCGCTGCTGCCTCGCAGTTAGGAGACCCGGGTTCGCTTCCTGGGTCCTCCCTAAGTGGAGTTTGCATGTTCTCCCCGTGTCTGCGTGGGTTTCCTCCCACAGTCAAAAGACATGCAGGTTAGGTGGATTGGCGATGCTAAATTGTCCCTAGTGTGTGCTTGGTGTGTGTGTCCTGCGGTGGGTTGGTGCCCTTCCCGGGATTGGTTCCTGCCTTGCGCCCTGTGTTGGCTGGGATTGGCTCCAGCAGACCCCCGCGACCCTGTGTTCGGATTCAACGGGTTGGAAAATGGATGGATGGATGATATTCTCATCTTATTGATTGCGCACTTTCTTTGCATGCTCGTCTTTATGAATATTTAGAGTATGTGGTGCTGTGCCACTTCATAATATTCCTCTGTCTGTTTTTCTGATTCCACTAAACCAAATTATAGCGTCCTAACAGCATAGTGCACAAAGCATGAACCAACCCTGGAAAGGGTGCCAGTCCCCATTATAGTTCATCCATTCATTTTCTAATATTCTAAACCAATCCAGGATATTGGAGTTAAGATTTTAACATTATTATTACTTGCCAACGACTTTAACAAAGTCAAGTTAAAACATTTGTGATATGATTGGTTACCTTTCTTTTGTTTTTCCAATTGGAGCACTGGCAGGTCCCACAGTGCCAGTAGTGGGATTTGAATCCACAACCCCAGGGGTTGAAGTCCAGAGCACCACGCCACACTGCCAAACTACTGTCTTGTCATCAGCTGTAGAAGCCTTTCATTTGTAGCTTGCATCTATACAAGAATGGCTTTTCTTTGGTAGAACCAAATTTCAAAGATTTCTGGTCCCCTAATGTGTTTTTGTTAGTGTCCATGCTTCTGTTTCATATATTCTTGAGAACAAAATGGTAATCACTAAATTAACTAAATCTTGGTTGCTTTTGCGATGAATCAGTTTGTACATTTTGTGTTACCTTATCAGAAATGAAAAAAAAAAAAAAAAAAGAATATTTGCTTAGTTAGCAACTGTGGAAAATCTCAGGCAGAACATCTGGAAAACTGCAAGAAAACATTGAGATGCTGTGATGTAGAGATACGCACTTCCTTGAAAAATCAACAATATAAAATATATTCCTTTTAATTTTAGGTGCTGGAGAACACTGCTATACCTCAGTGGCAGAAAAGAGAGCTACAGAAAAAACTGAAAGCATTGCAGCGAACGACAAATACAGCTGTCAGAAAACAAGAGAACAAAGAGGTTTGTCTGAATGTGTGTAGTTTCTTGATGTCGGTGCCTTTCTGATTGAAACACTTCCGTATTTGTGGCGGACTGATTTATGAATCGATTTCTAAACAAGGTGGGTAGTTGTGTCAGTTGTTGTGACAGCTTAGATTAAAAAGTCTTACGCCACCCAAGTAAATTACTTTTAAGGGTTGTCAAATGGAATGCGGTATTTATTTTCTTGTGAAAACGCTATATAACAAGACAATAAACAAAAGTTAACATTTTTGCCATAAAAAGCAACAAGAATGTTGGTGTTTTTAAGTCAAGTCAGTGCTTTATGTGGCTTCACTAAGAATGCAGAACTATTTTTTTTTATTTTTTTATGATAAATTCTTCCAGGAATTCACCAAACTCTTGTTCTGATTTTGGCTCCTTTGTATTCTTTTTCTTGCCCAAGTGATCCCACACAGCTTCAGTTATGTTCAGGCTCTGAGGTGAGCGGCCTTATACGGTTAACGTTCCATCTGCAGACGTCTGCTCCAACTGCGTTTTTGGGGTTCTACTACTAAAAGATGAAGTTCCTGCTAGTAGATTGTATTCCTGACCAAGTTATACTTCTCAGTAGTTAACATTCTATGCATTTTGTCCAGATCCCCTACAACACTGACAGAAATGCAGCTTCAGACCATGACACAGCTGCCATCTTGCTTCACAGAAAGCTGTGGACAGGCGTCATTGAACTTTTCTTCCAGCTTACTGGTGTAATTGTGAAATTTTCAAATTTAATAAATAGATTAAATCTTGCCTGAAGAAGGGGCCTGAGTTGCCTCGAAGGCTTGCATATTGTAATCTTTTTGGTTAGCCAATAAAAAGTGTCATTTTGCTTGACTTCTCACTACATTCATAATGGCTAACACGGTACAACGCCCTAGTACTACAAAATAAATTTTATTTATATAGTGCCTTTCTTTAGTGCCATTATCCCCAAGGAATTTCCGTCACTGGCTGTCACTCCATGCTTTATAGTCTTTTCTTTTGCTTGTTGCCTTTTTTGAAAAATAGCTTATTAGCTATAAATTGTCCTACAAGATCATTTCTTTTTAACAGTATTTTGCATGGTTGGTGGCTGAGTGGTCTACTGGATGTTGAGCAATGTTTTCACAGAATTTCCTTGGGTCTCTTCAGGAAGTACCGTTTTAGTGCTGTTCATCAGCTTTTTAGGCCTTCCACTTGCTCATTTTTCTTCAGATTTCTTTATGACAGCTTGAACACCAAATCTTGGAATTCCAGTTTGTTGTGTAGTTGCTCAATGACTATAGCTGTGCAGATACAAAAGTATGATTTCATTTCTGTCGAAGCTTAGTCATCTCATAACCTCACCTTGCGGCCCACTGGTTTTTGTGGTTACCATCCAAGACGCGCATTTATTAAATTGCATCACTGGTACTGCTTGTTCTGCTAATCTTCGCCTTATTAATCTGAGTCAGGTGTACAGTTGGTGAAGTTTGCCAAACGCACAGAAGGGTGGGGAGTCTCCAAGATTTAGGAAGCAAACGTGGCAGTGTAGTCATCACAAGATAGCAATGCGTTTTTGGAAAATGCATAAAATTGTTAATTTATGTTTAATGTTACCCAGCTCAGTGCATTCACAAGCAAATAAGCATTTCCTGCCCAGAAACCTAGTTTTAAAAATATTGTGTTGCATAAGAGTTATGGACAGTGCTGTAGTTCTGCTTTTCATGTTATTTTCCTCAAGTTCCTTTTTTATGTACTGTACAAAAAAATCTCCAGTTTCTGCTTTGAAGCCTTATTACCCCCAGGTTACTGTTATAGAAATGTCATTTTTGTATTGCATTTTGTTATCAGGCTACAAAAAAAGTACAAGAATTGCTGACAAGACATGCCAGTAAGCCGCTGGTTGTGGATTCAGTGACTGTGGATTCCATCTCTGTAAGTGTTTTTTTCCTTTTTTGCTAAGCGGCAGGACAAGCTGCGTCTTCACCATTTCTGTCTGGTTACCTCTTGTAAAAAGATACAGACTTGTGTTTGTTCTTTTTATGTCTGAAGATTAGCAATCATCCTTGATGAAAGGTCTACTCCAGTTGGTTGAAGGCAGTTTCACTTCACAGATTGGCTGCATGTCACCGTTTTTTGTGAGCCTCAACTGTTCTCGAGTCGCGTTTGCTGTGCACAGACAGCGGCCTTTTGTTTACTTGGGAATGCACTTGTGAGCTGCTGACAATTTGCCTTTGTGATTACTGCCATGGGAGTGGGAGGTAGTTAAAAAGCTACCGTAAATCCCACCTACAACCACTGAGTGGCGCAGTATGCAACTGGAACAACTCTCCTTGGCTTTGAATGTGGCACATTTGTGAAACGGTGAAGTTTGAGTAAGCTTTTTATTCAGGTAATGCTGCCTCACATCTCTAGAACGTCACATTTGCTTTAATTGAAATTTACACTCATCTTCTTTGAATCAGGGAAGGTAACATGCACTGAAATAAGATATGAACGTAGTTATTGTCTTTTACCTTTAATGCTTTAAAAAAGAAAAGTACTGTACAGTGACTGGTTTTATACTCTGGTTAACTATTAAAGTGTTTAAAAATAATGTATATGTTTTCTTGGTTCTCCACAGATATTGATGAAAATGGTAAATATACTGTGTGACCACTTCCCAGATGCCTTTGTTATGCTTCTAAGCCTGCAGGATTCTGGCAGTATTTTGTGTGCCTGTCAAGTACCAAAGGTATCAAAGTGGTCATTTCTTGGTGGTCTGCCTGATGTCGTATGGTGACAGTAATTACTAGTTAGCGCAACTTCCTTTATAAAAGTGATATGCTAGGAAAAAATAACTAAAAATAACCATTACACTAGCCTTAAATGGCAGGAATCCTAAATTAGTGGATAGATGTTCTTCTTGTGACCCCTGCAATGACAAAAGCTGCTTTTAAAAAACAGAGTGATAGACACAGTGCATAAATGTTGTGTTTTTTTGTGGGACTTTGTAAGTGTAAACTGTCTAATCTGATTTACAGATTTAAGTTCTGTTTTTCATTTGCAGTGATATATACTTGACTTTTTAGATTAATGTTTTGTTCTTATTAATGGAGAGAAAGCAGCCTCAGAAAATTGATTGGCGGCTGGCTGTTAGGGGAAGGAATTGCTGGGGACAACCTGATACAATTTCATCAAGGCAATTGTTTCCTGATAAGATGTTATTGCAGTTTGTTTTTAATGTTTTGAAATGTACAGATTATTATTAATTAATATGTGCAACATATTGCAATTTTAGCACTGCTGCCTTCCAGTTAGGAGACCTGGGTTCGCTTCCCGGGTCCTCCCTACATGGAGTTTGCATGTTCTCCTCGTGTCTGCTTGGGTTTCCTCCCACAGTCCAAAGACATGCAGGTTAGGTGCATTGGCAATTCTAAATTGTCCCTAGTGTGTGTTTCCTGCCTTGCGCCCTGTGTTGGCTGGGATTGGCTCCAACAGACCCCCGTGACCCTGTAGTTAGGATATAGTGGGTTGGATAATGGATGGATGGATGAATATTGCAATTTATTATTCCACCAACGAATGTTTGAAGTGAAATCGTATCCCTATAAGCATGATATTATGTTATATCTTATAAGATAATCTATCCACTCAATTAATATCACTTTTGTTTTAACGTAAATGGATTTCTGGTATCTTGTAAATCTCTACAGTAAGATTAAAAATCTGATTGTTTTGAGTTATGGTACTTAACACTCGCTAACTTTGGTTCTGGGTGATTTTAGCTTCACATTTCAAATTTATTGTCATGCACATAGCACGATTAAATTCTTACTTGCGTGGCTCCCACACTAGTGCCTGTAGTATTGTGCCAACAACAGAAAACAAATACAACACAATACGACAATTAAACCTCAGATATGTTAGATTTACAGCAGGGTTAGTGTCAGCGTGCAACTGCAAAGGAAAGAAAGTTAAAGGGTATTCATTTGGAAATAATCTTTAACCTTTTTCCTGTATTCATAATATATGTAGTGTGTATAAACTAAAAATGAATATAAGAACAGGCATAAGGAATGCTCTTGCAGTTTTAGTTTGAACTAGCCAACCCGCAGCGTACCATACACCGCATAATCAGGCCGGTTTTTTAATGATTTTTAAGCACAGGGAGAAAATTAACATTTGAAAAATCGGTAATGTAATAAATCAGCAAGAAAAGCAACATTGTAACAATGCACGGAACGAACCAACACACAATCGTCCGTGACTGAAAACTGGCGGACCGCCATCACGCCTTCTTCTGCCAGACGGAGGGATGGGGGTGCACGGCGCTCAGGCGCGGAGGGTGGAACGGGAGGAGAGGAGAAGGACGTCCATTCCGCTCCCTCCGTCATGCTAGTCTGCTGATTTCTCGTTCAGTATTCACTGCCTGCTCATGTGCCCACCTCCAACTCGTCACTTGAGTCGTTGTCGTCTTTGCACAGTCCAGATGCACCTGTGACTCACGTCTTCCGTGTTCCTGCAGGAGCATCTAAGAAGACGCATGTTTGTCGCGGATGCGAATTGCTGTATGTAGTGTGTAAAACAGTTTGCTATGGTGCACGCGGTCGTGCGTCGTAACCGAAAACTTTTTTAAAGACTGCTTACTTCATTGTGTTTTAACCTCAGTTGTAAAGGATTGTTTTAAGGATCTCATGGGATACCCCTCGCAAACTGTTTTACACGCTGCATATGGCGATTCACCTCCGCGAGAAACATGCCTCTATGAACAGTCAACCTCGCTCGGAGGTGCATGTGGCCTCTACAACAAGGCGAATATAAATGACGCCGTTTTTTTCTGTGACGTCGTGTCCAAATTGGTGGGCGTGGCTCTGCGAGTTGTCATCGTATCCAATGGTCTTGGAGTTGGTGGGCGTGGCTCCTTCCTGTGTGCGCCATAGGTGTCTTACTTGTCGGCGGCTTAGTGAATCCACGCCCCTTCCGGCGTGCTTTCCATGGGTGTCTTGCCTTAGTGAATTATATATATATATATATAGATAGCTATTGAGTTGTCCTTTGATTTGAGCATTAAAATCTATCCCAGAATCTAGTAGTGTGAGCTCTAGTGGTCCAGTACTGTTAGCCAAACCGAGGAGAGCTGAAGGAAGGCTGGGGTCTTTAATAAAACTGTTGGTCTTCTCAGCCGACTTGACCACCCACTTGAGTGCACTGCAATCCTGAGCTGAGTGGGCCCTATAACTGGCTATAATGCAGCTCTTAAAAACAACATTTATTTCTACAGCACATTTTCATACAAATGATGTAGCTCAAACTGCGTTACAAGATAAAAAAGAAAAATATACATATAATAAGATTAGGCACTACTAAGTAACAAAGAATAAAGTAAGGTCCGATGGCCACGGAGGACAAAATCTGCAGGGGTTCCGAGGCCACGAGACCCCCAGCCCCCACCCCACCCAGAAATTATATATTTTTATATGTTACTTGCCCCATGTAGTTTGTAGTGGTGGCCAAGAAAAATGTTTAATCATGTTTTTGTGGAGAAATGACATTTTGAAGTTATAGTTTGAACATGACACTGCAGCGATTAAAAACAAACTGCAAAAGTGAGCATAAGTCCAATGATTTCTTTCTAAGAAGGCGGACAATGTCAAATACTGTGAAGAACGTTGATTGGAAAAAGAAAAAGTCTCTCATAACGCATGTTGCATAATGCACACGTCTGTTACTTAGTCATATGGCCAAACTGTACAAGTGTGTACATTTTTTGCTGTAATATAATTGACCGTTACCACTTCAAAACTCTGCATTGAAAGTCAATAGGAACTGTTTCTTTTGAGCAATTCAGCGTGTTTGAATTGAAGATCTGCCTCTACCCCCTCATTCATTGGTCAAGAATTCTGCCTTCAATTCAAACGCACACTATTCTGGGAAGTTTTTAAGCAAGTAAAATCCGTTGCTGCTGAGATCATCCCCCCAGGAACCAAGTTTGATACCCCTGTGCTAGTGTTCTGTCACTCCAACCTCATTTCTGAGTTACTTAATTATTTACAAAAGCAGATTACCTACTTTTCTGCTTTTGGACATTCACATTCCTTTACTGAACAAATACCAAATGATGTGCAATGTGTTGCCAGATGTACCTCATAAATGGACAGAAATCAGAGTCTTTGCTGCATTTTTAAAAATTCATATGTCCAACCAGTAGTTATTTCTTTTACGTTGGTTTGAGGAACCTGTGTGATAAATTGTAAGCAAACATGTGGAACATCGTCCTTTGCTCACATTTGCACTTTGCACACACTCGTGTTCATCAGGGTGGATCAGCCTCCTCATCAGATGCATTGACTTCAACACAGGTTCAACTTGCCACCTGCGTGGGCACTTTAACCTGATCAGCACCCCAACAGAAGTACAGGTAGTGTGACTTATCAAGTTAAAATGAAGTGATGCCCATTCACTTTATTTGCCAATTAGTTTATCACGGTGGAAAGAAATGTATGGTCTAGAAAGAAACCTTTCATATTTCCCAAACTAACTTGGCTGTATTTCTTGGCAGAATGCAACTAGCACCCTTTCTGCGGCTGACTGGGCTTTGGCGGTCTGCAGGACAATGAATGGCAGTGCTGGAGGTTCGGAGATTGTTGCGAAAGGAACGGCTTATAATAAGAATCTGGAAGCGGTGCAGAAGTGGGCACTAGAATATGCCAACAACAAACTGCAAAAGTGAACATAAATCCAATGATTTGTTTATAGTTGGGTGGATGACTTACTTGAAAATGTATATATAACTGGCAGGATCCAGTTCTTTTTTTAATATGTATTCATGATATAAAAAATAATAAAAGGCAATTTATTTTAAAGCAGTTTCTCATGACTGTTAGCATGTTATCATGAAATAACTCCTTTTAGACGTGGTTTTGGGGTTTGTGTTTTTAGCTCCACAAGTGACTTGGAGTGGCACCAGGCAGTTATGCAGGACCACGTAACCTTTGTGATGGACAACCACAGCCACTACCTAGCTGGGACGCCAGCAGGGCGGAAGGACCAGGGGAAAGGGCATTGATGAGGAAATACCTCCCCTGGAACACTAGAGGGCAGCCCTCCTGGGCGGCTGTGGAACCACGGATTCCTGCAGGGCATGTTGGGAACTGGAATTTGGTGAAGCCCTGTTGGGTTCTGCAGGGGCCGCCAGGGGGAGCTGTAGAGCCCTGTAGAGGACCTCCAGTGCACCTGGGAGTGATTCCAGGTAATCGTGATGAGCCACCTGGAACACTCCCAGGACCTGAATAAGAGGAGCCGCCTCACGGGGGGCCAGAGTCGAGGAAGGAGTGGAGGCGGATGGACTGACGGCAAGGAAGGGAATGGACTGTATATTGGTGTGCTGTTGGTGGTTGTGCACTTTTAATTGTAAATAAACACGGGTGTTGAGCGAGCCTGCGTCCTGCCTGTCTGTGTCCAGGGGTTAGGGTAGCAGTACACCCCTTACTGGCTTACACCTTAAACCACATTTTGTTGTCTAGAGTGTGTCATGGAGGCGTCATTTCCTGGAATAAAAGATTTGAAGCTCATGTTAATGATTGGTGGCCTGTAGCACACCATAAAATGAAAAAGCAGTTTACATGAATCACTTTCTCTACATTTAGTTACACTCAGTTTGTCATAGATGAGCAGCTTGTAGCAAAAGATAAAAAAGGGGTTGTTGTTAGGGATGCCTTACCCCAGAGTTTGTTCAGTTCTGCTTTACCCCTTTTAGAAAACAGGAATAGGAATAAAGTGGCCCTTGTGGTCCTGCTGACAGCAGCAGTTGTGATCTTTTTTTAAACGATTGTAAGTGACACAATTCAGAGCAGAGCCTCTTAGTCAAGTCGTGGAGTGCTGCGCTGTCTCAGTTTTCTGTCTTCCCACCCATTGAATAAGAAGCAACTCCGGTCTTCTGACTGAAACCTGGAAAGAGAGAACTGAGAAAAAAAAAATCTTAAAATTCATTGGGCAAGGTCTTCCATTGTCTAAACCAAAAGTATTGTTCAGGACAAAACAATAGCTTTACATTTTGTATATTTATTGTTCAATGCTTGTGTGAACACATTTCTCATCTAAGTGGACAAACACTATGATTGTTGTATTTTAATACCTGGTTTATTAAATTGCGGTTAGTTAAATGTCCAAGGATGATGTTTGTGTTTTTGACCTGATTGGTGGAAACATCGCCAATGTGTCTTCAGTTGGTGATGGGCTGCTGAAGTCACTGGACATGCTGAGGTCTCTGGTTTGTCTCTGGAAAAAAAAAAAACATGTATGTGATACTTTGTACAAAGGACAAAACAGGATCAGACGTAGTCTTACATAAACCTTGGGGTCATCTGTCCAGAGCTCGCTCTGGAGGCCACAGGTAACCCCTTTTTATCAAGGATCAAGCAATCCTGCAGGGGCTTTGATAGAAGCCTCCTGCTGCCCGCATCTAATCTTATAATGTGCATTCCCCACGGCCCTTCTGTTATACTTACATCCCTTGAATGATTTAAGGGGACTTTCTTGCCTGTGTGTCCATCTGGCATCACTTGTGGAGCAGCTTAAAGCCCCCTGTCTGGGATGTGCTCCAACACCTGATAATACAGGCCCTGACAGATCTACTCACACACACAGTGCTGTGAAAAAAGTATTTGCCTCCTTCCTGAATTCTTCTGTTCCATTCCATCTGAGTCTGTGAATATCAATGACCGGGGTTCAAGGAGGAGTGTGGTGAGCAACCCAGGCATTATATATGTTTATAAAATGTACTGTATACTGTGTGTGTGTGTGTATATTGTCGTGGATGCCAGGGGCGATGGCCCGGCCGGGATGCCTTGGAAGACCGGAAGTGGGCGTGCTCCCATCTGGGACCACGTGGGGGCTGCCTTCCTGGTTGCTTTGGGGGCCACGGGTACAGGGCATGGAAGCCCCACCCTGTAGGGGCCCGTGGTCACCGCCAGGAGGCGCCCCAGTGCCTTGGGGACCTATTGCCCCAGCACTTCCGCCACACCAGAAAGTGCTGGGGGAAGACTTTGGGAGACACCCGGAGAGCTGCCGGGAGGACAGCCGGCACTTCCGCCACGCTGGGGCGTGGCCAAGGGAGGAACGCCGGGAACACCTGGTGCTCATCCGGGGACTGCATAAAAGGGGCCGTCTCCATTCATTCAGGGCTGGAGTCGGGAGGAGGAAGGACGAAGCACAGAGGAGGTGTGGAGGCGGCCTGAAGAGAGGCATTGTGGCCAGGACTGAGTATTTGGGGGGTTTTGTGCACGTGACTGGGTCTGTGTGACCATTGAGTGGGGTCTGGGTGACCAGCTTAATGGGTCTGTGTGACCAATTGAACTGTAAATATTGTAAATAATCGTGTGGTGGTTGCAAAACAACATGTCTGCCTGTCTGTGTCCGGGTATATATATATATATATATATATATATATATATAAATAAATAAAAAGATCCTGCAAAATGTGACGGACACAATAGTCAAAAAATGAGAATTTGCAGCCCAACTGGCCATATGTCAAGTAGAACTGTAAGCATCCCATCAAAGTGTCCCTCCACCTCCATTGCACTCTCCTAGGAAGAATGTGCTACTGACGTTCAGGATGACAAACTTGACTGCCTAGTTTAGGATTCATTCTGAAAAAGGGAAACTGAATCACCTTCCCATTTTCAAGTATCTGTTTCAAAATGTGCCCGTGCAAAAAACAATAGAATATTAGACTTGTACCTTAATTCTTATCCCTTGACTGACAGAGAAACTGTATGTGACCCCAGCCTTGCCCTGTTTGTCTTCTCTTGCTTGGCAGATCAGCGGCAGGTGAAAGGTCTTCTGAGGTTGCCCACTGTTCAGGTGCAGGGCCATTCTCTTCTTCAGCAACTGCTGGATTCTTTGTTCTGAAATTGATTGAAATGTCATGCACTTGACGCCATCATTGAGATCAGAGATGGTTACAGATTCAACAACAGGTAGCGCTTGCCTCAAAAGTCTATTCAGAGAATGCTAACTAAATCAATTTTACTCTGCCATGAGCAAGATTAAACAGGTTAGAAAATGAATGAATGGGTGGATTTTTGGTTACACTGTGAGAAATGCTGGGCGCGTTCTGTTTGATAAGCATCTGAAAGACTGGCAGAGCAGTTAATGATGTTTTTGTTAAACGACTGTCTTGTTTTCTCAAAGACCTTGCACGGTGTGTTTAAAACTTGTGCAAGCAAACAAGAAAAAAAACTATACGACACAATCATCTCACACTGATGTCAAATTAACTTGAGCTCACACGTCAAGGCCCACCTTCCAGTTGCCTGCCTCAGGGTTTAAAGGTTCAGTACAGACAGTGGCCACCATGAATCATGCTTGTCAAGATCTATGTCACGCTCTCTCAAGGCAAGACTGGGATTCCGTTCATTTTGAATGAGCCTCTGCAATAACTCAGATGGCATGTTGCTCCCACCTCACAGTCCCCGTTTTGAATCCTTGACCCGGGCAGTGCCACTGTAGAATTTGCAGGCTCTCCTTTTGTCTCTCTGACTTTTCTTCTTACACCCAAATGAACAGTATGCTCATTAGGTTTAGTGGCAAATGTTAACTGGCCCTGCTTGAGTGTGTGTGTGTGTGTGTGTGTGTACGAGAGGGTCCTGCAATGAACTGGGTTTGTTCCCCACCCTTTGCTACCAGGATGGGCACCAGCTTCCCATAATCCTGAACTAGACAGGCAGTTGTGATTGCTATACTCATGAAACCCTCTCACAACCCATCTGCCATTCACAGTTACCATCTTGTCCAAGACTTTGAAACACATTGTCCATAAACAATTCCCCACTTTTCTCTCTCTGCCAAGAATCTACTAGATCTGCTTCGATCTGGATTCTGCAAGGCTCACTTTACAGAGACTGCACTGCTTTTGGGTCCAAATGCTCTTAGATCTGCTTGAGCTGCTTCTCGTTAGGGGGATTTATCACACTGCTGCACACATCATATATCCAGACTTGTTAAAATTGTACTATTCAGAAGACTCTGATCTGAACTGCATGAAATGGGTTCAAAGATGAAATGACGGACAGATATGCAAATATAAAAGCCTGTTAATCACCCTGCATGTTGACAATTGGTGTATTAATTTACCCCTAGCAATGTTCACATGGTAATAAAATCCTGTTAACTTTTGCTAGTAATGTGCACGTGTGGCGGCCAAAAGGACGAGTAGCCAATTTGGACAACGTATAGAAGGCGAGTCAAACTTAATTGACAGTAGACTAGAAGAACTAAATAAATAAATTAAAAAATGTGCGGTGCTGGTGTCATATCATCCCTTATGGCGTTTATTCTGAATTAACCTGCTCGCTGTTAACCCTGAGTCTATCATAGGCTCAGAATTTGATGCAAATGCGGTTAAGCCAGAGCAGGGTGGGCAAAGTCGTTCCTCGAGGGCTGCAGTGGCTGCAGGTTTTTGTTCCAACCCAATTTCTTAATAAGAAGCTCTTATTGCTCAAGTGACACTTCTGCTTTATTTTAGTTGTCGTGCTTCTTAAGATTTTGAACTCTTATTGCTTATTTTAGTCTTAAACAGCTGTATTCTCATTTTTAATTGCTCCTTATTAGCAATAAGAAGCAAATGACAAAAAGAAACTGGCATTTCTCCATTTAGCTTGTTTCCGTTTACACCTGTGTGTATTTATCATGCACTGTTTGGTTTAATTAAATACTTGGGAGGAAAGTGAAGGGAAAAAGTGAACGACTGAGAATTACTCGTCCGTTTTAGACTTCAAATCATTTGGATGATATCCTTAGAAAGGAAAAAAAAAATCTAAGATATGAGAATGACCTGACAGGGTAGAGTTAAAGCACTAACAAAACCATGAAATTAAAATATTGGCGAGGATTGTTTTTAAATTAAGCAACTGGGTTGGAATAAAAACCTGCAGCCCTCCAGGAATGACTTTGGCCACCCCAGAGCCAGAGTGTCTCTAATTTGGACTGCTGTGATCTGATGAGGAGGAGTGTTTAAGCCTGACAGTATTCTGCTGCCATCTAGTGGATAAAAGAACATCAGGCAGCAAACAAACCCTGAATATTTCTATGCACTGTACTACTCTATGGTAACTCATCAATATTCATGAGTGGGGTGGAGCATTCAACCAACGCACACAACTGTAAAGCCAGTTTTAGAACAAGCTGAAACTGATGCATTAGTTGAATTGAGCGACAGTGACGATAATGCGAATTGGTCGCCAGGCGTTGACGCGGATAGTGAAACTGAGGCATACAGCACTGCACGACTGGACTTCAGTCACGTAACGCTGCAGCAGAGTGTAGTACCTATGAGGCAAAAAATGGAAAATGATTGTGATCAAGTGGAAGGACAAAAAAGGTGTTAGCCCCCTAAGAGTGTTCACAATGCAGCAACAATCAATATTCGTGTCAGAGGAAATGTGGAAGTCAGTAAGCCCTGCGCTGTGGTAGCCTACAATAACACAAGAGGTGGGTGAATCATGAAGATCAGGTACTGACCTTTTATTGAACAGGAAAAAAAAAAAAAAGTGCCCAAAGAAACACGCGTCTTCTGTCGCGATTTCAACCTCAGGGCGTGCATTGGTGGCTGTTTCAAAACAAGTCACACAAAGGACGTGTACTGAATCAGCATCAGTACAGCGGTGGACACTAGACTGTCCCCTTTCCTGCTGTATTTATGTTGACGCTTTTGCATTTACATGTTTCTGTTACATGTAGTAACATTTTTTCTTGTTGAATAAAATTCAATATTTTTGGCTTGTTTTATATAACAGTAAAGAGACTGCAAATGTAACAATGCAATCTTAATCCGTCACAAGGTAATGGCAGCACTGGACAGAGTGCCACTCCATCTCAGACACACACACACACACATGTCTTTAGTGATTTGGTAGGAAAGCCCACACAGATACAGGGAGAACATGCAGACTCCACACAGATAATGACCAGGCACAGGATTTGACATTGGACCCACCATGCCACTCAAGTAGGCCTACTTTACCCCCGAAAATGCAGGGCAGTCTATTGTATAAAAAAGAGAAGCATCCAATAACTGAGCTGCTTTCATTTCTGTTTGAGTTATCAGGCTCCTGGAATTCAATCTGCCGTTATCAACATTTTACCGGGTGGCTTGGAGGAACTCCTGGCTGATAATTTTTCCCAGACCCGTAGAAATCTCATCCAGTGTGGAAGCAGCAGGACTGAAATGTGGTTTTGTGCGTCGTCAAATACGCTAGGACTTGTTTGCAGGCCACTCAGGTACTGCTGTGCTTCTTGCAAGGTTTTTGCATAAATGTCCTCATTTATCGCGATCTGTGAAGAATAAAGAGAAACTGAGATTAACCTCCCTCCACTCTGCAGAGCTGGGATGCTGAGCCCTGCATACTGCATGGCAGCACAGTGGATAGCGCTTGGTATAAATCTTGTCCCATCACTGTTTGTGTGGCAATTGCCTTCTCTCTCGCTGTGTTTCCTTCCACTCCCCTTAGACGGAGCTGCTAAGTAAACTGGGTTGGCATAATGGCATAGTGCTTATCACTATTGTCCCATGAAACTGGAGTCCTATGTCTGCTCATCGTCTAGCTGTTTGCCCAAGTCTGTGTGGTGTTTTTTTGTAACATCCCCAAAGATGTACACATTCACTTCATTGAGTATTCCTAATTAGCCCTGTATGGGTGGGCATTGTGATGGGTTGGCATCCTGTCCAGAGCTGTCCCCCCATCTTGTGCCCAATGCTGCCAGGATAGGCTATGGCCCACTGTGGGCCAACCCTCAGTTGGATGCCATTGGGCTGAGATTGCTACATAAATGTACAGGTCTGCTCTAACATGGACTGGCATCCTTCCCATGGTGGGCACTCAGTGCTTTTTAATAATAATAATAATAATAAATTTATCCTAACAGGGAGTACCAAAAGTTCGGCGAGTGTGAAAACCAAAATGGCGGATGAAATTATTAACCTTCAAAAAATCAGAATTGGATTCTGTACCTCAAAAAAAAACTAACGACGAGTGTCAGAATACAAGAATCGATGTATCAAAAAAGCACCCAATTCTCCCACCAGCATGTCAGGGATCCATTTTACCTGTAATGATGGATGTAACTGGGATGTCAGGAAGCAGTCAAGCAGGATGTGGACTTTCTTCTTCAGCAGGCCCTCATCAGGGTTTTCATGATGCGCTCGCTTGAACTTTTGCACCTCCAGGTAGAAAAGAAGGTTATTCTCTAGCAAAGGGTATCCCTCCGAGGGGCCGCGGGTCTGTAAATATCGATAGAAGTGAAGGACCTTTGTGGTCGGCCAACCCTCGGAAGCCGAATCCAAAGCCTGGACGAGAGACGTCATGTTGTCTTGTGTGGGCTGTGCATACCCTCCTGCAGCCCCCCTAGCTTTGTTACTTTTAACACATTTCACGATGACTTTGGAGGCAAGTTTTAAGACTAGGGGTTCCACTGACGACAGATTCTGAGAAGTCAGCTGTGAGGGGTCGAGTTCAGACTGTCTCAGCTCCGCTAACAGGCTGCACCAAAATGATCTGACAGAGTCTTTTAAAAGGGAGCCCAGGAATCCTAGGATGTGGTCCACCGTGGCTGCCTTTACACATCCGCTCTGAACCTCTTCCAGAACTTGCTTTCGCAGATGTTTTGGTAAAGAACCCGCCTGTTCCTGGCCTTCATTGCACACTCTTTCCTTCAGCAGTCTCTTCATCACATCCAGGTATGTCCTGTCACGGCCCCCTCTGGGTAACGTTACGAGTTCCTGCCACAGCTCGAGGGTCTTTCGCACTTCAGCTGACTCGGTTTCTTCAACGATCCGCTTGTAGGCATTGAAAATCGACTTGATCTCATGAAGCTCAGAAAGGCTGGGGGGATCACGTGAGTGTTCATCTGGGGGATCTCTGCTTGGGTGTTGGGCCTGCAGCTCAAAATGAACTCTTTTTGCATTTGTCCTCTTCTTGTCCAAGCCCATGCTCTTCCGAGGTTTACGTCTTAATCTTGGCAGCGCTTCACTAGAAAGAGACGCAAGACAGCTGCTGCTTACAACAATATACAGTATAAAATCAAATATATTTATAGGTACAATTATGAATGCTATACTGTTTTTGCACTAAAATTCAATTAAATATTGTTGCTGTAATATTTTGAGGACAGCGTACATGACTAACAGGCGACTCAGTTGCTACCACTGTACCCTCGCATCACCAAAGTCTTCAGTTCAATGGCCGTTCGCCGACTACGCTGAACGTTCTCTGCACCTTTGCGTTGGGTTTCACTCCTGCTTTCCTGCCATTTTCCAAAGACGCGTACATTAGCTTAGTTTATGACACAGTGTGAGTGTGCCCTGCAATGCACTGGCATCCTACCCAGGTGTGACCCCATGATGTCAACATAGGTTTTGTCTTACAGCGACCCTAAACTGGATAAATGGGCTTGGAAATGGCTGCCTTTACACTCAGCAGCTCCCATTTCAGGTCCACCTATCCAATACCGGGTCAGGACTTGTGTTACCACCAGAACAGCAAAATGTTTTGAGGTGCACATTCAACAAAGGTGCTGGAAACATTCCTTTGGGTGTGTGACCCACGCTGACCTGATGTCATCCCACACTTACCACACACTCTCCTGCATGAATTCTGCCTGCATCTGACAGTCATTTAGTAACCACCTTAATAAAATGAAAAGCATCCTGTGCGTCAGCCTGTGTGTCTGTCCGGTTGTATGTCTCTGTCATTCCAATAGATGATGCATCACAAACATCTGTAGTAATAAAATGCATTACATTTGTCATTCTAACAGATGGCGCATCCCAAACATTAACACTGCTTTTACGAATCTCATATCCAATGGCATGTAACAGAGACCTATGCACTGCACTGCAAACTCTAACGCTGAGGTCTACATTGGCTACTTAGGTTTCAACGTATCTTAGTTGGGTGTCACAGCTAGTAAACGTTAATAAAATGATAGTTTCTTTATTGAAAATAAACAATGTACTTACTTTGGATTTGCTGCACTTGGAGACTTGGGGGATTGAAAGGCAGATGATGGAATGCAGTGTCTTAAAAGAGAAAATAAAAAATCCAAAGTCATTTTAGACGTACCCAGGAAATCACAAAACACTGGCTGTGAACTTCGCAGGGTCCCAACAAATGGATAGGAATGAACGCTGGCTTGGTGAGGGGCTGCCAGCTTATGATGAATCTTTACTGAGGTTTCTTTTCAGGTGTTGTCAGAAAAATTAGGAAATTTATTAAAAACCAAAAACTGAAATCTCTCATCTTTATAAGTATTCAGACCCTTTAGTGTGGTGCTCCTCGTTGCGCTCGGGTGTATTCTGTTTGCTTTAACTCTCCTTGAGATGCATCCAGAACTTGACTGGAGTCACCTGTGCAAATGGCATTGATGGGCCATTGACATTGATGGGAAAGCCGCACACCGGTGTGTAGAACATCCCACACACACTGCATGTGAAGACAAACACCAAGCCATGAGGTTCGAGAACTCTCTGCAGATGTCTGTGATCAAATTATGGTGAAACACAGATCAGGGCAAGGAGATAAAACCATTCCTAAAGCTCTGGGTGTTCCCAGGAGCAAAATAGCCTCAATAATTATGGGATGGAAGAACTTTGGAGCCACCTGGACTCTTCCTAAAGATGGCTATTTGGTTAGACTCAGTAACTAGGTCAGAAGGGCTTTGGTCAGGGGGTGATCAAGAACGCAGTGATCGAGCTAACAGAGCTTCACAAGTCCTCTGCTGAGATGGGAGAACCTCCATCAATTAGGTGTCTATGGTAGAGTGACAAGATATATGGTATATGACAGTTTGAGAGCTTGGGGAACAAAGATTCCCAGGTCTGATGAAATATACAGTAAATTGAGCTGTTTGGGCAGAACATCACTCTCAAGCACTATATCTGGTGAGACCAGTCACTGCTCATCACCTGCTTCATACCATCTCTGTGGTGAAGCAGCGTGGTGGCAGCATCACGCTACGGGGGTGCAGGGACAGGAGGACTAGTCAGAAGTGAAGGAAGGATGAATGCTGCCAAATACAGAGAGGTCCTTGAAGAAGACCTGCATACCACCTCAGAGTGGGCCAATGGTTCACCTTTCAGCATGACAATGACCTGAAGCCTACAGCCAAGGTAACACTGGAGTGGCTTCAGGACCAGGGTGTCAAACTTCCCACTTAAACCACTTTAAAGATGTGTGGAGAGACCTGAAGATGGCAGCTCACGGACGCTTCCCATCCAATCAAATTAGCACTTGAAAGGAGCTGTCAGGAAGAATGGGGTGAACTGGCCAATCCAGGTGTGCAAAGCTTGTAGAGACTTACCAAGAAGACGTGAAGATGGAATCATTGCCAAAGAACAAAATGAAGGGACTAAATACTTACATGAATGAAACATTTCAGTGTTGGATTTTTAATAAATCTGCGAACACTTTTGAAAACATGTCACACCCATAGTACATAAAAAGAGACCTGACATTTACTCACGTCACAATAATGGCTTCATAAACCTATAATCATGGCTCTAGAGAGCAGTGGTTAGCACACACTAGTCAGAATTTTGCTGACTGTCACAATAATGACCCCATAAATCAACAAATCCCCCTGCTTTAAAAACTCAGCCTAAAATGGGACGAGCTCTACTTGAGGACTATCACATTGCAGCCCCCGGTCTGTTTACACAGAGAATAAATGGCAGACTTACTCAACAAAGGACACGATGTCTGAGTGAAGATAACTGATCCAGGCCTCCCTGAGGGTCTCCAAGGCGTAGCGAGCGGCAGGGTTCAGTAAAGTCACCTCCACAAATCCTCGGCGTGACGTGAGCGTCTGGTGAACGGCATGGACATATGAAGGACTCTCAGTGTAAATCCCTGAAAGAAGGAGAGAGGATCAGCAGACACTTGTCAGTGGCACTCCGAAGTGTCAGTGGAGCCCACTGCTGAATAATTCAGCGGTCAGACTGAATGCTGGTCTCTGCCAAACCTGATATTTAAGATCAAACCCTGGAGATTTTAACAGATTAGATAAAGGTGTCATCTGGGAGCTCAGGTGATAGCAAACAGATTCATTCGTTTTTTACTTATTTATTGTTTGCCTTCTAGAGGGTAATAACACTTTTGTGAAATGGTGGCAAGTAAGAAAAACTGAACATCTTGCAGAATATAAATTATGAGTCCCAAGGCAGCTCACAGGGCAAAATAGCGTCATTTGGAGAAGTGCTGCTGCTCCATGGCTCCAGGGTCCTGCGTTAGAATCCCACACCTGAATGCTCTCCATGGGCCTGCGGTTTTCTCACATTCCCAAAGACATGCAGGTCAGGTTAACTGGTGGCACTAAATTGAATGTTGGAGGTGCCCAAGAATGGGCTCTAGAATAGATTGGCATAAGTCCCAGAGCTGCTAGGTAAACTCCAGCCTCTTGCAACCCAGAAATGGATTAAGAACCAGACCCTCCCTCCTGTTCTGGGCTAACCTAACCTAACAAGAGGACTTCCCATGACCGGTGTCATGTCTCTGTGTCATGCTGGAGGTCAGATGCTGGAGATGACCGCACTGAGTGAGCGCCCTCATGCTGAATGTCAGAACTCGTAACTTCGACCGTCTTCCTTTGCTATGCCTGCTGCCTGTGCATCCCGACTCCAGTGAAACACTTCAGGCATTCAACAGACCTCAGTCTGAAGTCTTTTAAGCCCCTCTGAACCCAATAAAGTCACCGTCACATAATAAAAATAAGCAATGCCAAACTCACCAATGCTGCAGGGTGCTGTGGCTGACAGGTACTTGCCAAAGAGCCTCCATGCAGTGGCCAGTGGTAGCAGTTTGACCTCACCGAGGCTGATCAGCTCCTGCCACAGCAGAAGACAGTGTACCACTGGTGGCTCGTCAAACCTGTGGACAGACAGATATACCAGGGGGATCAGCTTCGAGCTGCATGAGGGGTCTCTCTGGCTGACGTTTGATCAACGTTTACTCTTAAAAATATTTTGCAGATCTTTGGGAGAGCAAGAGCCCCATCAGTCTCCATCATATCGGCTCCATATCTGTACAGAGTGAGCACTGGCTCACACAAATGGCAGCCTCACACACCTTACCTCTCAGGAAACTGATCATTGGATTACGTGGATGCAGTCAGTGATGGAGTGGTGTCCCCACCCATGGTCTTTCTACTGCTATGTCCTTGGTCTCTTAGGGTTCATTCACATTTGAGCATTGTCAGTTACTTGCATTTGTTTGGCATCGTTTAAGCATTTCAATGGCATTTTGCAAGCATTCTGTAAGCGTTTTCCACCATTTTCAAAGAAGCATTTTGCAAGGAAAATAAGACTGGCATCATTTTCTGCCAACTTTTCGTGGGTTTTCAGCTGTTCTAGTGTTGTTGCAAGGGTGGGTGAAAAGCAGTGTTTCTCAACTACTGGGTTGCAACCCACCGGGGATGGAGGTGGGTCATGAGTTACCATTGTGTTTATAATGGAAGTGGGTCCTGGTGGCTCACGAAGTGGGTCAAGGCTCTGACAATCACGATTGATTCAGCAAAGGGGAACCCCCCCACCACCACTCTCACGATCATCAAAAAGGCCAATCTCCAATGATAATGCTAAATTCACCAAGGGAGGGACACCCTGCCTCCAGTACAACTATCACACTCGATTCTCTAAGGGGTCAGAAAAACTGGGCCGTGACCCCACAAAGATTGAGAAACACTGGACTAGCCTCTCTATGAGGACCCTCAGGCAGCATCCTGAAAAATTCCAGGATTACACCCGGGTGGGTGTCGATATAACAACAGGGGTCTATGATAGTGTCTTTATGATATGTATGGAAGCTTACTGTCACCACTGAAATAAAAAGATTGTGTCATTTTGTGAAAATATTGCCTGCTGCTGTCAGTGCCACGTCACACGTGTGTGTGCTCCATTCGTCTAGTGACAGCCAGTGAGGAAGGTGTCAAGCACGTGCATAGCATGTAATCAACTGAAGAGAATCATACCAGCATTATATTCATATACATTTAATCCTGCACATGGTGAAGGAGTACATTTAATCCCCCAGTTTGAGGTCACAAGGAGCCAGTGGTTATCATAGCAGCATTGAGTAGAAGGCAAGAAGCAAACATGGCAGACGGCACGCCGCTCTTTTGCACAGCACAACTACACAGCCAAGCAGAAAAGAGTGTACTGCATGCAATCCCCTAAGAGAAGCATATAAATAAAAAATGAGTTTTAATTCAGTTTTAATAGGCACATTTTGCAATCTGGTGGCACTGCAGATACTGTTCACACCCGGGGTGTCAGGTTGGATATGAAAACGAAGCACAAAAAGGATAAACGTATTTACGTATTTTCTTATTTGAGAATCATTGATGGAGTGAATGTCTGGCATTCAGTGTTAAAACAGATAATAGTATGCAGTTAATCACACTCACTGGTACCAATCAGGCCATAAATACACAGGGGGATCACGCAAACCCCATGCAGACCCTGGTGCTGTGAGGCAGGAGTGACAGCTCTGCGTTACCACTCTGCATAGATTGAAACATCTGTACTAAACTTACTAATCTTTCACTTGATTAAAACTCAATGTTCACTGAGGACTTTTGTTCAGGTCCCCTCACTTGATTACGAGCTATGCGCACACTTAACCTCTCCCTCAGTTGCCGTCACTAGACGACTGCAGCACGCGCCTTCACAATGACACAGACTTTTTTATTTTTTCAATGAGCAGCTTCATGTCTGGCAGTGCCTTCCTTCAAAAAGACTTCAAAAATGCTTTTTTATGTTTATGTGTTTTATGAGAATTGCCATCCATTTCAACGGAACAAGCATTTGGCTAAAACTCCCCGACTGCTCCTGACAGAAATTTTCTAAACTGCTTGCTGTTAAAACTCTTAGATATGAACTCATACTGTAAGTGCATCTAGTCAACTGTGAACATGTCCTAATAATGTTTAAGTATTAATGTGGCCCATATATGCCCCTGGATACAAAACAGGTACGGCTAATTACAATACGGACTTGTAAACGGCAAATGCTACCTTGACAAGTAGTATAGAAATGTGCCGCCAGCCTCCTTATCGTACTCAATTCCAGTCAACAGCTTGTCTGTCACGGAGGTGGAAAGAAAGAATGACGTCCCAGGAGAAAATGACTCGCATCTTGTCGATGTTCTTTTTGAAGTCAGTTCCTGGGATGAAACAGAAAATATTAAACTTACCTGTAGAACCAATGACATGTGTTGATGAGGACTTGCATTAACACTCTTGTAAGGAATGAGGGCCGGTTCTTTATAAGCACTTGGTGGAAACTGGGAATGGACAATGAGAAGAAGGCGGGAAGCTTCAAGCGTCTGGACACACATGTGAAGTGTGCTCTCATTTACAGTTAAATATGTTAAATTACAAAGCTATGCTGTGATCCCAACAACTCAAGATCAGAGCAGAGGAAGCCTGAGGCTTGCCAGATGACCAGTGGCCCAGCAGATGCACACACGGTGCCTTTTCCACTTTTATATTCCTTACAAAGTGTGTGGCCACACAAGGTGCTGCTCAGAGAGGTAGTTAACACAGATGGCACTTGGTCTGTGTGCCTTCCAGCACCATTACACTCCTCAATAATTAACAGCCTCAATGTCACATCCGTGGTCATCCGGCTCACCTCCTAACCTTTAACTCACAAACCTCTGGTCATTAAATCATGAAACATCTCCCAGTGACATCTCCCAACATGTGCTGCTTCCCGATGGCTGCCAAATGGAGCACACTCCTGATTCTCATGGTCACCATTCAAAGGAATGGATTTGCCCTCCACTGCCATGGATTTGCTCCAGGCTGTCTGCTGCAGATGTTGTTCTTCAGAGCACACAGCCATGCAATCCACGGTTGGGTTTTCTCAACACTGACCCACGAGGCATGGCAACATTAAACAAGGTAGTCAGTCACTCCTCCACTACATGTCATGTAGAGTGACACTGTGGCATCGCCTCCTGCCACAAGCCACCTGTGATATAAAATGGTGCCTTAATTATCCTGTTGGAAGCTCTTCACCCTGCTGCTGATTGCCAGACCTTGCGTGTTTTTGAGATATCTTCAGGACCCTCCTTTGGACTCTCTGACAACTGGCCTGAGAGGAACAGGTGGGCAGTAATAGGTGGCGAGACCCTCAGGCTTTGTTCGGAAGAAGGCCTTGCCCTGCAAAGAAACCAAAAACCATCAGGGGTTTAACAGACTCATACAGACAGCACTCATTTTGTGGACCTGCTTCAGCACATCCCAGCATTCAAGGGGGACACTAAGGGCCTTTGGGGGCTGTTTTGTTCAAGTTCACATTTATTGTTCTGTACACGGAGATTCTTACTTTCATGTCTCTCACCGAGAGTGACAATAGGACAAGAACAACAACGGACAACAAAGCCAACTCTGATGATTTGTATTAAAATCTCATGCAGTTGTTCGTATGAGCGGCTATTTTGTAGCATTATGACCTCACACAGTAAAAACCTCCTTTAATTCTATTTTTGGGGACCTGCATAACATCTCATGGAGCCTGATCTGGTTGGAGTTTCCTGCTAAAGCTCCACTTTATATGCCATTCGGACACAAGGCCAGCGATCAGAGACCCCAGAAGGCTAACACGTCCACACATAAATGCAGACTCGCCGATCTCCCTCATCAGAACTCTAGAGCCACTTGTCCACACTTTCACATGCATCTGATCTCGTGAAGAGCCCAAGCACTCCGTATTTATTTATTTCAAAAGTGTGCAACACACCTCGTCACACTCCTCGACCCACAAGCATGGGTGCAACTGATGGCCATGGTGTGACCTTTACACACCTGCACTAAATACCTAAAAGCACCAGAATAAAACCAACGATAATTATTTATAAGTCCATTATTCAAACAATGTCCCTCCAGACTTGGGTATGTGGGTTGTTAGAAAGCCTGGCACCAGTTCCTCTAGCCGTTTTTTCCTTCCATCCTCATTCATCACTGCCCACTGGCTTATCCCACTGCTGCCACCAAATGCGATGGTCCAGAGTTCCAGTGAGTATGGCAGCTGCAGTCAGCCCTGGCCGTCACAATCTAAATTCTGCTGGGCACCTGCCAACACTTCTGTTTAGCTTTGGTTGTTTTAATCAGTATGAGGAAGTGTTAACATGGTGGGCTTTTTGTTACGGATCAGTTCTCTGTCTTGGGTCACGGTAGGGTTAAGGTTGGGTTTGCAGTGTTAATATTTAATAAATATTAACTTTACTGGTTTGATTGTATTTTCGATGTGACTGATTTTTCTTTTTTTTTTATTATAGTAATGAATGTGGCACAGTGGCGCAGTTGTAGCACTGCTGCCTCGCAGTAAGGAGACCTGGCTTTGCTTCCCTGGTCCTTCTTGCCCGAAGTTTGCATGTTCTCCCCGTGTCTGTGTGGGTTTCCTCCGGTGCTCCGGTTTCCTCTCACAGTCCAAAGACATGCAGGTTAGGTGCATTGGTGATCCTAAATTGTCCCTACTTGAACAACAACCATGTTCTCAATGAACCCAAAAAACTCATTAATATCAAAGCTGAATATTTTTGGAAGTAGTTTTTAGTTTGTTTTTAGTTTTAGCTATTTTAGGGGGATATCTGTGTGTGCAGGTGACTATTACTGTGCATAATTATTAGGCAACTTAACAAAAAACAAATATATACCCATTTCAATTATTTATTTTTACCAGTGAAACCAATATAACATCTCCACATTCACAAATATACATTTCTGACATTCAAAAACAAAACAAAAACAAATCAGTGACCAATATAGCCACCTTTCTTTGCAAGGACACTCAAAAGCCTGCCATCCATGGATTCTGTCAGTGTTTTGATCTGTTCACCATCAACATTGCGTGCAGCAGCAACCACAGCCTCCCAGACACTGTTCAGAGAGGTGTACTGTTTTCCCTCCTTGTAAATCTCACATTTGATGATGGACCACAGGTTCTCAATGGGGTTCAGATCAGGTGAACAAGGAGGCCATGTCATTAGTTTTTCTTCTTTTATACCCTTTCTTGCCAGCCACGCTGTGGAGTACTTGGACGCGTGTGATGGAGCATTGTCCTGCATGAAAATCATGTTTTTCTTGAAGGATGCAGACTTCTTCCTGTACCACTGCTTGAAGAAGATGTCTTCCAGAAACTGGCAGTAGGACTGGGAGTTGAGCTTGACTCCATCCTCAACCCGAAAAGGCCCCACAAGCTCATCTTTGATGATACCAGCCCAAACCAGTACTCCACCTCCACCTTGCTGGCGTCTGAGTCGGACTGGAGCTCTCTGCCCTTTACCAATCCAGCCACGGGCCCATCCATCTGGCCCATCAAGACTCACTCTCATTTCATCAGTCCATAAAACCTTAGAAAAATCAGTCTTGAGATATTTCTTGGCCCAGTCTTGACGTTTCAGCTTGTGTGTCTTGTTCAGTGGTGGTCGTCTTTCAGCCTTTCTTACCTTGGCCATGTCTCTGAGTATTGCACACCTTGTGCTTTTGGGCACTCCAGTGATGTTGCAGCTCTGAAATATGGCCAAACTGGTGGCAAGTGGCATCTTGGCAGCTGCACGCTTGACTTTTCTCAGTTCATGGGCAGTTATTTTGCGCCTTGGTTTTTCCACACGCTTCTTGCGACCCTGTTGACTATTTTGAATGAAACGCTTGATTGTTCGATGATCACGCTTCAGAAGCTTTGCAATTTTAAGAGTGCTGCATCCCTCTGCAAGATATCTTACTATTTTTGACTTTTCTGAGCCTGTCAAGTCCTTCTTTTGACCCATTTTGCCAAAGGAAAGGAAGTTGCCTAATAATTATGCACACCTGATATAGGGTGTTGATGTCATTAGACCACACCCCTTCTCATTACAGAGATGCACATCACCTAATATGCTTAATTGGTAGTAGGCTTTCGAGCCTATACAGCTTGGAGTAAGACAACATGCATAAAGAGGATGATGTGGACAAAATACTCATTTGCCTAATAATTCTGCACTCCCTGTAGTGTGTGCTTGGTGTGTGTGTGTGTGTGTCCTGCAGTGGGCAGGCGCCCTGCCCGGGGTTTGTTCCTGCCTTGTGCCCTGTGCTTGCTGGGATTGGCTCCAGCAGACCCCCGTGACCCTGTGTTAGGATATAGTGGTTTGGACAATGACTGACTGATGAGGTTTGATTGTTGCATTACACTGTAACTCAGGTGCAATGCGTGTATCAGAAAGAAAAGAAAATTCCTTTAAAAACTAATTGAGATCTGTGTGCCTGTAACATTCGGTGACACCTTCACCACCGTCCAGTGCTTTACAGTCCTGAGCTGAGCAGGTGCCATAATGAGATCTCACATAGCTAGAGATGATGAGCTCCATGGACACCAGCTGGCATTGGAGAGCTCAGCTGAGACTCGGACACATTGCTCAGACATCAGAAGAGGCGCTGAAGAGATGAGAGGAGATGATATCTGGTGAAGAGACGTTGATGGACCTTCCTCACTAATGGTGAAGTGTGCCTTCAGAAATGTGCCTGAAATGTTGTAAGCTGCTGACCCTGTCCAGAGCATCATCCCATTGGATCAGATAGTGATAAGATGGCAGCAACTAGGAGTCAGCAAACTTTCAGCGGTGTCGTGCCGAACCTGTTACAATGTTGTTCCACGTGCCAACATAATTTTGTTATACATAGTATCAAAATTAGTCCAGTTATAAAGGGCTTCAAAAGTATACATTATTATATACTTTTGAAACCCATTATAACCAGATCTTATATTATTGGTCATTCAATATTTTAAAATACATAGGATCATATGTGATAAGAATGTTTTGTCAAATTTTTTTCTAACTACATTGGGTGGCTTTACTTTTGGTTCCAATTATTTCACTAAAATAAGTAGTTTGTTTCTTAAAGCCGAAAACGGCCCTTTTTATAGCTTCACTTTTCTCATCAGAGTTTTTAAACGTGGATTGATGTTTAGTTTGATAATATCTTTGCACACTTAATGTATGACACATGACATTTTCACAGCATAACGCACACATTTTAACGTACCACGGCCCGCACAGCACACATGCTTTCCCGTTACATGTGAATCGCATGCGCAAAACATAGGTGGGGACGTGGAGTGAGAACGTGTGCGCTGTAATTAAAATATTATTTTTTTTACTATATTTCAATTCAATCAGAGAGCCATTGAAAATCGGTCCGCGTGCCACACTTGCACTAGACTAAAGAACAGCATCTTAGGCATTTTTCCCCTGCCCAGTACAGTTTCCTTCACAGAAGAGAAAGACGTCACCTGGGTCCCAAGTAAGATGCCCACAACACCTCAAGGTGTACAGGTAGAGTCTGGGCAAAGGGATTGGTCAGATCAAAGGATTTGTGGCACCCAGCCTCAGAACTTGATTTGGGAATGAGAAAGAATTGAAATATTTGCAACTGTGCAGACGTTATCTAACATGGAATGCTGTGTCTTGGAGGGCTGAATTTCACCTGCCTGTGTGTCAATGAGACTGCTGGCCCCTCCAACCCAACCGTGGCATAGACTAACAAAGAAAATGAGAGACATTGTTCATTTCTAATGGGGAAATCAAGAGTGGCACCACTAAAATCTGTCACTATACCAAGATTGGAACTTACAGCAGCAGTGATTGCAGTCAAAATGGACAAAATGTTAAAACGAGAATTGCAGATTCCCCTGCAAGAGTCAATCTTTTGGACTGACAGCACCACAGTACTAAGGTACATCGCAAATCAAAGTGCACGCTACAAAACCTTTGTTGCCAACAGAATCGCAGTGATAAGAGAGCACACGCAACCCTCGCAATGGAGATACGTCACATCTGCACAAAATCCAGCGGATCAAGCATCAAGAGGTTTGACAATAGAAAGCTTCATCAAAAGTAAAACTTGGATACAAGGCCCGAATTTCTCACTACAGCCAGAACACGAATGGCCTAAGAGACCGGATGAGGTGGACTTGTCTACTAGCGACGATCCGGAAATCAAAAGGCGTGTAGCAAATTTTGCATGTGTAGAAGAAAAAACTGAACCGGTAAAAAGACTTATAGAGTACTACTCGGAATGGTACAAATTAAAGAAAACAGTAGCTTGGTTCCTTAAGTTTAAAGACGTGCTAATGCGCTTGAAAGAAGAGAGAAAGGCAATTCAATATACGGTTAGCCAATCTGGACATAACCCAGAAAAACAAAAGACGCTGATCACGAAACACATGAAGGAATACAAATCAATAATGAGACTAAAGCCACTGTCTCTAGATGACTTGTCTAAAGCAGAAAATGAGGTTGATTGCATCTACCTGCCAAGTCCGACTCTCTTCTTGTGGACCAGGAACCGTGTAACCCAGTAGAAGCGCAGGCGCCTCAGGACATCATACTGCACTTGGCAAAACACATCGGCCATCACCTCACCCCCTTGGGTATGCCATATCTGCTCCTGTTAAAACACAAACATCAGGCTTAGCGGTGCAGGCTACACAGGTGGAGGTGGTTTGTGCCCATCCATTTTTTTGAAATTTTATTAATTTTGTTGCAATCATTCCATACAAATCAATCAATTTTTACAAAAAGTAAAATTAAGAACAAGTCGACCCCCACCTCTGAGAGTGAGAGCAAGGCAAACGGCGTTAAATTTAAGGCTTGTAAACATACCTGAATTAATAAGTTTGATAAGCCAATAGAGATGAATGGAGAAGACAAAGAAATACAGAAATAATTGCTTCCTCTGTGCTTTAAGAGCTTATTTTAAAATATTACTGATTAGATCCTGCCATGTTTTGAAAAAAATCTGTACAGATCCTCTAACTGAGTATCTGATTTTTTACAATTTCAAATAGTATATAACATCGGTTCAATTTCTTAACATGTGTATTGCATTAAAGGCCGAGACTGTCCTGGCGGTATAATAATCAACGTATGGCAGGTATGACAGTCACACTACACTGCCAGCTAGGGAGATGGGTGATGTTCAGAAAGGCGAGCCAGCATTAACTACCTCCTTGGTCCATGTTTTGTCATCCACACAAATAACCCTAATAATAGCAAGGCACACTTACAGCATGTCTGCCTACAACAAAATCATATTGGGCGCTAATGTTAAACCCTTTACCCATGGATGCCCACCCTTCTGTACAAGTTATCAAATATTTCCCCCAACACACAGACAGTGACAAGAAAAATTTAAAGATAAACAGAATGAGTAGCCTCCTTAGCGCTATGTTTACCTCCGAAAAAACGAGCCAAAAACATTTTCAGCAAGAAAAAATGTAATTATGTGTAACAGAAATATGTAAATACCAAAACATTAACATTTGGAAAGGTGTGTCTAGTGTCAAATGCTGTACTAATGTCGATTTTGTACACGTCCTTCGCGTGATATGTTTTTGAAACAGTCACCAACGCACAATCCGATGTCGCAATCAGGACAGTAGAAGCGCGTTTCTTTGCGCACTTGTCTTATAATTTTTTCTGTTGCTTACACATGAGATGGTAGAAGGTCAGTGTCTGATCCGCACAATCGATGCACCCCTTGTGTTATCGTAGGCCACATTTCCCCTGACACAATCATTGACAGTTGACACATTGTGGACAGTGCTTAGCTGGCACTCAATCGCAATTTTTGCCGTTTTGTAACACAGCTACTGTCGCACCTTTGTGAAGCTTCACGCGACTTAATTCACAGGACACATCACGGCGGTTTGGTCGTATAGCGCCGTATTGTGCGTAAATAATTAACGCCACCTGTAATTCATAAACATCATGCATTTAGGTCCTGCCGAGCTCCACACTAGACAGGAAACATATGATCTGCACGTAAATGATGAAAGTCATATGTTTATGCCACTTGTTTTACTCGACAGTCATCATTATTTGAGTCAGATATCCGTTCCACAATCCTAATCATAACCACTGTGTGATTGGGCTTATGTAGCCTGACAACTGGCACTTTCAGTGTGCAGAATGGGGCGTGGGCTGTAGATATGGGAGGGGCTTTATGTTTAATGTAACTCATGTTTAGCCACGCCCCATTCCAAAAGCTTTAGCGATGGGTACGCTTAAACCTCACAAGCGGCGGTGCGGAGCTCATGTATGCCGACACCTACTCAAAGGTAAGTTAAACTTCACTCACGTTATTTGGCTTTAACCATTCTTAGGGTCCCCTTTACTTAAGTTCTATTGATTAATGATGCCTGCTTCTCTTCTCTTGGAGCTCCGCACCTTTTCCTGTCCATAATGGTCAATGGAGTTGGCGCAGACCTTAACACGCTCCATGCGTGCACTCGGACACAAGCCATCGAGATGGCGACACACGTTCATGCAAGCTCTTCTTCTCACTTTAAACATTTAAAAGGTAAGTGCCTATCTACTTCACGGTCTTCTCTAATAATTAAGCTGCAATCTCCAAGTATCTTCATTTTACTAAATGGTAAGGCCTGGGGTCCCAGACCCCTAGTTGAGTTAGTTTAGTTGAGTTTTTATGCTCTCTTGTTCACAACTCTAAAGGGTGGCCTGGTCAATGGCTTCTCAACTAATTGCTGCAAGTAAAGTAGTAAATCTACACTCAGATGAATGAGCGCTGCTTACCTGGTGTTCTCGTCCGATGCTCCATCTGCACTTTTTTTGGCTGTCCCTGTTATGTATGAATAAATAGATAAATAACAAAAGAATTATTACATACACATTCACTGTCAAACGTGTTTAACACAATGCAGGGTCATTCCAGCCCAGCGCCCTTCCCAGCAGTCCCCTTCATCTCTTCATTAACAGTGATGATAACATGAAGGAGGTTCATCAGGGTGAACCTTTAGGCAGCTCCCAAACCAGTGATGAAGCATCTGAGAAGTGTGCTCGGGCTCTTTGCTGTCTGAATCACCGAATTGATTTATTAAACGTTTCCCATTATCCAGAGGCAAAGAGATCAAGTATTCCTTGCCCAAGAACCTTCTAGCAGTGACAAACAGGCAAGGCAGGCAATTGCCTGAGGACCCAAACTTGGAGGAGTCCACCCAAGGGCATCCATCTATATAATTACTGAGAAGGTCCTTGCTGCAGGATAAGGGGACGGAGGTCAAGGGGGAGGGGTGACCATGGGTGTAGTAACCATGCAAATGAGGATAACATTATATGGGTGGGCCTGAAATCCTAACCCTGCCCTTATATGTCCACACCCCACTGAGCTTTGGCCCCGCCCCTCTGACATCTGGCCCTGCCCCATCCAGCATTCTGCAGCAAAGGCTATTTACAACGAAAAAAATTTATGGGAACTCCCCTTGAAGCATAGCATCGACGCACTACATGTTAGGAAATCCCCAGTAAGGGGGCTCCAATCAACGCTGCGAGTGTCAGTATTTGTGATAAATGTAACTTTTTTTTTTTTTTTTAGTAATGTAAAATGTAATCAGAGCCAATTTCATAAATCACAAAGAGAATTTACATGTCTGGAAGCAAAAATTGGACTGACTTAGTTTGTTTAGACAGGTTAGCCATTTCTGATTCTGCTTCAGTCTCTCCAGACCCCACTGTAAGTCAGCAAAGTGGGTAACAGTGGGACAGGGGGATCTAAGAAGTCCTGACTGTTCTTAACACTGCTACCTCTGGTGAGAGAAGCGTCCATCTTTAAAGTTCTTAAAATGTTACATGAGATCGACCACATGCCAGGAGCGTTGGTAGAACGCGGTGCTCAAAGAGTCTTTGGAGGGCATGGCGACTGCATTTGCTGGAGTGAAATTTATGGTAATACCTTTACAAGCCAATTTTTTGTTTTTTAAATTTCTATTTTGTGTTCTTTTTATTATTTTTTTTTTAATTACAATGTGCCATCTTATTTTTGGCCTTATATTTATTTGCATTTTGTTTACTTTTTCATTTTTTTTTAGATTTAAAAAATTTACATAATTCTATTAATGTTTTTCAATTGTCTATATAATGGTTTATTGATTGCAGTGTTTTATTTAATCTGTTTTTAACAAAATTGAAATAAAGGATTTGTGTTTATTAAATCCCCCCTGTTGATTTTATTCATTGACACTTTGCACTAAAATAATACATTTTGCCATGCTCATATTTCGGAGATGAAGTACCCCGTCTGGGTGTCCCCCCCAGAGTCCCTAAAATCACCTCTGCCTTTACCTGAGAAGCTGGCCTGGGCTGCACTGGACATCGAGAAATCTGCCTTTTCTGTCAGGATTTGCCATCCACTCGTTGATCAGCTCACAGTCCAGCCAGAAATTATAGAGATGGATTCCAGCAGTGCCTTCCAAGAATTTACGGAACTCATCCATTCCTGCTTTCTGGACTCAAACAAATAGCAGAGTCACCTGATAATCTGACTGCGTTCACTGTCAGTAAAGGGTCGCCAATTATAAAATAAAAGCAAAGCGTTATGACGTAGGAATGTACAGTAGTGTGAAAAAGTAAGTACATACCGTGAAATGTTTTTTCTTTTTAACTTATGTGAACATATCAAGATTTCATAGACATTTAAACAATATCTTTAGATAAAGGTGACATAATAAAAAAGAACAAAAACTTTAAAACAATTTATTTAACGGAAAAATGAACAGTTATGCCATTTCCATCTGCAGATAATGTAAGTCAACCCTTAGCTATAGCACCTGATGTTGCCCCCCTCAAGTTGGGTTTCCTAAATTTGTCTAACAGGCTCTGGGTTCGACTGGGAGAAGGTCTTCCCCACTCCACCATTGTGACTTCCTTCAGATGGTTATTGTTTGAGGGGGGCCCTGCATGTACAACCCCTTTAACAGCATTTCGCTGGGATTCAGGTCCGGGCTTCCAGAACCTTCCATGTCTTTCTTTTCAGCCATTCCTTGATGGATTTTCTGGTATGTTTAGGTCATTTCCATGTTTCAAGGTCCACTGTTCGTTCAGCTTCTGTCTTCTGACAATCAGGCTCATGTTATCCTCAAGCACCCTCTGATACAATGAAGAATTCCAAGTGGACTCTACGATGGTGAGCTGCCCAGGCCTTGATGCAACAACCAAAAGAGAACATTTCCACCATTCGGCTTTACAGTTGGTATCACGTTCTTGTGGTCAAATTCTGTCTGTGGTTTTCACCAAACATGTCTTCTGGTACAGTGGCAAAATAACTCTATCTTTGTCTTGTCTATTCTGAGCACATTGTTCCAGAAGTCCCGGTCTTTGCCTAGGTGTTCATGGGCAAACATTAGCCTTGCCCTGATGTTCTTTCTGCACAGTAAAGGCTTCCTCCTGGCACACATCTCACGTAGATCTCATTGGTGGAGCCTCCTTCTAATGGCAGACTCATACAGTTTGACATCAGCAGTGGCAAAGGCTACCTGTAGGTCCAGTGAAGACATTCTGGGGGTCTTCTGGGTTTCTTCCTTCAGCATCTTGCGTTCTGCTCTTAGGATGAACTTGCTGGGACAAGCTGGTCTGGACAAGATGGCAGCTGTTTGAAGTCTCCACTTGAAGATGATCTAACAGGCAGAAGAGTAGTTGATTTCCAGTCGATTGGAGATCTTTAAAAAGTCCCTTCCCAAACTCACAGGTATCTACAACCATCTTTCTGAAGGCCTCAGAGAGCCGTTTTGACCAGGACATGGTGATAACACATGCATTTGAACAACAAAGAGCAAACCAAACTAAATGTTTGAGGTTTACATAAGACAGACGAGACCCCCCTCTCATGATGTTCTAGTCAATAGCACCTGATCTGGATCACCAGATTCTAATTTGAGGTAGTAACTTTTTCCAAATGTAAAAGTTGCATTTATGTACATTCAAATTATACAATGGACCAGAAAATGAAATGTAAATGTAGCCCGAGGTTTATTAATATCACCTTTATCTGTTAACATGGAAATCACATCTTGGTATGTCTACGTACTTCATAATAATAAAAAAACATTTCAAGGGATGCACTTACTTTTTCACACAGCTGAAACTCTGACCCTGGAAGTTCTCCCTGGGCTGCTTATGGAAGCAGTTCTAAACCACACAACACACATGTGGCTTACAAGCTCCTTCTGGCCACATGTTACATGAACCTCGAGATGGGTATGAGGGGCAAAGACTCATCTGAGGAAAGGAAGACGACAAAAAGGCAGAACATGATTCCAGAAGGAGACTCACTTTAAGGACTATTCTGGTAGGCAAGTGGGCCCAAAACATTCCATAGGAAGACGTAGTGAGGCTTTAGGCTTGTTGTGCTTTGTCAATGATCTTGTACCCTTTGTGTCCATTTACTTGTCAGTCAGTCATTTTTCAACCTGCTTAGTCCTGAATAGGGTTGTGGGGGTCTGGCATAGCCTATCACAGCTAGCACAGGGTGCAAGGCAGGAGGCAAACCCTGGACAGGGCGCCAGTCTATTGCAGGGCGAACACACACACACACACACACACACACACGTCCACCCCAACCACTCAATAGGGCCAATTTAGTATCGCCAGTTCATCTAACCTGCATATCTTTTTGACTGTGGAAGCAAACTGGAGGAAATCCATGCAGACACGGGGAGAACATGCAAACTCCACTCAGGGAAGACCCAGGAGATCAACCCTGATCTCCTTATTGTAAAGTGGCAGCACTTTCACTGCACCACTGTGGCATAACCATTTAGTTGTCCCCTTCTGGATTCATCCATCATGCTTGTTGGATAAACCTTTGTTTTGAGGCCGTTGGCCTCTTTGGCGTTTTCTTGGTTCATGGATGGCACAAGTGTGCCCCTTATTAACTCAGCATGTTACTACTCACAGATCCAAGGCACGTCTCTTTAAGCTGTTGTAGCCCCTGACTGGTTGTGTATTCAGCTGACTCCTTGGTCTCCGTGTCCTTTTCCTCAGAGGCAGTAAAATGGCTGCTTTGCAGGAACACAGTGATTCTGTTCAGGATCCTGCAAGAGGTTTAAGAAGATTTCAGACATAGGCCTTTGTTCACTTTACCCACCTCCACTCTTTCACCTGCTGTGTTTTTCAGGCATAACTTTGCTTGGTCATTCAGAGTATCCCACGTCTGAACACCTAGACAGGTGCAGGAATTCACAAATTGTTTTTGAGGGAAGAGAAAACAAGAATGGGTGGCACTGTTAGGGAAATCTGATCCAGCAGATTTCTTTCAGCTTAAGGGTGATTCACAAACTTCAGGACATCAGTGGAAATTCATGGAGAGCTGTTGGAATCTGAAAAAAACTACCAACACATGGAGTTGAAGCTGAAACCTTGAGAACCTTTAAGAAGAATCTCAATGAGTGACTGGGGCAGCTTAATGATTAGCTAAACAAATGAGCTGGATGGTCTGAGTGGTTTCTTCTCGTTTGTCAAATTTCTTAAGTTCTTATGAATTGGGCAGATGAGGAACGAACAGGATCCAGGCCTAACAAACATGCAGAACTTTTGTTTTGTAAAGCATACAAGTGGGCTTTAAGGGTGCCAGGATCAGATCAGATTCAACTTCCAACAGAAGTCTAAAACAGAATGGAAATTGTACACCCAAGTAAAAATTTGGACAAGTGAGATTTTCTTCACTGGTTCTTGAATATCTGTGGACAGAGCATCACTCACATTAAACCTGAGGTAAACAAATTCGATAGCAGAGGTTCATTATGCCTGGGATTCCCATGTGATACACGATCAGGAGGCCTGCTCTCCGTAAATGACAAACATAAGAGGACATGTGAGGTGTGATTAGTCGAAGGAGGCCATGCTTAAGCTAAATAGTGCGCTAATGAGGCCTCACCTAAAGTACTGCTCCGTTTGTAGTTTTGGCCTCCTGTAGTGACAAACAAAAATGATTTGTGCAGAACTGAATTTGCAGCTAATCTCATTCAGTAGTGAAAAGAATTTCAGGACCAAACGGTGCTTCACCACCAGCAAAACTCGTACCTTGGACACCAGAAGAAAGCTGTGTAGCCTGAAAGTGTTTTCATGCATTAATTCTGCATGCACCTTCCATTCATTTTGTATTGAACTAAAAACTTCTAGTGAATAAAAAAAGAAATTATTGGGCTCTCACATGAAGGTATTCTGTTGAGCCGTCAGCTAAGTGTTGTAATTGTTCTGGTAGTAGATAGTATGATGCCGACTTTGCCGATTGTGATGATAGTCTCGCCAATTACAATCCTATCAATTCATCGAAAAACTTAAAAGAAATTCAAGGCTGAGCGGTGCATGAAGTGTGTGTGTCCTCCACCAGGTCAGGGTGGCTGCTAGATTACGGATGCTGCATTTTGTGTAAGGAGTTTACATGTGAAGAAAGCACAGTAATGTGCACATTGGTGCATTTTTGGTGTGTAATGTCCTGTCGAAGGTATGTCATATAATTTTAAAAATGAGCTTCACTCCTCTGCAGCGACGTTAATGAGAGGATCAAATCAAACTGATCTGCCTGGTGACCTGATGTTGTTTCGGAGGAGTTAAGTGGATTGGACTAGCCAGCTGGTTGGGCTGAATGGCCTGTTCTCATCAAACCTGTCCTAATGTTTAAGGTCTAGGACTACAGCTGGAAGATACGGAGCTTTTCAAAGACGTTTCAAGATAGCAGAGCCAGTGAAGAGTTAACCGATGAGCCCCTAACCTCTTACTTCAGTCCATCAGGCTTGTCCTCCGCTGCACTCCTTGCTTCACTCCACTGCCTTTTCACATTTCTTAGAGAGTTCTTGTCATCTAGCGTCTTCACTAGGGAGCACAAAAAATAAAAAGACAGTTTATTTCTGAACTTTGCTACCTTTCGCATAATTTATTCTTAATTATTCTTGTTGTTTTTCATTTCCTCACATCTTTGATTTACATAAGCAGGTAAGGAACAGAGATGGATGTTTTTTTTTTTTCCTTTTCCTCTCAAGTGTAAAATTTTATTCTGGTACATCAAGCCCTGGTGACAAATCCAGTTAGCAGAAAAACCTTTTTGGGACGTTGTTAGAGATGATGGTTATGTTTGGTATTCATTATTTATTTTTTGTACATTATTTTGAACCTATTTTGTTCTTCTTGGTATGCAAATTGTTGTTTTTTGGGGTCACAGAATTCAATTCTGGTCTTGTTTTCTTGCCAGAATGTTGTTCTAAGATTGTTATGTCATTTCTGTGTTATCTCCAATGCTCTCTTGGTTTCATGCGCTCTGCATTGCTCAGTAATTGACCCAGAAGTACCCAGCTGATTATGTCGGAGGTCACAGATGTAAAGTCCATGACAGTAGCAGTCTTGGCAGGAGCCGATTCAGGTATGGGTGACATGGGTGTCCGCCCAGGGAGGCATGTTGCTGGGGGGTGGTACAGGGCACCCACATCCAAAAAATACGGAATGAGGATTTCAGCCCAATCCAGCCAGTCCATCAGGGGTCCCATTTATGAAAGTTAAGGAGTGCATGCTCTGTGAAGTCTGCACTATATACACAGAGGGGTGCCAATCATGGACACCAAGGGGGACTCAATGTTGTCGAAGTCCATAATGACAATCTACATGGACACCAAGAGGTGCTGTCAACCCTAGGGCTCCGCATGGGCTTCAACCTTGGAGTCATGGAAGATGATCACGCGGTCAACACCTTGAATATTTCAACTCACCTGATGCCTTTCCAAATTCAGAGCTGGAAATCAGACTGGGAGGTAAAGAGGTGACACCGTCAGTGAAGGAAGTTGTCTGCAGGCTTTGTGAACTGGCCAGGGACATCGGACTCCTGCTGCCTACTGTCCATACACCAGACACTTTGTGACACCGACCTACAATGACAGCAAATGAGCAGTAAGCTCCGGAGAAACATGTGCTGGAGCCAGCAGCAGGCTGGCATCCTTTGTGTGGCAGAGCGCACGTTTCTGGATTTTCAGCCATTTCTGAATCATTTGGCTTTCTAATCAAGCCAAGAAGAGCTTTATTGTCATCTCAACCATACACATTAAAGCTCACAGTAAGACAAAAATAACGTCCTCCAGGACCAAAGGTACAATGTACAACACAACAGGACAACAGCACAATCAGACAGCACTGCAGACAAATTACAAGAGGATGAATGGGATGGGGGAATCAATAATATAATATCTGTACATATAACTGCACATATACACTCACCTAAAGGATTATTAGGAACACCATACTAATACGGTGTTTGACCCCCTTTCGCCTTCAGAACTGCCTTAATTCTACGTGGCATTGATTCAACAAGGTGCTGAAAGCATTCTTTAGAAATGTTGGCCCATATTGATAGGATAGCATCTTGCAGTTGATGGAGATTTGTGGGATGCACATCCAGGGCACGAAGCTCCCGTTCCACCACATCCCAAAGATGCTC
>JANRMT010062824.1:19342612-19361485 GCA_026402145.1 Polypterus bichir lapradei | reverse complement strand
GTTGTGCGTGAAAATCCCAGTAACTGAGCAGATTGTGAAATACTCAGACCGGCCCGTCTGGCACCAACAACCATGCCACGCTCAAAATTGCTTAAATCACCTTTCTTTCCCATTCTGACATTCAGTTTGGAGTTCAGGAGATTGTCTTGACCAGGACCACACCCCTAAATGCATTGAAGCAACTGCCATGTGATTGGCTGATTAGATAATTGCATTAATGAGAAATTGAACAGGTGTTCCTAATAATCCTTTAGGTGAGTGTATTATTGTCTTTATATCTATTATTCTTCTGTTATTATTACTTGCATTTAAGTTCTGCCACAGATAAGTCTGGGCTTGATTTTTACCATATAATTTCTGGTATTTTATAATGTCGGTCGTATAAACTCACACTATTGGCCAAAGAAATTATGATACGCTAATGCCCACCTGAGAGAGTAACCACGGAGCACACTGCCTTTTTTTATGTATTGTGCCTATGTGACCACACAGTAATACCCGAACTATTCTGAAGCAACGTCTGCACTGTTTTGGGATTTTTGTATCTCACAACCTCATACACCTTTTCATCAGAGCATCCCGTATCTACGATGGAGCATTCGATCAGAGGAAAATGTGAAGCTGGTTTTAAATTAAAAGACATTGAAGTGAAAGAAATTGGTAACTGCGCTGCTGCAACAAAATTTGATGTGTCTGAGAAACTGGTGCGAGATTGGAGGAAGCAAGACACATTTTTGAACAGGCATATAAGTCGGGTTTTGATTTTATGATCGATTTTTCAGGTTTCAAGAACTGACTCATAAACAAGTATATATGGTATTCCTCGAAACTACAGTCAGCAAAGTGCACTCATTCCATGATTACGTCCTACCTTGTTGTCCATATGGCGCAGTTTATGAGAACAGCATCTTAAATTACAGATTTATTTATAATTCAGTCTGTTGTCACTTTGATGGAGCAGCATGGTGGTCTTGCATTTAGTGTTGCTGCATCTACATATTTTACAGCAAAACTTACCGGCAGAGCCAAAAAGGTGTTAAAATACTGCAGGAACAAGTCGTCGTAAGTCAGTAGGTCTTCCAAACTGTCTTCTAATGAGTCATCAGCTGTAAACACAATAAAGAAAGCGTTTTTGATTTATTAGAATACCCCCATGCAGCCATTGTTGTGGACCAGGAGTCCCAAAGCACATAAATCCCAATAAACTCCAAAAATGCCCACTGTCAAACCCCAGACATTATTAAGAGCAAACACAGAAACATAAAATAAATGATTTATTTTTCTGTAATATGTGAATCTCTAACAAACACAGAAAAGGCTTAAGGAAGTTGTCTAAACCAATAAGGCAATCCAAGCAAACAAAACATCAAAACAGAATCCCAAGTCAAAAACAGAGCAGAACATCAAAAAGCGTAGCAAAAACACAGAAACACTCACCAAAGGATCCCCAAGGGGGACGCCCCCTGGATTTACAGGGTGGAGTTTCGTGTTTGGCGATGATTGGCAGGTGGCTCCGCCTCTTTATGGGACCACCCACAAAATACATGGAACATAACCAAGGCAGAGCACACAATGCAGATAATACACAAAATGAACATTAATATAAATAAACGACTCAAAAATGAACAAACAGGACATAAAAGAAGGGATTGAAGCCCACTTGGTGGGAGGCACCCATCTTGCCCACACGCTGTCAGTTGCTGCGTCTTGCTCAGTGCAGAGACTCCTTGCATCCTGAACTGGATAAGCAGTTTAGAAATGAATGGATCGTCAGATGCAAGAATACCCCTGTAGTCGATATGTTGCTGAAAGCCCACCTGCTCCCAACAGTTTTATCTTCGCAACCCACATCATTTCAACTGTGTGACTATAATGACGCCACAGCATATGAGAATGTGACCTGCCAGCATCTAAAGCCCTTTGCCACTAAGGAGTTCCTTGGCCACCACACTTACCACAGCCACGGATCCAACACTAAATTACATACCGCACACTGCCATCTGCATGGAGGGCATGCCCACCAAGTTTCCTAAAAGCACTGCCTAACAATATCCCGACATTCACCATGTCCGAGTTGCTAAATGGCCCGTTTGAACCACTCTGAGTGAATCTGCTGAGCTTTACAGGCCTGAGGTGTCCTCACTCAATGCTTTCGGTGACGTTATCATGGCCATCAAGGAGAAGTTCAGGATCCTTCAGCTGGTAGGATTTGAACCCGTGACACTGGGAGATTCTTAACTGCAGGACCACAAAGGGTAAAATTGGAACATATGAGGCAAGCCAGGAGACGATGGCGAGAAACATGAAGGGGATTATTAGGATTATATAAGCAAAGCATAAGTGGCCATGCAGGTCAAATAACCTTCACAATAGGAATCCTGTTTACCCAAAGGTAAGGCGATAGAACGGATGTGCCCTTCAGCGACTCGGCCCTTCTCACTCCGCATGCCGGCCTGCTTCAACTTGCCCGGCTGTTTTCTCAGATACTCCCCTATAAGAACTTAAATCTGACATTGCTTACAGCACAGCTTCATGCTTGGGCCTAACGTGGCAATGAAACTCCTGATACTTTGTCGTTTCCAGGATGGCCGGCCTGGAGATCCTGAAAAAGAATGAGAACGAGATGACATCTTAACAATGGAGGAAGTCGTGCGGTCAGATCGAGAAGTTAAACATTCACCACAAGAGCACAATGCCGACCGTTTGCCTTACTCCTTAACTGTGAAGACATGTCGAAGGTTTACAAGTCGATACAAAGTTGTTCATTTTGAGGTCCACTCCTTTAGGCATCACCTCCCACCACATCCTCCATGGGGTGTCTGCCACTCACTGAAGAAAGCAGAACATTTACAGGTGACGTCCATGTCCTGTCTGTGCCAGCGAACATGGCAGTGAATTTATCATTAAAGAACCAGGAGATGAAACGGAGTCAAAGACAAGATGGAGATTTGTAGGCCAGGAAGAAAACTGGAAATGGAAACTAAAAATTATGGTCAGAAAGCAAAGCAGAGGCTCAAAAGCCGGAACAAGAAACACAAGCGACAGAATTTGGGCGAACCAACAATGGTGGCTATGATTTGCATTTTTTCATTAATATTTTTCTTTTTTGAAAATATACACCCCCTGGTTAGAGTTTGTGGAATTCCACGATATTAAATTGCACTTTAGGTTGCATCCATAAAGTGTTGTCAGAAAGATGAATTATTTTACCGCCTTTTCTGTGACACGATCTTGTCTATCACAGACATCACCATTTTGCTGGGGTGGTTGTTGCTGCAGTACTGTGTAGCTGGTGACATCACGAGGTTGTGGGTATAAAGGTCATGAAGAACACTTCCTATACATCAGAGTTTAAGAAGCGAAAACTAACAGTTTCTTGTGTTGTGCTTGAGATGGTTTATCTGGCCAACAAATCCTTGCCAACATATTTTTAGAGTTTTGATTTTGGCTTGATGACTGTGTTAGGAAGAACATATGACGCCTGACAAACGAGAGGAGACCCTTTAGTCAATCAAGTCCGTTTGTTAAGCTAATAGTTAAGCTGCCCCCATTATCTCATTCAGATTCTTCTTAAGGGTTGCTGAGGTTTCTGCTTCAACTTCATGTCTCGGTAGTTTGTTTCTGATTCTCTTTGCTCAACGAAGAGCTTCCAGGCTTCAGTCCTAAATGCACTTCTTCTTAATTTCTACCGGTGTCCTCGAGTACCTGATTCGACACTTCATCAATGACTTTGAGGATTTTGAAGACCTGGATTAGGTCCCAACACAGTCTCCTCTGCGTACGACTAAGCTTGTCTAATTCTCAGAGACCGTCTCTACACGGCTAAAACTTTGGCTCATTTTTATAGTTGCGATCTTCTGATTCCATCCATCTCAATTTAAACTGCGGCCTTCCCACTGTGCTGTTGCTAAATGCACATTTTGGGGGACTTCTATACATTTCCGTTTCCCCATCGGATTAACTGCTAAGCCCCTAGAAGTGATACTTGGAATCACACAAGACGGGACGGCATGACAGAAGATAAAAACCTGCAGCGTTGTGGTATTCTGTGCTACGCTGCTCATGGGAAGACTCATCTCTCTTAACGAGAAAAGGCTTCACCTGGATCTCACCTGGGAAAAGCGATGTCAGATATGATGTTAAATTGGAAAAAAATCAAATAATATAATTATTTTAAAATTCAGTCATCTTATCGACAAAGTGCTCAGTGGGTCTTGGCTCGACTTTTTATGTTTTAATATTCAGCAGCCAAAGTACCCTCCATTGCCCATCTTTTGGTGATCAGCATGGTTAAGCCCACGATGTGCCAAGACCATGCACTCTTAGACAAAAGTTGGAATCCTGTGACACAATAGAAATATGCGTCTTACATACCTGTGGTGTTAGCGGAGATTTCGCTTTGGCAGGTGCGGCCTAATGACGAAATCCTCACCTCAGCCCCAGCACACTCCTGCTGCCTGATGGGAATTGGAGTCCCTGTACCGCTGCTGCTTTTTGGGTTGCCCCGCCTCCCTTTATGACTCCTCCCTCTTCCTGATGTGCTTGTTTTTTTAAGTTGCACCAACAGCAAAGCACATGCACAATTTTGTGAAAAATCGGTCCAGCCATTTTTTAATTTTTTGTTTGGTGTTGTGCTCATGTGACCACCAGGGGTCACCACAGTGGCCCGATACCAGACAAGACTTGACCGCAGACCATTCCAAGTTGAGTTAAATCAATAATTTATTAACAATGAGATCTATTCAGGCTTTTATCCACCAAAAATCATTAAAGAGCACACCAGTCTCTTCCATCTCTTTCACATCCTCCTCCTCTAACGTTGTCTACCTTCCCCCCAATTCTGGATCCCTGATGCAGTCAGATGGCTCCCTTTTATGCTGAATTCGGGAGTACCTCCAGGATCAAGACATTAACCTGTGGAAGCCCTTTTGGGTCCCACGGAAGCCATAATCTTCTTTTCTATGGCGCCCTCTGGCATGACTCAAGGACCCCTATAGGGTCACCCCTCCAGAATCCAACTCCGAGGCAACAGTGCAGGCGTCCAAGTTGGGAGCCACCAGAGGAACACTGCCACCTCTTGTGCTGGGCAATAAATTGTCCATAAATAGCCATTCTCCCCTAGTCCTTCCATGACTTGTCCAAGATACCAACTGGGGTTCAACTTGACTGTGCTGCATTTCCATTGCAGTGGTTCTTCCATTACATAGACCCAGCTGGGTAAAGAATCTTCTTTCTTTGCTGTCTACTGGCTCAAAGGTACAAGAAAATCCCCACCAGTGATGCGCCGTTTCACCCATCTTGATATCTGGTTAAGCAAGACGTTGAGCTTGTTGAAGTTTCAATCCATCTTTGGTTCTCTAGACCTGAAAAAATCCTGTTTTTAGGCCATTTTTGGACCTTATCTTGTACAGGAAATTACACCCTAATGATAAAGAGCAAACCAATAGGTGTCTTCAGCCAAAATGATCAGAAGGAAGGTGTGCAGGTCACATCAATTGACCCCAGGGGTTCACACCTAATGGGATATGAGGGGTCAAAGTTAACCCAAAATTGAAAAAATGTAAATCGGTAATGTAGGCGTATGAAGTGTCAGTTTAACGTCTTTTGATGTTGCTGGTCACAGACATGATAATAGTTTGGAGGCTCAATTGTTTACTGGTGGTCCTGGCCCCCTAAGAGCCACTCGCAGAAGGTTAAAAGTGACAAATTTCAAACATAAGCATGTGGGGTATCATTTCAGATTATTACAAGGTCACTGATTATGAATATGAGGTTATTTTTGATTTCTGATCTTTGGTTAGGGGTCTTACCCCCTATGGACCTCCATTAGAGGGTGAAAAAGGATACATTTTATATTTAGACTTAAAACATTTAAACTGAAGCACACATTTTAATATTTCAAATATGTAACTTGTTTATTATATACTTCTATTATATACTTCTACCTAAATCCTTACATCTGTTACGAATATCCCAAATTAGGGGGGCTTTGCAACACAAAGTCTGTACCACTCATATGAGTTTCCTTTTGGTTGAATTGTGTGTTACTGTGCACTTTATCCTCTTAAATAGAATTACATTTAAAAAAGACTTTACATTAATAGGTGTGTGCAGACTTTAGTGGAGACCCCTTGAGCACACCCAGAAGTGATGGACCCAGGGCAGGTTGGGAGAAGCGGTGGCTGCAGTTGTCATTCCCTCTTTTCCTGATTAAGTAATGTGATCAGAATAAACAAACAATGGCTTTAATGTTTAATCACCAACAAGCAGTTTCCAACAATAACACACCTTTAAACCAAGCCGACCTGCAGCTGCCTCACAAGACAAATATTGAACCATTGTGTGCACATTTATCACCCGCCCCGTCGAGATTGTTCTGTGCTGTGCAGTCAGGGCGTATCCCGTGCTAGTCAAACATTCAGCCCTGCCTGCCAGGGCTCCTTAGACACTCGGCTACAAACACCACACACGTCACATGACTACAAGGCCGGGTCGGGGGGCCGGGTGTCACCCTTTGGGTGGGGGCGGGGGGGTGATTTCAGGAGCGGACAGTACAATTCCTCAGGGTCCTGACCTTGGGACTAATTCTTTCTTCTTTATGTATGCTACCGTTAGCTCATATTATTAACTCTTTTAAGGATATTTCTTATCATTTTTCTGCCGAGGACATCCAGCTCTATTGTTCTTTTAAGATGCCAACAACTTTACAAGTTTGCTTTTCTTGTTGATTGTCTGACGGAGATCAATAAATGGTTTTTAACCAACTTGAAGCTAAACTCTCAGAAAACAGAGCTTTTCATTTTTGCTCCTCCTGACCAATACACGTCAATAAGCCAAAAGCTGTCATCACTTTCTAGCCTCTCTACACAACTCAACTGTTGTTTTTGATTAGTCCTTGAATTTCGATTCCCGTGTGAGGTTCCCGAGTCGCTCCTGCTTTTTTCATTTGAGAATCTTATCCAAGTTAAGGACAGTCGTTTCTAAGGCCGAGATGGAAACACTCATTCATGCTTTTAATCTCATCACACATTGATTTTTTGTAACTCTCTTTATGCCTGTCTAAGCAAATCTGGTTTAACTTGCCTTCAGACCATTTTAACTCGCTCCCATAAGTGGACTCAGATCACTCCTATCTTATTCTCTTTGCATTGGCTTCTAGTAGAATTCTGGATGGAAGACAGAAATCTCCTACTCACTTCAAGAGCCCTGCATTGTTCTCGACAAGACCGAGGAGAAAGGGGTGCAGCTGGTACATTGCCCCGGGGCATTTGACGCGCAAGTGGGCCCATGAAGCCCAACGCGTCCCATAATTTTTATTATAAATTGAACATTTATTCATTTAATTCATTACATTTTATTGCATTTTTTAAAATTTTGCAAGTCTGTTTAGTTTAAAAATTAAAAAGGCACGTGGGTCACAGCTTACTTAGCGCGAGAACTTTCGCATACAAGATTGCGAAGCGTTGAGTGAGCGCGAAGCAATAGAAGGCCGTGACAATGATAAAATACTTTTGACTCAAATATGCTGATGTCAGGGAAGATCTTGCAATGGAGATGAGTTACCTGCCAGCTGTTCATCGATCAAATTTTGGAGAGAACCAACTGAGCCCATTGGAGCTGCTGAATTACTTGATAAAGTACAAACTGGAAGGACTCTTTCCAAATATACGCGTCGGTGTGCGTATTCTGTTGACAATTCCTGCCACTGTCGCCTCTGCAGAGCGCTCATTCAGCAAGCTAAAGCTGGTAAAAAAGCGTGACTAGTAGATTTGGCAAGACTCAGTATTGAGTCTGATCTAGTAAAACGGATTAATTTAGATTACGCAATTCAGAGTTTCGTCTGGAAAAAGGCCAGGAAAGCACCTTTGTTCAGCAGACAATAAATGCTATTATAAACGTCTTTTACTATTATAAATATATTACTTTATTATTACATTTATACCTATACATACTTATCTAAATGTATCAATGTAATCTACAATTGTTAGAAATAAATAATAATATACACACATACATGTGTGTAGAACTTTGTATAAGGGCCCACACACCTTCTTTGCACCGGGCCCAGATTTTCTCTCGGCGGCCCTGGTCCTCGATACATTGTGGATCTCCTGCCCCAGTACACCACTAGTCGAGCCTTGAGATCGAGCCAACAGGGCCTTCTTTCTGTGCCTCTGAAGATGCATGGGGATCGAATGTTTCAATCTGTGGCTCCCAGTCAGTCTTACTTCTGGCTCTGAGGTCGGTGCAGTCAGTTAAACAGTTTAAAGCCCAGCTTAAGACTTACCTTCTTAAACAAGCTTTTGGGTAGTTTGGGTTAGTATATTTTTATTTTTATTATAAATGCCCTTGTTCTTTTATTTTGTTGTACAGTATCTTGTGATGCCCGTCTGTGAAAAGCGCTTTACAATAAAACCTTGGATTGCGAGTAACTTGGCCTGCGAGTGTTTTGCAAGATGAGCAAATTTTTTTTTTTATAAATTTTAACTTGATAAACAAGCGAGGTCTGACAATACGAGTAGTATGCATATGCTTTGTCTGCCGAGCGTCACGTGATCACAACTGAGCCGATGGTTCTCTCTCTCGCTGTGGGATTGTGGGTAGTCATGTTTGGTCTCAGTCGGCGTGCCTCTCTCGTATAGTCAACATTTGTACAAACGTTTACTGTTTACTACAGCATTGTGACCATGTATGTGTGTGTGCGTAAAGCATTTTTTCATTTTGTGTCCAAGTGTCGTGACTGTTCTTAAAACTGTACTGCAACAAAACAAATCTGTAGAAAAGCACCACCCGAATAAGGCCGTAGCAGTGTGAGCGATGAATCTGCTTTAACAACAATGCAATGTCACATTTCTGCGAAATCCTCAAAAGGAGGCAAAAGCAACTGTCATTGGAGAGGTTTCCTTGTTAAAGTCGCAAAAAAAGAAAAAGATTCCAGTGAGCCAACAGACAGCAGTGATTCCATTAGTTATAGCGAAAGTCATCCTACGCAATAACCCTCCTCCTCTCGTCTGCCTCACACCAGCCACGATTCTTTTCAAAGGTAAAGTGCAGCTTAATTTGTTATATGTATTTTTACATTATATTTTATATGAATCATTTTTATACGGATATTTTGGGTTGCGGAACGAATCATCTGAGTTTCCATTAGTTCTTATGGGGAAATTCGCTTTGATATACGAATGCTTTGGATTGTAAGCACGTTTCTGGAATGAATTACGCTCGCAAACCAAGGCACCACCGTATAAATAAATTTTACTTACTTCCTTACTTACCTTCAGCCAGCACTCAAGCGATTCTCTACCGACTGTAAAGCAGCTCAGATGAAGATCAGCACCTCCAAGTCTGAGGACAATGGTTCTCTCTTGGAAAAGAGTGGATTGCTCTCTCTAGGTAAGGTGGGCGAGTACAACTTCCCTTCGTGGAGGAGTTCACGTATGATGTAATCTTGTTCATGAGTGATGGAACATGGGAATGTGAAATCAACAAGCACATTGATGTTGCGGATGCTGTTCCGTGGGTGCCGCACTGGTCTGTGGTGGTGAGGTGGGAGCGGAAACTAAAGACAAAACTCTTGGCTTACCAGTTGATCTACGTCCCTGTCCTCAGCTATGGTCATGAGACAGCAGAGAGGTTTCTTCACAGGTCCACTAGGCAGACACTCTGTGACAGGGTGATATGTTCTGCAACTCAGGAGATCCTCAGAGTACAGTCTCTACTGCTCTGGATCGAGAAGAGCCTGATGAGGTGGTTTGGCCAGGTCATAAGGATGCCTCCCCCAGCTGCTGCTCCTAGAGCTGCCATGGGCAAGTCCTCCCAGGCGGAGACCCTGCGGCCGGTCCAGAAGACGTTGGAGGGATTGTTTCTCTCAGCTGGCATGGCAAAAATTGAAAATTCCCCAGGAAGACCTGGAATCTGTAGCCAGGGACAGATAAGTCTTGGCTGACCTGCTTGTTCTGCTGCCACCCACAACCTTTACGAGGAACAGTTAAGACAGAAGCACAGTGGCTACTAGGAAATATCAGATAATTGATCATCCACCTCATATTAAGTTGGATGTTTGAGGACACTCGATTAAAGAAGTAACACACATTGCAAAAAAGTGATTGAGACAGTTTGGCTCAGTATCAGACATTACGTTTAACCTTATGTTCACTTTGTAGTAATTATTATATACAGTACATACTGGCCACGCTACCTGTTGAAGACATGTAATGGAATATTTTAAAAATATTTGCTATCTCTAGGCCTCTCAGCACCTTTCCTGTTTCTGCGTGCGCCTGAACTTGTCTTCACTTGCACTCGGTCTCTCAAATTCGTTCCTGTAAAGCCTGCTTCTCAGACTCTCCCATTATTATCGATAACGGCTTTCTCACCTCCTGCCCACTTTTATACTTGCCATCTTTGACGGTGACTCTCCACATGCCTCCCATGCCATTTCTCCTAACTGTGTGTCTCACTCTCGCACTTCCTCTTCCGTTGCAACACCAAAGCCAAGCTGACCAATCAGACTGCTCACACGGGACTGGACACATAGACTTATTTAGTGTTTTATTATATAGTAGATATTTCATATTACCTTCTAAGTGATGTCTCTTCAAAGTGGATGTCAGATGACCGCTGAAAAGCCAGAATCATCTGATCCATTAAAAGTAAATGAGAGCTTTGCACTTCAACAGTAAGATTATATTTTGGCATCCTAAGTTAGGAGCAGGTGCTGATACAGTGCATTGCCGCACCCACCACATGATAAACCACCTCAGGATCCCAGATTAGGACCCGAGTGCAGCCATGTGACGGGTGACACCTCAGCACCACACAAGTTCAGATGGAGTGGTACACTGTGAGGTTTTTTATGGTGGCTGGAGTGCCAATTCTGCCACCAACCCCCAAGATTTTCCCTGCAGGTTGGGAGGCCTTCATGCAGGGCTGGATACAGATTAACGTCATACCCACGACGGAGCAATTGCAGGTTAAGAGCCTTGCTCCAGGGCCCAACAGAGTAGAGTCACTTTTGGCGTTTACGGGATTCGAATCGCCAACCTTCCGATTGCCAGTGCAGATCCCTAGCCTCACAGCCACCACGTCCTAAGTGACAGAGAAAAATTAAAGAGGACTACCAAACAGAAAGAAAAGGAATTGTTTGTATATAAAATTTGGAGGATCACGGCTGAGAGCAAATATGTGAACAAAGTAAAAAACAAGAAGGAAGAAAAAAGGTAGTCGAGTTTAAAAGAAGCGGTAAAACTCAGAAGAACAGCGCAGAACACACGGCCAGTGGGCAGACGGCCGACCTCAGGTGGGAATTTTGAGGATCTGGAAAATCCTCAGCAGAAAGGCTGGATGGAGTGGCAGATCTGAGGCTAAACATCTGTTCCAGCCATCAGGAGGTTGGCGGTTTGAATCCCGTAAATACCAAGAGTGACTCTGCTCCGCTGGGCCCTTGAGCAAGGCTCTTAACCTGCAATTGCTTCGATCTGAGAATGACGTTAATCCAATACCCTCCAACTTACACAGAAACCTTGGAGGTTGATGGTAGTATTTGCACTCTAGCTACCTTAAGTAAGCCTCACATTATCCGAGTGTGGTGCCGAGGTGTCACCCGCTGCACTCGGGTCCCAATGCAGGAGGTTCATCGTGTGGTGGGTGCGACGACGCGCTGTCAGCGCCTGCTCTCAACCTCAAGTGGATGGGAAAAACATGCAACACAACATGGCAGAAAAACTGCAGTTCAAGGAGTGCATCAGAGTTTCCATGTCTTGCAGTAAATTACAGACAAAGTGTAGCATTCTGACAAAACTGTATGGGGGCAGCTTAAATTTAAATAACAGCAGGATTTGCATTACCAAGCTGAAAATATTACAGGTTATGGTATATACTGTAAGACACTAGAGGTCGCTGTTGCCTCTTTCAACCCAACAGACAGACACACTGCACACAGGGTAGAATCACCAAGAAGATATTTCATATTTTTTTTCTTAGTATAGTGCCCTGATGCACCTCCACCACCATAAACAGGCAGTACAATAATTATAAATATAACCAATACACAAATCTCTCCTTCACTCCTCCCAGCAAGCTCTGTCCTCTACCTCCCAACTCTGGCTCGCTTGCTGGGTCTCCAACAGTCCCTTATATAGTTCTTGACCCGGAAGTACTTCTGTCCTTCCGCCCACATGACTGGCTCGCACTTCTGGGTCAGATGGAGAAGTCTGAGTTTTCTGTCAGCCCGGAAGTACTTCGGAACTTCTGTCCCCGTGACTCGATAGTACTTCGGGGCTATGGAAAAGATACGAGTCTCCAAGTCCCCCTGCAGCGTCTCCTGGTGGCACCCATGGCAAACTCCAATTCCAATGGTGCCTGTAGGAATCTGGGGTACCGCTATGCTGCAGGGTACTGCTGTCCCCCCCGTAGCTGCTTTCCCCCATCTTTCTCCTCTTTGGGCGCCCCGGCCAGGTTGAGCAGCCAGCTGTCTGCCACAATACATTTAAAATGACTGTTTAAAGCATTGCATCTGGTAGGCTTATGTTATAGCGCCATAGACATTGTTACATATAACTGTGCTGGAGTTTGACATGATTATGGTCCATTTCTAATGTTTTTTATATGCTTATTGTTTATTTTACTGCCAGTCGCTGCTATGTTGTCCTGTGGTAGCCGTTTGCGTGTGTGCTGTTACTACAGAGCAGCCTTGGAAGTCACACGGACTGACGTCATCTGTGCAACAGTATAAAGATCAGCACAGCAGAACTGTCATTATTTGAGTATGCTGGACAACAACAAAAAGCTCTTTGTGTTTATTTTTCATTTCCACCCTTATTGAGAGAGACCGAGAGAGAGGGGAACCATGAAACCTCTGGCTCAAAATAACAAAGTGGTGTTCCTTTATAAACCTAAATGTCTTAACAAAACTAGCCAAAGTATCAGCCATCATTATTTGTACAACGGGTTAAAGTAAGAAAGCAAATATTTGTGTGTTTTTTAAAATTTTGTCATTGCTGTCATCTACAGGACGTCTCCATCGACTCCTCTGATCTCATTTGTTCTTTTTGTGTCCGCGTAGATTCCATAATTGAATGAACGCTACACCTTTGCATTTCCTGGTTTACTGTCGTTACATGAATAGACGTTTAATCCCATGTCAATAAACTGGATGGCTTGCTAAACAATTGAATCCACGGAATATGGAAAGGGCTACACAGACATCCATAGGTCTCCTCATTATGAGAGGAAATAGCAGTTGCAGTATTCGATAATGTTATAAAGAGGATTCAAAGGTGATTATTTCAATGCTGATTTGAAACTGATAAAAATGCCATCAAAGCCTAAAATTGGACTTGAATAAACCGTAAAAATTACCAGCGCCCTCCTCAGTGGTTCTCGTTCTGCGAAATTCTGAAAAGCAAATCTGTATGCGCTAAACATCATTTTGTCCCATCATGGCTTATCTCTAAAGTACTTCGTAACAACATACCGGTGTGGGACAGCACTGGCTTTGTCAAACATGACAGGTTTAACTTTGATGAGAAATACAAATTCATCAGTTCATATCAGAGTTACTGTCACGAGTGCAATGAAGTTTATGACCAACTCAAAGGAGGCCACCTCTGCCCGGTACAAATCTGGTGCCATTCGTTACATTAAATATAATAACCCATATAAAAAAGAACTTCAATGCTGAGCCAAACAGACAAGTCTTATTTTGCATAGTTTCGTGTTATTGATGGCTAAACGTTGTTTTCTAATGCTATGAAACTTGCTAAAAGGGGTGTTTTGGAGTCTTAAAAGTTTTTGGAAGGTTAAAACAAAGAAACATCCCACCTTAAGGGTCTTGAACAGTGTATACACCCCTTTTAGGCCCTATATTTATCAGAAAAAAGGGCCTAGGTGAAAATAAATTTGGAAATTCAACAAGGCTAAACACAACCTCTGATGAAACAAAATGACACACACTTAGACAAAATCTGTAATCCAGTAAGACGATGAAACTGTTGTCCAAATTAGTGGAGACAAAAATGCTGTACCTGTGGCCTTAGATGAGAGCCCACTTTGGCCAATACAAAACTTTGTGGGAGGCCTCCTGCTCACCCCTACTGCATGATGGGAATAGAAATCCCCACACTGGCACTGTTTTTGGGGCCCCCCCCCCCCTTCAATTTTCAGTCAGGCCAATGGCAGCACTCATGCAAAATTTCATTTTTGTGTAATTGGTGAACACAAACACATATGATTTTATTCAGATAGATTTCAAATACAACAAAAGCAGGGGCAGAAAAATAAAAAAAAATAAATTATACCCAAAAGACAAACATCTTATCAAACACATTTAGTCTGTAAACCAGAACATGAAATCAAAAAACAAAGCCAAAGTCCACCATCCAGGGAAGAGTCAGAACTTAATACAGTAATAAAAAATGGAGACCAGCAGCAGGGTCTACAGAGACTACAGCACAAGTCAAAGTGTCACTGCTGTGCCAAACTCGGACACTTAAACACACGCAGATGCTTGACGGCCTTATGGTCTAACATCTCGGACATCACTGGGGTGGCTAACAGGCAACTGGAAAACTTGGGGAAAAATCATCCTGTCTCCCCACTGAAAGCTCTTTCACCCTGTGCTCCTCCTTGAATGTCTGCCCAGATCATTGAATACTGAACCATGTCGCACCCATCCATCCACCAATGGCATCAGATGGAGAGGATTTTAAAGCGGAATGTTAGGCCTCAGCAGTTGTAGGCCCCTCATGGTCCTCCGGATTACGAAAGGCTCGGCCGAACAGTTTTAGCAGAATACAAAGGTCTCATGTATAACGCGGATCTCGTTCACTTCAGATATCTATATACAATTCTACTACACCAGGATAGCAGGACTCAGGCATGCAGGCTTGCTTTTGTAATCATCAGCTTACAGTTTTCCAAACTTCTCAAAACAGATGAGTGTCAGCATCTAAAATGAGTTACAATGCTATCAGAGAGCCCTACAAGAGCTGCTTTGCAGTGCCAAACTCGTGTAAACTTTCATCTTTTTTACAAGTATTGACTTAACGAGGAGGCACATGACATTATGGCCCTCTAACAGCTGTAACCTTCTTTTCACACTCACCCATTTTTTGCGACTTCATATCATTCTGGCTGAAGGATGGCGTTGTGAGAGAAGATTTCAAAGTCACCAAGGCTTTACTTCATCATTGTCTTCAGCTAACTCTGTCAAAATCCAGCGTCCAGTTCAAATGAGCTGTTTATATATCAGGAGGAGGAGGAGGAGGAGGCCGGGCTCGATGAAAGCTGCCATTCGAAATGTAAACACACATCACAATGGAACAATAAAGATGTCCGTTCGGACAGGAGGACATACATTAAAGAAATAAAAATTGTTAATATTCCACACTTCCTACAGAAGGACTCAACCTCTCGCCCCACTCATCATTACCACACCTCCATGTTTGTTTGAATAAACTCCTTCTAGATGTTGTGACAATCAATCACGTTTACATCGAGTCTTAGGACTTGTGCTGTTAATCACCATGACTCGCACAAACCTGCGTTGCCTTCACTTCACATTTCCTGGCCTGTCTCCAACAAAAAAGGTGGTGCCATCTTGACATACTTAATAAAAGGAAATATAATTATTAGATAGAAGGGAGTGACTTGTGTGTTAAACGGTGGCACCAGATCGACACGTTCAGTAGGAGATCATTTAAGAAGGTGATGCATTTGCCAGATTCTTTTAGTAGAAATTAACTACAAGATGCCAGTATGTTACAACTGCACATATTTTGAGGTGTGTTAAGGGTCTTACCATGGCGGGCACCATCTCAAGGCCTCTCAGTCTTTACCCCCTTTGGTTTTGTTTATCACATTCTGTTGGCTTCCTGGCTTTGACCTTTCATTCAAACTTGGCCACAAATCTCCACTTACTTTTCATCCCCTGATTCCAATTAATAATCAACTGCTGCTGGTGCCCTCTGCAGTCTGCACAACAACCACTAGGGCACATGCAATTCCATGACCAGGGCGGCACAGTGGCACAATGGTAGCGCTGCTGCCTTGCAGTAAGGAGACCAGGGTTCGCTTCCCGGGTCCTCCCTACGTGGAGTTTGCATGTTCTCCCCGTGTCTGCATGAGTTTCCTCCCACAGTCCAAAGACATGCAGGTTAGGTGCATTGGTGATCCTAAATTGTCCCCAGTGTGTGCTTGGTGTGTGTGTCCTGCGGTGGGTTGGCGGCCTGCATGGGGTTTGTTCCTGCCTTGCACCCTGGAATTGGCTCCAGCAGACCCCCGTGACCCTGTGTTAGGATATAGCGGGTTGGATAATGACTGATATTCTAGACCAGGGGTGGGCGATGTCGGTCCTGGAGAGCCGCAGTGGTTGAAGGTTTTTGTTCCAGCCCAGTTTCTTAATGAGAAGTCAATTATTGCAGATGACGCACTTACTGCTTAAGTGACATTTTGATGCTTCATTCTCGCTTGTTAAGGTTCTCCACCCTTAATTGCTTATTCCAGTCTTAAACTGCTGCATTCACTGTTTTAATGGCTCCTTATTAACAATAAGATATAAATTACAAAGCAGCCAGCAGTTCTCCAGCTAGCTTGTTTCCATTTACATCTGTGTGTGTTCACCATGCACTGTTTGATTTAATAAAACACTTAACAGAAAATGTGACAGACTGAAAATTGTGTGTTTTGGCCTTCAAATCATTTGGAGGATATCTTTGGAAAGGAAAAAATCTACGATATAAGAGCCTTAAAATTACACAGACTAACAAACCATAAAACTAAATCAGGTCCGAGATTGCCAAGGATTGGTTTCTAATTAAGCAATTGGGTTGGAATAAAAACCTGTAGCCACTGCGGCCCTCCAGGACCAACATTGCCCACCCCTGCTCTAGACAATCAGAAGTTTCTGGAATTTAACATAGGTCCAATTTCAGACTTCAACAGGAAATATTCATGCATCTTTGCATGACATCTTACTTGTCAAAAAGAAAAGTCGTCTCTCCAAGCTTAACTTGGAACTTTAGGACAAGCACGACCCCTAGTGGTGGATCTGAACTTTAAAGCTAAGTTCTCTACAGCAGGGGCTCATAAAACTCAGTCCTAGGGACCCACTGTGGCTGCAGGTTTTTGTTCCAACCAATTTTTCAATGGACTCTTAGCCTAATTAAGTGAGCCATTATTTCCCAGTTTCTGTGTTTTGTAGAAATTACAAACCAAGTTTGGTAGATTTTTATTAAAATGTAATAACCAGTTATATGGGGAATTTGTAGTTTTTTTTTTTAGTTGTTAAAAGTTTTTTCAACCTAATTTTCATTCTGCTTTTTCAGGCGATCTGGTTATTTAATTGATTATTTACTAATTAGAGGGTCTGACACTGAAGTCATTGCTTCTTTCATCAAACTAGGTGACTGCTGTACTGGTTGTTACAGGGAAATGGGAAAATAATAGGAAAACAACAAAAGAGAGTTAAGCATTTATAGCTTTAGAAAAAACAGAAATATTTCTAAATGTCATATAAATGTAAAAGCCACACTGTTGTGCTTTTCTGAATGCATAATAAGAGAAGAGTAAAAAAGACCAGCTAATTAAATGAGATCAGTTGTTATCGATTATTAATCACCGATTGTGAATCTGGTTGGAACAAAAACCTGCAGCCACAGGGGGTCCCCAGGACCGAATTCATGGAGTGCTGCTCTACAGTACAGACAGACCTAAACACACTTTTGTGTTGGACATCTCAGTTTGGGTACACTCTGTTTTAATGAAGCCCCCAATAGTGTACTGAGAGCTCACAAAAACAAATCCTTCATGACCATAAAAACAGACTTCACATACACACAAACACACACACCACAATAAGAGCTCTAAATGAATCGATTTGCAGTCCAACATATTTTCTAAACAATTTGAAATTCCCAAACCAACACAATTACATTTCTTGATTCTCTGAATCTCCCACCCGTCTCTCTGACTACAAACGCATTCGATTGGATGACTTTATGGATTCCTGGCACAACATCTGTAGGTGGTCAGTCTACATGGCGGCTCCATGAAGCTCAAACAGGCTATATGGGCCACCAGGTGCCTGTCAGTGGACACTCCTGGGTCGGCTCTAGCACTGGCTCCTTGTGTGGTACTTTTCTATTTAATTAGAACTAGGGGTCTCAAAGTCAGTTTTGTTTTTATCTGGACTCCTAGTTTGATTACTCAAGCTGTTATTTCCCAGTTTCTGTGTTTTGGGTTCAGTGGAGAAATTTAACACTAAGTTCGGTCATTTTTTATTAGAATGGACCAGACATTCCTGTATGTTATATGGGAATCATTTATTTATTTATTTACTTTTTTAAATTGTTATTTTAAGAGTTTCATCCACATCATTCTGCTTTTCCATGTTGTTGTGGTTATTTAGTCCATCATGCACTAAGGAGGACGTTACGGGGGATGATGCTAAAGTACTCTACTAACATCCGGCGCTGCCGAGGCAGCAGCCTTTTCAGCAGCTCTGTGGATGACTTATTTTTCTACCTTTTTCTCTATTTTACTGATTTTACTGATCACTCCTATCACTTTCTTTTATGTGGACTCGTTCCCTGGACACTTTTTACTACTTTAACATGGATTTTTACACGCCGAGACTCGTCTATTCAAGTAGTCAACTTCAAGCGCGGAGTACAAATGCCCGCGCCAGTGGGGTTCCATATTTACCTAACGAGGTAAGGAGACGGTATCGTGGCAGCAGAGCCGGCACTAAGATAAAAGCCAAGCGTCTAGCGAGGAAGTGGCGCTACAAACCTTCGGTGCCTTCTGTGATCCTGGGAAATGTGAACTCACTACCAAATAAGATCGACGAACTGGCTGCGCTGGTGAAAAATGTCA
>JANRMT010062824.1:19282634-19334713 GCA_026402145.1 Polypterus bichir lapradei | reverse complement strand
AGTTAGCCAATAAAAGGTGTCATTTTGTTTGACTTTTCACTACATTCTTAATGGCTAACACAGTACAACACCCTAGTATTACTGCTTATATGACAAAACTGTAAAAGCCCAATATCCAAACATTTTGCACTGTCCTGTGAAAAAACAACAAAGTGGCATTGCCATCTTTTCCACAGCATGGCACATGAGCCTTTGAATCTGTAGTCCTGTCCTCACTGACATTTAAAATCAAAAGTCAGTTGAGAAAAACTGCAAGTTTCACAGATGCCATGCTGTGTCTGTCTGTTTGAATGCACTCTCCTGGTTTCTGAATCAGATAGGACTGCACCAGTCAAATGACACTGGTAATGGCTCAAAGAGGCCTCAGTGTTGTACCATTTACAATTGGCCAGTAAGCAGAGACCATCCTGATGAAAATGTGCACCAGTTATCAACCAAACGGCTGAGTTGAGGTGCACCCAAGGAATGTCAATGGTAAACTGACCTCCCTTTTCTTAATAACCCAGTGAAAGCAGGACTTAATGCCTGGCAGAGTGCAGTTCAATGTTTGTTTCAGTGCAAGACCCCCCCACTGTATTTCTGGCAGTAACAAAGGCTGGAATGATCCTTGTACTCCAAAGAATTACATAGTGCCTAAACACAAGAGTAGAGGGCAATCCATAATTAAGTTGGAAATGGGTGCTTCATTAAGTCCAGCTTCACTAAAGGACAGCTAGGTGCCTGCAGGTAGGAGACTGTAGGTAAAAGTAACCCCCCTGAAAATGTTGCTGGATGCTAACAAAAGAGGACTGCTGTGTGTAAAACCCCAAATAATTATACATGAAAAGTACAGTTGGCAACTAGAAGGTGTGACTACAGCTGAGAGAAAGAGACAAAAGCATCTCAACATCCTTACAAGTGTGCCAGAGAAGAACCCCCTGTGCACCCTTAGGGAATTCTTGACAAACTTTCACCTCCATCTCTTGACAGGACAGGAATTCAACCATAAGTATATTGCTTATGTTATTTCTGATTCCGTATTGTTTGTAACCTTGTAATTGGGGTAAAGCCAGCAAACATACATTATTAACATATGTATTTGTGATTATTGGTATGACTGTAACTGAAAGTAATAATGTGTGTGAAGGGCAGGATTGTATCTCTTGTAAGTTTTATCTTCTAAAGTCAATAACAAAACTAAACTAACTTTCCACTAAAGCCAAAAGCGCTGCTAACAGCAGCTAGTCTTGTATGGGATTTAAGAATTGAGCTTGTTTCCTTTTAACTTGCTTTTGAAATTTGTCCAAATGGACTGTGCAATCAAGATTTATGTGACACAAAATTCAAAAGGATACGTCCAGCAGGTTAACCATATTGCGACAGGTGTCCAGGCTAAATCCATCCGTTTTAACATCAGTGCCTAAAAAATATTAGTAATTAGAATATGAATAAAACAGTGTCTGCTACCTCCTGAAAAGACACTTCAACCCAAACAGGTGTTAAGTAAACAGGTCTGACTACTAGCTGAGCAAGACGGGTGCTTCAGTAGGGAGTTTAGTCAACTCCGTCATCCCACAATGTGCAAACAGGTCATTTTTTAAGTTAAGAGCAAGCACAAGATAGAAGAGGCTGTGTTGAAAGGCTAATTGTTTTAATTACAATAATCAAACCAAAAACACAACACAACTTGCCTTGGAAGTATTGTCTCTAGCAGTAATAATGATTTTAGGGACAGAAGAATTAACATATTTCAAAAGTCCTAAACTTTGTAATATGTTGCATCCAGCTACACTGTCAGTTGAACCACTTTCATAAGTATACATGGAATTAACAAGGCAGAAATAATAAAGGAGAGTAAAAAGTAACATGCAACAAAAGTAAAGTAAATTCAAACAGACATACGCTTGGAAACCACTCTGTTCAGTATTGTTCGTAATTCAAAAGCAGATATCTCACTGTCCTACAGAAAGAACAAGAAGCCAAGGTTTGAGGTAAACAAAAAATCATAATCTGAATAAGCCCAGTTACAATTACATAAAAGTTTATGCTACTTATTATTACCTAACTTAATTCTCATAAAGGTAATACATAAATATAAAAAGCTGTCATGCTTGAAAATTAACAAAAGCTGATACTCCACCCTTGAGGTGGTCTGCCAAATCAGACTTGACATAAAACACAGCATTCTTTTGTTTTTGGAGGATATGCTCTATATTATTTGGTAAATAAGGAGGCAGCTATTGTTTTTGTGAAGTTGACCACCACAAAATGTACCCTTTACCAAATTACAAATGATACAAAATACAGAGTACTGTATATACATACATATCATGCATGAGCAATTCTACGAACTTAAAAAACAAACAAACAAACAAACACATCCATCACTGTCCCTTTTCTGAATCTTAATAAACAAACAATTGCACAGGTACAACATACAATTAATTGCAAAAAGGATTTACCAACCTCTCCTGCTAACTGATTAAAGAGACCTCTGAATTTGGCATCGATATCTGCTTCTGTGATTTCTGTCTGCAAAGATAACCGTAAGAACAGAAATATAAAAAGGCAAAAAAAAATCGTGTGAACAACAGCAAAAGGTTCTATGACTCTAGAAAATCTACTATATGCTGTGAGTATCTGTAAGATTTCAGAACAATTAAACAAACTGATGACATGCAACTTTAGGATCGCCAATGCACCTAAAAAAAATCAGGTTTTACTTGAATTCTATTTCAAAATGTGTTACAGCTTGTAATTTACCTCATCAAGTTGAGCATCAATCTTGTCATCCATTTCACTGGAAAAATAAAAAAGGAATAACAATAGTCAGGGAAGATGTCTACAACTTCCATTTATTAATTCTTTATTATTATTATTTTTCTTTATTAATCCCTCCACACACACACACACACACACTTAGGTGATGGAAACTTTAAACGTTTGCTCTAACCATTACACTGAATCATTAAGCTATGAGTGATTAACAAGCTGCAGTCAACACAAGCTACTCTGATGATTCTCCAACAAACTGTTTTTGCTCGATTAACAATTGCTTAAATAAATGTTCAAACAAGCTGCAATCTTCACCTCTTACTTTTCATCTCTTAAGTGACAACACTGTAGACTGCTTGGCACAGATTTAAATTCTAAATCTTTATTGATCTGAACTTTGTCTCCGAAAACACAAAAGTTATAATTTCTGGAATGTGCAAAAAACAACCTTATTCATTGGCCAGGAGTAAATAAGGTTAGCGTGGCCATCAGCCTGGGAAAAAGAACACAGTTTTATAACAAACATAGCAGTGGTATAAAGATGATCATTCATTTATGTAACCATCATTAAAATCTATGTGCGGAAAGGCCTTCATGTGTACGCTGTACAGAAAGAGTGAAGATCTTCATCATCACCACTTGGACCAGACTTCTGCATTCCCACTGAAAATGACAAGAAAAATGGCATCTGCAGACTGGAGGATCCTTTATGCTGCAGCTACATATGTACCCACACTTGAAGGGACTCATCATTATCATCTGTATCCTTTTACTGGATTTTATTTATTTTGCTTCATTGCAATAGCAAGTACTTATTCTTTGGTTGAATCAAGGTATAGTGCTAAGAGCACCTAGTGTGGGTCATTTTCTTATTCCAAAATGGTATTAGCAGCTGAGGAGGATCATCCCCTCATGAGGAGACAGCTTGGTGACACAGGTGTTGAGTGACACTCGGGGCTGACAACATCCTTGACATAAGGAGTGCTTATGCCAAGCTAGAAAATGCCTTTGCTTGAGACAGTTGTTCATGTGCAGGTGAAGCTCATGCCGTGAAGCAATTATACAGAAGTTTCATTTTACTTAAGGCACCAGTCCACATGCAGAAAAAGCCAAATACATGGGGTTCTATAAAGGAAATATAACTAGCATTCACACTCACAAACAAACACACTGTAGTTACCTATACTATATGGCATAGGTAAACTAAAACAATGAGCAGATGACCTTCCATAATAACACTGTATATAATATAACGGACAACATGAATGGATTTGGCATCACAACTGAAGTGGGTGATGTTTTATGTGGACAGGAGGCCATCCTGTGATGGTGCAGATGGACAGACATCTTGGGTTGACCAGTATAATAAAAGGACAGAAGGAGACTGCCTCCCAGGCCATGATTACCCCCAATACATTGGGTGTCAGCATACTGCTCACCCAGTGTATTTAAGGCCTTCTGTTAAGACAGCCACAGGGCTGCATAGGAGTTGTAGATCTTGAGTTCAGTCCTGTTGGGATCCTTTACTGGAGAGAGCTGCCAGTAGGAGGCTCACTTTTCAGGTAAAGGTTCTGCCTGACCTGGAAATTTGATGTGCCAGACACACCCCTGGGTCTCTCACCTAGGAGAGTCAGAGCGGGGAGCGGAGGAGAACAAAGCTCAGAAGTTAAGGAAGATGGAAGGAACAGAACTGCGCTTGTTGATTGGTGTGAAAAGGGCATCATTTTGGAAGAGTGTGCACTTGAAACAAAGGTACTGTGCCTTAATAAAACAATTGTTTGGGCCAGAGCCTGAATTGTGGTCAGTTGCTTTGGGGCACCAAGAAGTCCCTACAGGCCACTATATATATTACACACTATATATATTATACATAAAGAAAACCTGTATAGTATATTGTTTCACAAACAAATTTATGAAGAATGTATCAAAGAATCTGACTCTAGACACTCACATTGCTTCTGCATGCTTTTCTGCAAAGACTCTCAGGCAGAAATCAGCATCTTTGTTGGGCTCAAACGTGGAGGGGACAACGAGATATTCTCCAGGTGGCAGTTTGAAGCGGCTGCATACTTCCCGTAGATTAATGAAGGTCTCTGACCTTGCTTTTGATTGATTCCTTAAAAAGTAGTCCTTGTTCAGGTGGACAGCCTTCTGTCCAAGGCACTGTATTGTGTTTAAAAATAAAAAAAAGACTCCTTAAATTTAAAATCACAGTTGGCTAAATTCACTTAAAATTTACATGTGCAGAAAAAAAACCCAGAAGGCTTGTACATTAATTCGATTTTTATGTTGTGTTCAGTTTTCACATTCGGTTACGTGGTTTCTTCTGCACCTAATTAAAATGCAACTTATAATTAGGCAGTCTGCTTCATCCGTGAAAATATGGCTGCAAAACCCAAGAAGAGTGTTAGCAGTGCCATTAAACTCTCACTCTTGCTTTTCAGTAAGGCATTAAGTAATCCTTATGCCAGGATTCTTGATGACACTACAGACTTTTGTGCAGCTAACTATAATGTAAAGAATTTAGGAATCTTATTCAAGGGGCAAATCTGTTAAATAGGCCTGATGGTCCAATTACCACAGAGCAGAGTGACAGTAATGGCTGAGGATAAAAAGGATCTGCTTTAGTTCAAATGACTTGGTGGTGGCTATGGTCCATGGCAGTGGTGCAAGCATGAGGACCAGGGTTTGATTTGCAAATATAAATGAGCGTAGATAGCACAAAGAGGGAACCTGATCACTGCCACATTATTTTAAGTATTATAACTATTTTAGCACTATTGTATAACTATTGTATTGTAGCTCCACACTGGAAGGACTAGGGGATCAAGCGTGGCCACAGCATTACCTCCCCCGGGGCACTAGATGGCAGCCTCCATGGGTTACAGCGATGCCTCAGACTCCTGCAGGGCTTAATGGTAGTTGGAGTTTGGTGCAGCCCTTTTGGGATCTGTGGGCGCAACCAGGGGGTGCTGCAGCAGGATCTGCTAAGCTCTTTTGGGCAGTTCTTCCACTGCACCCGGAAGTGCTACCAGAAACTAGGTCATCAAGCAACTGGAGCACTTCCCGGTGCAGTATAAAAGGAGCCAGTAGCCACTACTTGAGGAGCCAGAGTCAGAAGGGGGAAGACAAAGCTTGACGAGAGGAGTGGAAGAGAAGAGAAAGAAAGAGAGGAAAAGAATTGTTTGTGCTAGTGCTGGGAACTGTGCAGTACTTGTGGGAAACGGGGGAAGCATTTCCCACGAGGTAAAAAGAAAATAAAAAAACAATGTGTGCGCCTTGAACTTGTGTCCGACACGTATCTGTATCGGGTTGAGGCAGCAGTGTCAGCCTAGGTGGTCCACACTGTACAAGATTCATTCACAATATTACTTTGTACACAGACTATATGCAGGAAATCAACAATTACATCACAGATAATTTAACACGCTAGCACTACTTCTAGTGCCCACCAAGCACAGACAGGCACCAAAGTGCAGCTCAGTAGAGTGTCACTGGTGTTGGGTCACAGGTTTACTTCAGAGGTGGGCCACTTTGCCACACAGGAGATAAAAACTACTACAATACAAGTATAGTCAGGTATATTGTATTCTACCGTGGACGTTACAGAGGAATGAAGAGGTACATCAGCAATTTGAGGTTTTACTAAACTCCCCAAAACTGAACTACTGTATCATGCAGGCATACTGTGAGGAATATTAAAACTTTGGCGATGTGCATTGCACAGTAAAAAATATTTCACAGAATAAGCAGTAGAAATGGATTAAGGTTATTTCATGGAAAGCTAAGTAAGGCAACTGATATTAAACATTTCAATAATTTTAATTTACATGGCAAGTTGCACATTTTCAAATAAAGTATGAATTTCATGATGACTTACACAAAGGTTATTGGATAACATAAACCAATAGTTCAATCATATTTTAATTTTATATGATATGGAAATATTGAAATGTACAGCACAAAATAAGTTAATCTCCTTTAAAATTTTTGCTTTCTTTCATTTTAGGGAAAGAAAATCACTAAACTCAAAGTACTCTATAAAATACAGTATATTCTATATAATAAATGTACTCTATATAAAAATACTCTACAAGTGTGCCACTGAGTTGGACCGTTCTGACTTATGAATGTCAAAAATGAAATTCTAACTAAGAAAACAGAGCAAACCTGAACTTCAGAAAATAATTTTCTTATTGAGACATACCTCTTTGGGAATCTGTGGAAAAAAAGAGAAATAGAAAACATTTTTTTAATTTGGCATAACATTCAGATTTAATTTCAAAGATAAGAATAAGGAATGCTAATATGATATAAATTAAAAAAACACAGTGAATTAACATGAAGGCAACACAAGGTTAACATTTACAGTACATCATTTTAGACAATGTCTTGGATACAGCTGTGCCATCTAACTTTAACAAATTCTTCAATATGCAACAGCTTTGAGATGTACAAGAAATATAAAAAAATAAAATAAAATAAAATTACTGTCAGTTGTATTTGTTTTCTATCTAAATCTGTATATTAGCGTAACAGGATTAAACTGTACCTCATAGATAGCAAAGCCAATTGTGTGCATATCTTCACCCATTTTTCTTTGCTTTCTGCGGTTCTTCTGAATTAAGCCAACTAGGAAGCTGCAGCCCACCTCATTGTCATCTGGGTCATCATCTGCCTCATCCAATTTGATAACATACTGGGGGTTTGTCCAAAATGTGGCTAGAGGGGTAAAAAAAAAGGCAAGAGGATTTGTATATCAAGAAAAAGCACAAAAGAAAGAGAATTTTTTCTTATTGCTATATTTAAGAAGCCTTTAAAGAAACTTAAAAAGAAGGACTTCAACCAACATTAAACAGGGATAATTTATTATGTAAGGGAACCACAAGCGCTTCACATGATAAAACAAAGGATCATTAAAGTCATGTCCTGTTTTAATCCAAAATGTCAAAGGGGCAATGAAAATAACTACATTTGTCATGAAAGTAAATCTAAACTATTTTAGTAAAAACAGTCTGCTTTTGCTCCAGCACATGAACAATTATAGCGCACATTAAAGTTGATTTCACACCAAAACTGAAAGTAACAGTTTGAGAGTGATATGTTCAGGAAGTAACCAATGCAGAAAAAAAATATATAAAGCCTCAGTTTATGCCATACCCAGAAGATGCAGACATCGGAGCAAATATTTTGTCATAATGAAGGCTTATTTTAATAGCACAACGCCACACACAGCACACATCACGTGTGGGCTTGTTGTTTTGTGCCCCCCGCCATGGTTGCATTTGAGATTTTCATGCCTAAAAGTGCTACTGTGCTTTTCGTGTTGTCCCCTACCACCTAACCCCTTTTTCTTACAGATATGCTGGCATAATAGCCTTAACACATTTTGGAGCAACGTCTTCAAGGGTTGCACAAAAGCTAATTATCAAAAAATTGTCATTTGATATACTATTTTAAAATGTTGTGTAATCAGTGCATACTTGGATAGTTCCTGCAGCCACCAGCAGTTGATCCCCTTCTCCAATTCCCCTCAAATCTGGATAAATCCCACTTCTTGTATATGTCACTTGTTAGAGCATCGGGTGTTAGATTACAGATCTCCACACGTGAATAATGTCGTAGAAAATCGTTAAAGGACATCCTGGAGGGGATACCACAGAAATAATCATTCATTTAATTTTCTGTTCTTCATCATATATGACTTAAAAGTTCACTATCAACAAACTATACTGCAAAAAATGAAACCTAAGCAAGTGAAAAGTATTTATATTATGACGTTAAATCTTGTTTTCCTTATTGTAAGAAAAATCGACTTATCAAAATAAACTTGTATTTACAATTACTTAGCAAACTAAGAAATCTTGACAAGTAAATTTTGCTTACCCCATTGGCAGATTTGTTTGCTAAATAAAAGCAAAAAAACTCCCATTTAAAGTTTTTTTTTATTTTTGCAGAGTATATTGTCTAAATTATTAATAAGCATTCTAATATATACCTCAGTTTATACAGCTGGCAAATATATCTCAGTATGATCCATCTACTTAAAAATAAATAATTTTGATATCATAAATATTTTGTACTGTGGCAGAGGTTTATATACATTTTATAGTATGTATATAGGCACAGTAAAAACACAATGTAATAGTATTGCAGTTCTAGGTTACAAAAACCTAGAAAATGGCTAACGTAAGAATTTTCTGTTTGAAACTAAAATCTGTTGTGGTAGCCACTTTAAATAATATAAGACACTGCAGCCATTTGCTTCAATGTATTCCAGCTGTGCTCCAAAATCTCAAAGGTGTGCAGGTTAGGAGGACTGGAGACCCTAAAATGAGTGTGTGTGTGTAGCAGACTGTGCAGGCTTTGAATTCCCACAAAACTTGAACCGGATTACAAGGTTAGGAAACAAGTGAATGGCTGGATAAACAACTATATAGTGAACAGAATGCAGATATTATAATTGCATTGCTTCACCATAAAAAGGGACATAATTAATTACATCACAGTGTGCTATGCAACCACAACCAAGAAGGAAATATTGTGGCTTGTGACTTCAGTTAAAAATCATTTGGTTTGACTTGCTGTCCAAACCAAACATAAATGTAACAACACCAGTGCCATAACGTAGAACTCCAAAAATGCAGTCAAAAACTGCTAAACCCTTTATGGTCTGTTAGACCCTTTAATATCATCAAAGCCTTGAGGACAAGGGTACAAAGAAGATGTAATCGCCCAATACTATATACTTGCCACATCTCCTTTAATTCCTTCGAACACTCCAGTTTTTCTCCACCATCCCCCAAGACATGCCTGTTAATGTAAGTGGTCCTGTGTGTGTGTGTGTGTGTGTGCATGTGTGAGTGTTTGTGTGTGCACATGTAGATATGTGCCATTGAAATCAATGGCCCCCAGTTCAGGGCTTATTCCTCTGTCGTGTCAGAGTCTGCCAAGATATGCAACTGAAAAATGGATTAAGTGGATTTGAGAATGCATGTATAGGCCATTTTAACTGCGTGTTTTAATTACATTTTATTAGTATTGAGAAAACAAACACAAAAAAAATACCAATGAGCTTATGAAAAAGAAAAAAAGTTGTTTTTTTTTTTTTAAATTCACACTTAATTCTGCATACAGAATAACTGTCAATTTGGTCAAGTGTCTACTCTTAATTATTAACCAACCTGGTAAGACCCCCCAAAAAGGTCATGCAAATTTCCCCTTGGGGATTAATACCAAATAAGGTTACCTCACTTCTTACATTACAAAAGAATTCAACAGATACAGTATACAAATCCGAGCAGTGGAGTTATCCGTATCAGGTTTTGGGAAATAAACACAAACACAAAATGTTTCAACAGTTAAATTGCACATCAAACCAACCTACCAGAATTCTCCATCTTCTGACCTGTTGCTCAGTCTGGACTTTTCTCCAGCACTGATCTGGCTCCATTCTCGTGAGCTGAAAAATGGGTTGTTGTTTAAAATATTTTAAATAAAATAATAGTGTTTAATCTTTAAACTATTAGCTTTCATAATGCTTAAAATATTATATTTGTTTTTAAAAAAATTTAGATTCTAAAGGAGCCCCAAACAGAAATCAGCTTAGTAGAAATTCAGCAGAGGTACAGTGGTGTAACTTGAGGATTATTAAGAAAAATGCTAGGGCTGCCTTTGGTCTCTATATCCAAGTTTATTTGTTTTGACTACTCATTACAACACACTATCAACATTTAAGTGCAGAGTATTCCATAAAATGCAAAATATTATTGCTTCTGTTGTTCTGATTTGTACAGAGGTTATGCTAATGATCAAGTATGTAGAATATAAATACAACACATGCTACACAGAAGTAGTTGAAGATGTATAATTATTTGTGGCTCTGCACATTGACATTAGCATTTTTTTCTATAGACAAACTGCATAAGAACAAGAGGACATCTTTTGAGATGTTTTGAAAAGATTTTGAGATGTATATTAGAAAAACAAAAAACTTCTGAAATTGGCAATTCTCGTTAAGTATATTTAACTTTATTTGGCAAATGTCCTTTGTATTCCCATTTTGAGAATGCATTTTAACTATGTGCCTTTTTACTGTACTTTTATTACACACACACTATACAACAACAGAATTAAAGACATGAAGCAACGGGTCCTGGAGTATGTTGTCTGGGTAACTATGAAACATTACTTATTATATGACATTTATACATACTTATCACTCCAGGGTCCAGTCCATTCCACCTGACCCCAGGGATTTCGGATTCTGATCAGTTTCTCAGGGCGTCCTCTATAATCTACCTAAAAAACATGCATGAAGAAAAGGTTTTAATGCCATTAGTATTCTTCTCCTTTTTATTCTGTGTTTATAATCATTGATGTTTTCAAGGATCTATACTGGAGTTCCAAGATAAAGACATTATCCTTGAAGAGCCTAGCAAAACCTTCTGTAACAGAGATGTTGAAAATCCACATACTACACTCAAGTCTGACTGATCTCCCTTTGTTATTAGAATTACTTACTAATTTCTAGGCAGATATTCAGGAAAGTCCTCCCTGCGTGGAGTTTGCATGTTCTCCCCGTGTCTGCGTGGGTTTCCTCCCACAGTCCAAAGACATGCAGGTTCGGTGCATTGGCGATCCTAAATTGTCCCTAGTGTGTGCTTGGTGTGTTATGTCCTGCGGTGGGTTGGCGGCATGCCCGGCGTTTATTCCTGCCTTGCACCCTGGGATTGGCTCCAGCAGACCCCCGTGACCCTGTGTTAGGATATAGCGGGTTGGATAATGACTGATATTCTAGACCAGGGGTGGGCAATGTCAGTCCTGGAGAGCCACAGTGGTTGAAGGTTTTTGTTCCAGCCCTAATTCTAAATTGTCCCTAGTGTGTGCTTGGTGTGTGTGTGCTCACCCTGCGGTGGGCTGGTGCCCTGCCCGAGGCTTGTTTCCTGCCTTGCGCGCCGTGTGTCGGCTGGGATTGGCTCCAGCACACCCCCCATGACCCTGTAGTTAGGATATAGCGGGTTGGATAATGGATGGATGGATATTTAGGAAAACTGCAAACGTAAAACAATAGCAGTGAAGATGACTGTTGCTTCTGTACATGAATAACTTTAATATTTTTGATTAGCAAGGGTGACCATTATTAGTTTATTCAAAATTAATAAAAGAACACCTTGCAAAGTTTAAATTTTTGATTTTGCTTTGGTCAATATGTTAAACTGTCTATATTCTTGTTAGTTTTCAAATCTAGGCTAAACATATTTGTTTAGTCAGGATTACAACTAAATATTTCAAATTCACAATGAAATCAACACTCCCATCTGTCTTTTGTCTCTTCTTTTAAAGTTTCTATTGTAGTATATTATTTTTAATTTATGTAAAATAATATAGACAACTTTCATTTTGTCCATTAATGCTGACCAAAGACCTTTACATTTTTAACTTTATTAATCCTGAAGGTAATTACTTGGTTTTTTCGCATACCCCTTGGGGTCACAGCGCAGGGTCAGCCATTGTACAGCGCCCCTGGAGCAACTGAAGGTTAAGGGTCTTGCTCAAGGGCCCAGCAGAGTAGGATCTCTTTTGGCAGTGATGGTGATTCGAACCGGCAACCTTCGGGATACCAGCGCAGATCCTTAGCCTTACTACTTTCCCTGGTGCTGAAATGTTAGAGGACCTTTTTCTTGAGTTTTAAGGCCCATAAATCTGTAACATAGCTTTGTGACATTGCTCATTGTAAAATGTGCCATATAAATAAAACTCTGATTTGATTTAATTCCAATTACAACTAAAAAATAGCAAAAAACATGGAAAAGTCAAACTCTGCATCACTGTGATGATCTCCAATAACACACTGATCAGTTTTGTATTTAAGTTTACTTGCACTGCACACAAATACCTCCTCTGCTCCAGTCAATGAGTATGCATGTCCTTTCACCAGTTTCTGGGAAGTTACTGCCTCTGTTTCAGCTGAACTTGTGATCTAAACAATATCAAATAAGCACAAAAATTAAAAAATTAACAGGATACATAAACAAAAAAAAAATTTACTTTTGCAATAAAGCACATTCAGCCTGCAGGTAAAATGAAAGAAGTCAAAACTAAAACTGAATCAGAAACCAGTAATTTCTTTAAATATTTTCATTTATGAAAATGATCATTTAAGATGAGCTCTAAACCCCAGTGAGCCTAAATTAAGTTTGAGAATATTTTAATTTATGATTTACTAATCATATGTTGAATGTTATTATATCAGAAATTGCAAATACACAGAAAACTCCCTCTTTAAAAGGAAAGTAGGTAAAAATGTGTTCCAGGACTAAACTATTAACAAAAGGTATTTAAAGGTGATTTTTTTTTTTGTACTTTAAGCATGATTATATCATAATTAAAATGAACTTCAAATATTTTTAAAAACTAATCCAAAATTTGTGTAATGATCATGTGGCACATAAATAATTACTCACATCTATAGAGCAACCAAGAAGTGATCCTGTTTGCAAAGCTTTACTAATTATTTTAAATAGCTGGGGATGTGGCCGACGCAATTCATAAACTTCTGCAATTCCTCCAGTAAAATCTTCAAAGCCTTCTGTGGTAGTTCCACCAGACAGAGCTTCATAGCAGCCATTCAACCTAGAAAACAACAACAGCAAAAAATTCATATTACCATCTACCCACAGCCCTACCTGATCCCAGTGTGTAGTGTTACTGAAAGCTGGCACATGAGCAAGAGGACACTGGAAGTGATGCTACAGTTCAGTCACCAGTAACAATCCCAGGCATGTGACCGAGTTAAATAAATGACGCTTGGTTGGCTTCTACACAGCACTTATACTGAATACAACTACAGTACTTGGTAAAACACAGAGAAGCACCAATAACAGTCAGAAAGGAGGGGATAAAGTGATACCTTTTCTTTTTTCTATTGTTTGAATTTTTCAATTATAAAAAGTTGTCATTTTAATGCTAAAATGTTTTTTAAGCTTTACTAGCTACTCTCTGGATATCCTACCCAAATATGCAGTATATTCTGCACTTCATTTTAGCTTGATAATCACGGATTGTAATTGTAATCACTTATTGTAAATAATCAAATCAATGTGCATATTAAACTTAGTTTAGGTGTAAAACTCAATTAGACTATAAAATCTTTAAAATGTACTTTATTCTTGTTGACAAATGTCTTGTTTTACAAGAAATAAGGATTGAAATGAAAATTATAGGCCAAACATATTTGTGTTAACATAAAAATGTGACTATTTTTCACTAGTTTTTGTCTCTTCTGAAACACCATTACGGAGCATATCAAGCAATAGATATATTGCAGTATAAAACATTATAAAAAAAATATTTACAGTGATACCTTGAGATACGAGTTTAATTCGTTCCGTGACAGAGCTCGTAAGTCAAAATGCTCATATCTCAAATCAATTTTCCCCATTGAAATTAATTGAAATGAGATTAATTTGTGCCAGCCCCCAAAAAACCACCCCAATTTTTTGTTAAATGTTTTCAACATAAGAAAAATATACTTATAGTGAACCTAATACATAAAAGAGAATCTAAAGAAATAAACAGATGTTGGCGAAGTCAATTAGCGTATTGTAATGTTTTATTTTCTTTCACTTCACTTTTGCTTAATTTTCTTCACTAGTTTTTTTCTTTTTTGCCACGCTTTCGTCACTTTCATTCGCAGGGCGTTTCAATAGAAACCTGTCCAAGGAGCTTTGTTTAGTCCTCCCCTTTAGAATGTTTCTGAAATGAGTTAGGCAAGTGTCATTAAATAGCGCAGCTGTATGATCAGTTTCTTTTCAATAAAGTCAAGTGTTAGGCAAGTGTCATTAAATAGCGCCGCTGTACGATCAGTTGTAACTTTTTCAGGGTGTTTCTTTTCTTTAAAGTTCGAAACTTTTTCCCACATTGATTGCAAACACTTCCTTTATCTCACTTTAAGAGATAACCTCCTCTGCGATACCGATCTCCTGCAGAACCCCCGTATGTTGCTGCGTCTGTAGTTCCATCAACTCGTCTGTTGTCATTTCCTCGGAATGTGCGGGGACAAGCTCTTTGATGGCTCGTATTTTGAATTTTGCCTCGTAACTCAAGACAAAAAAATCGACCTAGTGACGGCTCGTATCTCAAAAAAGTCATACGTTGTGGCACTCTTATCTCAAGGTACCACTGCATATATAAAAAAAAAAAATTACATATATACATATATAAATAAATATATATATATAAATATATATATATTTATACATATTTTCATTATTACACACATAAAAAGTTAATTCTTCCTTACTTAGCATATGCCTTCTCCAACAGGGCACTCCAGAACTCATTTCCTTCGGCTGAGTGGACGAACACCAGCTCTCCATCCTTCACAGGTAGTCTGTCATCAATAACTACCTCAACCCATTCTCCAAATTGCCAGAACTACAACAAACATGAGACAAACATGAGCCTAAGAGTGACGAATAGGTGGGTTTTTGCACGCAGCATGAGGACAGATATCCAGGATGATAAGAGGAGAATGGTGTCAAAAGAATGCATTCGTAGTTCTACTGATTCTTATATACAGGTAGTCATCGACTTACGACCTATGCATCTTACAACCGTTCGGTTAACGACCTCTACGGAATCTCACGGGCAAACAACAGTTTTCACCATGCCAGCTCCGTATGCCGTGACACATTCATCTTGATCTTAGTTTATTCCCTGCAGCGGTTTCAATGATGCCCAGTTACATTTGTCTAGAAAAAAAGGCAAATTGATCATGATGCAAAAATGAAGGTGATCAAGCAGTATGAGGGAAGAAAGAAAGCTATTGTGATCGCACATGACCTTAAGTTATTCCACTGCGCACATGCTGTACTAGTGCGCTCTGGCTTGGGAATCTGGTTAACCTCCAAAGCTTCTGCGTTGTGACTCACAATGTGCCACTTCGTGTGAACTGCCACAAAGGGGTGACACAACCACACTGAACCCTTATCTGTTACTGCTTATTACTAATAGGCTGAAATGTTAATACAGAAAACGTGAGTGCTCAAACTCTGCCAGTACAATTCTTCCTCTCACAATTAACACAACAAACACTGGCAGAGGCTCACACTGATGACGTAACATAACACAGACAAACAAAGGACTTGTGAAGCTTTTGAAAGGTTTGGCATCCATGGGAGTAACAGTAACAACAAAACAAAATAAAAAAATAATTAACTAAAAATGATAGAAAATCTACACAATATGCTAAGAATGATAATAAAAAAGGATATAAAACAAACAATATGACTCAAGGAACTTATTTTACAGCACAATACATATGGACAGGATTAAATACATACACAGGTCTGTCTTGTGTCCAGACAGACTTACGGCTGGTCCGTTGGAACTGAACGTGATTGTAAGTCGATGACTACCTGTAGTTCTCTTCGACAGGCCAGCTCAAAGAACTTCTGAGTAGCTCTATTTCATTTTACATCATCAGCTAAAATTAATCTGTTTGAACCAATAAATGCATATTTTTCACAGAAAAGGATTCTATCCTCACTTTCTTTGATGAATCCCCTGTTTTCCTCTTACACATGGATTGCTGGTATTATAATTGATTATAAACTGATTTATCTGTCTATTTATTAAAGATTAATTTTTGCCTTTAAATAAAATGTGAAGAGAATTAATGTGCTTTATTGTAATAAGAAAATATTTCACAACAGTAATGCTTAAAATCTAACAAACTAAAACAACCACAAACACACACACACACTTTACTGTGATTGAGAATGACCACATTACAGCTTTTTCATGTTTTAGCTAAATTTGAATATTAGATCCCTTCCTAAGATGGCCTTGCTTTTCAAATTTAAAATATAGCTCGAAGGTTTTTCAAAATATGCCTGAAATTTCAGCTTGTGTGTTAATGCAGCCATTGATTCCTACAAAGGACAAAAGACTGACAAGCGTGTAAGCCAAATGTAGCCATCACAAGTGTGGCCCGTAGTAATGAGCAGCATCAAAATATGGACACACTCAAAATATATAAACAGAAATACAGTTTAACACAGCGATAAAAAGGTGATTCGATTCCACCCCTGCAGCATTTGAAGTATTATTTTTATTGTAATATATTTTATTCATTTGACCCTTTTAAAAGTACCTCCTGAATTTAACGCAAGAATTAGAGTGTCACTATTAAGCTCGTACTATGGAAGCCACGTTTTAAAAAGAAGCAATCCACAAAGCCCTCCACCCTGTGGTAACCCACATGTCCATCAGATTCATTGATTGTAACAAACTGAATGCATACAACATTTCACAAGAAAAGGCTATCATTCTCATCATCATCAGATTGCAGACTATAATTTGCATGTTTAAAATGAAAACCCAGCTCCTAAAAAAGGTGTAACCTACTTAACAGTGCTGAACAGAAACACATGGCAGAAAAGAACAGCAGCACTCAGAGCAGACTCTGTGCATTTCATAAGGTTATCTATAGACACCTTTTCCTGTGGCATGAAGTACATTACACTTACAGGTTTCTAGAATCCACTTGTGCACTGAACACACAATTACAGTAATGGCAGGAGACAGAAAACAGGGGTGACATCCTCCAAGTAAAGTATTTCCATCAAACTGAAATGGAGATTACACACCAAAAAAATATAACTGGCCCATAACAGGAAACAAACAAAGTAATCTAACAAAAGATTCAATGTTCTCACCAAGCACTGATCTACACTTGTAATACAGGTAAAATAAACACATCCTTTTGTGCAACACTGGTTGGAGAAGTGTCAATGATAATACAGGCAGACTGACACTTCATGTTTCAAATGCAGTTGTTGCAGTGACTTATCTAGACATACTGTGGTTATGCAGCACTGACAAGAAGTGGTCAAAAGTGTTGATTGAACATTAAAAAAGGTGTGGTGAACAGGCCATTCTCCCCCTGCAATATTCAAATCTCTGAACACCTCCTTGATGGTTCCTATATTACTGCTGGGAGATTATCCACGTCTTCACATGTGAAAACTGCAGAAATATGCAAGTTTAGAGCATTTGTTTGCATATTCGTATTCAATGTCTGCATATTTGTGTGCATATTCGCATTCAATGTCTGCATATTTAGTGTTCTTAAGACTTGTCACCTCCTCCCAGAATGTTCTTTTGCTACTAAAATACTGTAAGAACCACTTTGGGCCATCATTTCCTTTTTCTGCTCCTTTTGGCTTTCCTAACATCCTTTTTAATAATTGCTCTCACAGCCCTACATTTACTGCTGTCTTGCACACATTATTCATCTGTTTTTTTCTTTGCTGCTTCTTTTTATTCTCCTTATTTACTAACTGCAAGTTTTCTATATTATCTTATTGTTTTTAAAATTTCGAGTTGAACCTGTCCTGCATTAGATGGAAAACTTTTTAAACCTGTTAAGACTCTGTTTTGACTGTCTCTACACTTACAGATTCATCCCAGTTTAACTCTTTTGGACTTTGTCACATCTGCTCAGTTTTACGTTTTGCATATGCACTCTGGCAAAATGACGTGGAAGTTATTATATTATATACTCCCTACTTTCCACCTTAAAATTTCTTCCAAATCTCTATATTATTCCCATCCATAACCTAAGTCCATTGACTTTGCACATGGTTGCGGGAGGCCTGGAGTCCCCTTCATTAGAAGTACACATAATGCTGAAGCCCACCCTTGACAAGCAGCAGTTTGTTACATTGCATACATTCATGCACACCCATACTAGGACAATACTGTCCATTCATCAATCTGACATATTTTTTAGACACTGGAAAGAATACTTAGCTAGAAAGCCAGCTGACATTACTGGACAAAAGACGACCAAACCGTCAGTTTGTCAATTTCAGGTACTGAATTGAAATGCCATTAAGACATACATAGGTGGCAAGAAAAACATGCAGATAAAGACAGTGAGGAGAAACAAAAAGCCTATGTAACATTACGTGTATTTATCAAACTGTGAATTTCCTGACCTGGAAATGAAAGATTCCAGCATAGTTCTCCTGGAAACTTTGTCCATGTGGGACAACTCGAGCCAAAATTTCTTCATTTAACGTCAAAGATGCAATGGCAGCTAAGAGCCAACAGTCACCTAGAAAAAAAGAAGGTATTTGGAAAAGATATTTAATTCGGCAAGTTTAAACCCAATAAAACAATTCTAAACTTTTATTGACATGACCTCTTAATGTCATTTTATGATTAGAGTAGCAAAAGCCCACAACAGAATATAGAACTGTAGTTCCAAAGACAACACTCATTGAACATTTGAACCACCGACCTCTGAATGGGTACAGCAGCTCCTGCATGGCAAGGACTCCTCTCAGTCCCGGTGCTGAATTTGCTGTCTCTAAACATACAGTTACTGTATATGATAGTTACAAAGGACATAGAATGTTATTTTCCTTCCTTTCCATGTTTACTGATACCTTTTTCCTATATATATATTAATTGACATTTATATTTGTTAAAGTTTATCAAAATCTGTTTTTTTTTTTTTAAGTGCACTTTTATAACATTTTTTCAGGTCATACTTTTACACGCCACTGATTTAGATTTGGCACCAAAATAAACACATCTTTGAAGCCGTGAAAACAATCAGACCCTTGTGAGGAGTGGACTATTCCAAAACTACATGATTAAAATAACTTCAAGACTGAAAGCAATTTTACAGAAATGTTGCCCATCTTCATTAAAGCTATACTTAAATCTTTTTAAATTTTTGAAAAAATGATGCCGTATTTTATTGCAATGGTTTATAGTAAGTCAGCTGTTTACATTCAATGTCATTTTAAATATTTTTTCCTTCAACATCAACATTCCATAACTATGAGTCACCAAAATGTCTCTGTACCTACACGTTTTTTTGTGAATGCTGTTATATATAACCATGGACTCAATTACTACAAAACACAAAAGAAATGTGGAATTTTAATGTGACCTAATCCTACGGCAACACTGTAGACTAGATCAGGTCATTTTATATATATTCTCAAATTGTGAAGATCTATGCAGTTTGCTAACTATATTTTCTGGAATTTTTTTTAAATAAACAAAACACACACACACAAACACCTTCATAATGCAGGCTTTATAACTACCAGAAGTTTTGGAAAAACACAAGTTAGTGGCCAAAGCCAAAAGAGTACCTAAAACACGCCTGCTTTTCAGACAAACTATTCAAAAGGTAAACTGTTTTTGATCAAATCATAAATTACACAAATTAATACATTTTTATTTCTGTTGCACCTTTAAGAAATCTCAGCAAGTTTCATTAGACTGATGCAAAATAAATATGTTATTAAAGTTACATACTTCAGCTACTAAACATCAATAGTTTAGTCACTCATTGTCTAACTCACTCAGTCCACTAGACCAGGGTCTTTTTTTGGGGTGCTGGAGCCCATCCCAGCTAGCATAGGGCACAAGGCAGGAACAAACCCTGGACAGGGCACCAGTCCATCACATGGGCCAACACACACACACACACATACACACACACACTCACACACACTAAGGGCCAGTTTAGAAACATTAATCCTCCTAACCTGCATGTATTTGGATTGTGGGAGGAAACCCACCTAGACATGAAAAGAACATGCAGACTCCAAGCAGGAAGGACCTAGGATGTGAACCCTGGTCTCCTTACTATGAGACAGCAGCTCTACCACTGGGCCACCATGCCACCCAAACATTTTGTTAAATATTCAGAAGCATATAAGGAACAATGGAAAAATAATTTTCTAAAATAATTAAAACTGATCAAATCTTTATTATTTACTCATACAAGTTTTTTTTTGCGGTTTTGTGTTATGCAATGCATTCAAAGTGTGCAAGTCTAGAAGGTGCCACCACAATTGACTACGGTATTTTAAAGTACTGATTGATGTGTAGACCACTGTAAATGTCAGGATCTGAGGCACGTTTCCATCTAAATAGATGGTTTGTTTCATACTGACCTGAGTCTGACAGGACAGATCAACACATTTTTAAAATGTGCATTCAATTGATTTTTAACAAATTCTCAGATTCATAACTTATGTATGTTTAGGTTTTATAATGCTCAGGAATAATGTGTGGAGTTTTCTCCTCTGTATTATTAAAAGGACTTTAAGGCTCTGGTTAAAATCCCAAGGGAAACTATTAAGAGTTACACCAGGACTGCAAGGTATATATTATGAAAGGCAACGAAAGGAACAGAGGGGTTTTATTTTTTTTTAATCTTAGGCAAATTTTACTAGGAAAAGAAAATTGTAAGGATTCACTGTAAATTAGGGAGATATTAAAGTCCTACTATCTGTTTTCTCCAAGTGTATTTTTTTACTGTGGACCTACGATCACAGATGTAAGAGGTTTTCAGGATGCTTCTATATATATATAATTCACTAAGGGCACGCAAGACAGTGAGCGCAAGCAAGACACAGAGCGCACACAAGACACAGAGAGCCCCGCCCACCAACTCTAAGACCACGAGATACGCTCGACAGAGCCCTGCCCGCCAACACTAACTAAGGGCAAGCAAGACAGAGAGCACACGCAAGACAGAGAGCCACGCCCACCAACTCACAGTGCCCCGCCCACCACCTCTAATCCTACTTCCGCGTCCACCGTCGCTCTCAATCAAACAGCAATAATTAGCAAACAAACAAAGATAACTGGCAATAACAGTGCAAAATTCACAATTGGTATGCCAGTTTGAAAAGATAAGTTTTGAGGGTAGTTTTAAAATGTGTTATTGAATCGAGCTAAAGTATATGAGAGAGAAGAGAATTCCTGAGTTGAGGAGCACTATGAGAGACGCTCGAGCTCCCATAGCACAGAGTTTGATGTGTGGTACAGAAAGTACAGCTGCAGATGAGAATCAGAGTGAGCGAGACGAGTATAAGTCTGTAGGAGATCAGTAAAGGTGTGGAGAGCTTTAAATGTTAAGAGCGGTATTTAGTATTGTATTCTGTAGTTAACTGGGAGCCAGTGAAGTTGAGAGAGAATAGGTGTAGTATGTTCAGTGGATTTAGAACAGCAGGTTATTATCCTGGCAGAAGAATTTTGATTAAATTGTAAGCGATGGATACGTTTTTGTGGGATGACAGATAGAATAGCATTACAGTAATCTATACGTGAGGTGACTCGGGCATTAACCAATACTTAAGTACTGTGTTGTGGAAGAACAGGACGAAGTCTAGAAATGTTTCAGAGATGGAAGAAAGCAGTCCGAGAAATGTTACTTATACGGGAGGAATTATTTAATAATAATAATAATAATTATTTAATAATTGCCATTATTAGTGTATAAATGGATATAATTGCATGTAAATGATTTGCCAAAATCTGTCGTATTTAAATGATACTTTTTAAAACGTTATTGTTTTTTCATCAGAAAACCCGGTTTCCACGTCTACCTGTATTAGTTTAAATGGCACTTTTACCACTTGCAATTGGGCAGACGCGCTGACTTATCGTGTCGACTGGGAAACACAGTGAATGCAGCGTCTATCTATATATGTCTATGTTTTCTGTAGCCTGCTACAGGAAGGTATTCTCTCGACCATTGGCATTGGTTTCGCTCCTTGCTATTTTCGTTATACTGCGACGGTGGTTTCCTAACCCTGTGTTATACTGAATTCCTTTCTCACCATTTTCTGTTCCTATTCTTACACCGCCGTATGCTACGGCGGGCTTCGGCTAGTTTTATATAAAAAGCTAGAAAACATGTTGCAGTGTTGTTGAAAAAGGCATCTTGAAAACTGGGCTTGATGTTTTCCTGGTCACATTAGATACACAGAAACTTGACAGGCTACTACTAATTTCAGACTGTAAGTTGGAAAGGCTGACTTATGGATAAATAATGGATATACCAGTATATAGGGTGTTATTAAATATGAGAGAGAGTGAGACAGACATAGAGAGAAGTAATCTGGAGGGAAGCTGGCCATATATATCTAGGGCACTAGAGGGCAGGCAACCCAGCAGTTGCCACGTTTACCCAACTCACTTCCGAGGAGCAACTGCCAACAAGTGCCACCCCTCATTGTTGTTAGAGGGACCACAGTCCGAGGAGGTAACACATGCAATGGTGCTGGGGAGCTGCCTGGGACATATGGGCCATTAAAGAAGGTTCAGAGGTGCTGGGACACCAGGAGTCTCCAACCTGGTATAGCCAATATCATTACGTCACTGGGATTTATTATTTCACTGAATTGACTGACATATGTGATTTTTTTTGCTATATGTACATAAAGACTTGGGTTGCTTTTATATACACATATAAAATTATTTTAGATTGTATTAGGAATAATACACTCTACATGGGTTGTGTAAAATGACCCTTTGAAATGTAATTAGAGACAAAACTACAAAACAAGATAAAGCTAAAGGTTCACATGAAGATTCTTTCATATGACAGATGCAGAAGCAGAGAGAAAGGGCTCCAATTGCATTTAATCGTTTCTTGGGCTAATTCTTGTAAACAATATCTAAATACGATCAGGTAAAAAGGCCAGCTAGCACGCACTGCTTCTTTAATGGTTGCCTATCACAAAGCTTTACCACTTGAATGCTGTCACGTTAGGCTGGATGGCTCAATAAATTCTTTCTCAGATGCAAACCAAACAGACACATCTAAAGAGCCAAAACCTCCGAAATGACACAAAAACTCAACCATGATCCTGTAGTACCACATACCCAAATTCTCACATTGTGGATGTGCTGCTTTCCCTCTGTCTTAATAGCTGTTTGTTGGCTGATGTTACATCAGTATTAAAAGTCAAGCTAAGTGATAGGTTTCCTTTAAGGTTCAAGTGTTTTGTCCATTGTTTATTTTGAAAGGTGTGTGTTTTAGGCTAATAATAGGCTGCAAGATAAAACATTTTTAGGGAACACATGCCTGAAGCGAAACACAACGCTGTTACTAATACCAGAAATCCTGCCAGGATGAGTTTTAAGAAGCCTCACAGATAGAAGCCAGAGGAGTGTTGGGGTGGCGGAAGTACCGGGCTAAACACTGAACTTGGTGTGTATTTGGTTAGGAGTTCTACAGTCGAGAGCCAAGACATGGGGCTGGTGAGCAAGGGCGGGCTTTGGTGAGGTACTATGGTAGAGAAGGGGGGGCAACACACGCCATTAGACAGACGGGGGCCAAAGCCCATTAGAGTCAGAGATACACTGGATTTTGTTATTTCACCTTTTGAGTTATCCTTTTTATGTATCCTGTGTGAACTTAAGCCCAGAAACAGACAGGCATGGATGCAGAATGTCCCAAAACACACACATTTATTAATGTTTTGCACCACCACAATGTACACAAACCCCACAACGCTCAGTCCTTATCACTTTACTATCCTTTTCTCCAACTGCCTCCACTCCACTCTCTCACAAGCTCTCTCTTCTTCCTCCCGACTCAGGCTCCTCGATCAAGCTCCGGCAGCACTTCCGGGTGTGGCGGAAGTGCTGCATGGGAATCCGGCTCCTCTTATGGCAGCACTTCTGAGTGTGGCGGAAGTGCTGCAGACCACGGCTTCAGAACTGTCCAGGTGCCCCCTGGTGGTGGCAACAGGCCCCTGCAGGGTTGAGCTTCTAAGCTCCAGTCCCGTGGCGAGGTAACTGCTGGTGATATGTCCACTGCCCTGGTCCTCTCCTCAAAAGGGCATCCCAACCGGGTAAGGTCCCCGGTCGTCTACCACACCCGCCATATAGCTATCTCTGTAATAACAATGCCATTTTTATTATTTTTGCCTCCTTTTGATGTTCTGCATGCTACCACAAGTTTCCCTCCAATCATAGATTCCACTTTTTTCTGTTGGTGTCTGTATCTGTTTATAACCGTTTGCTTCAGGCAATGATTTTTGTCCTGGGACACGTACGCATATCTTCTTAATGCAATTCAGATTTCAGCTTTATGTAACACTGAAAACAGGCATCAGACAAAGAAGTACAGCTGACAAGTTTAGAGTAGGAGTGCCTTACTGTATATCTATGGCTTAAAAAAAAGTAATTAAAATTAACTGTACACTGAAAAGTAAAATGACATTCACAGTATGCAAGTGTTGAGGCCGTTACCAGATGTGTCAGCCTGGTCTGACTTAAAACGTGCAAATGATTTTAGACCATCTGCTTTGTACGGTGACCAGAAGAAATAAAGTGTTGTCTTTTCTCACATGCATTTCAGTTTCTATTAAAAACTGAGGAGTAGTACTGTAAGTAGTGAGAAGGCAACGAGAGCCTTTGCATTTTAGAATTTACTGTACTTCCACAAGACCATACATTATCTGTTTACCTATTATCTACTTACACATGAAACAATGAAAAAGTACAAATAAGGACTAACAAATAAATTCTGCTTTATCCTCGGCTCCAGTACCCTAAACGATTGCAAGCAAATTTGCAGACCAGTAAAAGTTAGTAACTGTAGCTGCAAATATAGCTACAATATAAGCTCATCTCTCCAGCCATGAAGTCGCGTCACACTCATTCAATCCCACGTCCGCACACCACACCTCTTTAATAGCAAAGCCACTCTGACTGATAATCACATGTACTTATTCTCTGTCTGTCAGACACACACACACACACACACACACACACACACACACACACACACTCTAGCACTCCTATTTAAATGCAGACCTGTTTCCCATGTTATAGCTCTCCAGCGCCACTATCCAACTTATAATTTGCTCCACATTTAAACACAGTTCTCCTCATCACAAGACACTTTTTTATTGGCAGTTCTTTTACCACAGCCAACCTTGTGTCCACTGAAGAGTTCAAGCCGCCTGTGTTTTGCTCCCTCAATACAATAAAAGTAAAGATATGGAGGCACCCTGGAAACACACCTCTTACATAACTAGAGAACTTGCTGTGCCATCTCCAAAACATTAATGTTTCTTTTCATGTCACTGAGACTTGAGCCAATTGTATTTATTATTCACCTAGCTTATGCTTCTATCCAAAGTGACTTCCAAATCCCAAGTCACTGTTGTGTGTTGACACTTCAGACACTGGCTGGCTAAGTGAACCACACACAGAGCCAGTGGTGCAGACTGAATCAGCCAGTCACTGATGTGCCAGACATCACTGGATTAAGACATTTTAGTAAACTGAACACTCGCCCACTAAAGAGAAACATCCAAGGAACCAAATAACAAAACTGTGAAGAACAAATATCCATTAGTAAAACACAGTTAAACTAAGATAGACGATAAACAATTTAAACAACACACTTTCATGAGCATAAACTTTTATCTAACAAACACCACTTAAAAGGGCTTTTACTGTAATCTTGTTAAGGTTTACATCAGAAACTGCAAATTTTACCGAGAGCTCCTTGGCAAATATCTGTCCTGGTGGCCCCTCCAACAATAAACTGAGGATTGGACGTGAGCTCCTGCAAAAAAACAAAGGTTTAAACAGTTAGTTAAATTAATATGTACTGTTTATATCCTGCTATTCAATGATGTATTTTACAGTAGCTGCATTTAACTAGATGTGATGGAGTTTATTCAACTGTTTCAAACTACACTTTAATATGGTGGGACAGCAAGAGTCTAAAAAGGGGAAGAAAAAATAAAATAAAAACAAACAGTCCGAGGAAGAACAACTGAGGTGTTAAGTTTGACAATAAACTTGTTAAAACATACAGATCTATAAAAAAAGAAACAGTTCCTGGAATGAAAAGAAATGTGGGTATTATACGCACCCCTTCATCCATGCTCCATACTTGTAAATATCATTTTCATATTCTATGTTAATTACATGTAACTATAAAATGTGATTTTTTTTTCTAATTGTTTGTAGACTTTGAGTTTCCAAATACTATCACAATATTTACAGCTTTACTTTATACTTCAGTGTCTGTTTAAATACACACACATAAGGCAGACTCCTACTGAAACGGCACCATAAGCCCTGCTGACCTGCTGCTGGTCACACACAGCGGTGGAGGCCACTGGCCACCCTGTAGTCTGAAACTTCTCTGTACTCTCCACTACCAATTTACTTCAATTACTTGTCCAGTTTCTAATATAAGTTTATATACTAGAACGTATACAGGGACTATTTTTGTTTTATATGGTAGAGGGTCACAGGGAGAATGTGTTAAACCCTTATGTTAAATGGAAAAAAAAAATCCTATGATTCAAACTTATTTCAACAAAGGATTTTTTTAAATCTGTACTGCACTTACAGTTCGTTTGGACTTTAAAGATAACTCGGCATAGAAAACCCAAGTTTTGTACTTTTACTTTAAAAATCTTTATGTGTTGTAATGGGGAGAGACTTTGGCCCTGTTTCTATTGCTGTACTTCAGTTTGCTGTTAGCTCTGTTAAAAGTGGAAGGTTCACTGGTCTGTAAGCAAAGGGAGAAACCACTGCAATCAACCAGGAGAACATTTTTTATATACTGGAATGTGTTTAGGGACCACCCATTTTTTTAAACTTACTTTATATGGTAAAGGGTCAAAGGGAGAAACCCTTATGTCAAATAAAAATACAAAAAATTCATGTGATTCAAACTTGAGATTTCAACACCGGGTTTTTTTCAAACCTGTACTGCACGTACCTTTTGTGTTATCCTGGAACCAGTCCAGTCGGTTTGATTTTAGTAGGAAAGAACGTCATTATGCAAACTGTTCAGATCCCACCTAGATGGTACGATTACTGCGTACTGAGGCAGAGCTACTAGACACAGAGCTGTCTCATATAATACATACATTGCCAAATAGTCCCCTGGAGACGAATAAAATTCTATCAACAGAAAAAAAAAAACCTCTGCTACAACTATCTAGAAAATTTTTATAATTAAAGATTTAAAAATGTAATAATGATGATTTTTTATAAATGTACATATTACATTTCTTAGACTGACAAAATCATTTTTACCACAAATACCACCACTCGAGAGAAAAAACAAAATGCGTTTTAAAAAGACAAAGAGAACAGAGTTCACTGTGACAAATGACCGGCATTCATTTGCCATTACAAAATGAAAAAAAAAAAAACAGCTGCAGGACCACACTGTATTTTTTATTTATATATACAGTATGTGTCAGATCATTCCGGACAACTTTAATTTAGAGTAAAGCTTCCCTTTAAGCTATCACTCCCTAATATATATCGTTTGGAACCACGTAATATCTAGCTTTCATTCTACTCGATTTTGCATTATAAACTCAATTTTTGCTGTTAATGTAACATACTCAATTAAAAATGTTCATTATCAGGGGGAAAACAAAATGTCAAGTCAACTAGAGACTTATTGCCCCTCAATCCATTTATTTTCCCTTAATTCTAAATATAAAGAGCTACTTAAATATGAATGCATACACATGGGCAAAACATGCAGAATACCTGTTAATTACACCTCAATTTCATTAACCAGCATGCAATGGACAAGCAATTAAACACTTACAATTTTAACCGACAAGAGACATAAACTTAAGCACTAAAGTATAGTGAGTGACTTATGAGTAGCAGACAGCTTTCTGAAGTTCACAGAGAAGAATAACACACACTAGTAATATCTAGTACAGTAGTAAACTGTAATAAGCACTCTAATGAACAAGAAGTTCCATTAATAGCAAGAATTAGGTTCAACTTAAGAAATCCGTTGAAACAGGGGAAGTCAAGCTCAGATCCTGGTGGGCCGCAGCAGGTGCAGGTTTTTGTTCCAGCCCATGACGATACGGGTCGGTTATAGACTACCAGGCCCTTCTGGGAGCCTCTTGAACCCAACACCGCCAATAGTGTACCTGAGGAATGAGCCAGGCAATGAGGAGACTCACACAAAGCAAGGGGTAGGTGCATAAGTGAATACTGCCTTTATTAAAATCCAAAAAAATCAAGTGTCCAAATTAAAGTGCAGTGCAGTCTTCATAAATCTAATGAATAAATAATCCAATAAATAGCCTTTGTGCAAGTGGAGGCTATTTATCCATTAAAACGGAGGTAAAATCATGCAGGAGACTCCTCTTTAAAAATCACAGTCCCTGGTGCTTTCCATTAAAACTGACATCTTATTGTATCTGGATCTTGCAGCCTGGAGACATGTCGACCAACAGGTACAGACACCCTTCAGACCTGCTTGGGTCCCCGCTGTCCATCCTATGGCGATCTGTGGGGTGCCACCGAGCATCCACCTCCTTCACTCCTGCTGCCCTCACCAGGAGTCCTCTGGCGTATTGTCATTGCTTCTGCTCCCTGGCTGCTCAGCAGGAGCAACCTTCAGCCCCCTCTTGCGCACTGACCGCCCGCACATTTTCCCGGGGCTCCATTCCCATCTGCCTGCTTCCTTTCTCTTGCACTGGCTCCCTTGCACTCTTGCCCTTCTCTCTTCTGTCTTTCAACCTCCAACTCTTCTCTTTTTCTTTCAGATCCTTTTTTCTCGGTCTCGCTGTTATTCCCCTTTTTGTTCCATGCAGGCTCCTTCATTCTCTGCTGTCTAATTTGGTACTGCCTCCGTGGCATCATTGAGGTGTCGGACTGATCCTTCTGTCTCCGCACGTGTATGTGGAGCGTTCAGCCAGTTCCCCAATTAACTGTGCACTCACACACACCCACACCCTATTGGAGCCTGCACCTTCTTGGGGCGTGATTATTTAAAAATGGCCACTAATTGCTGAGTCGCGGATCAGCTATTCCACAGTGTCACATTCTCCATCAGTGACCAGTTACTCCTTGAAACTGAACAGCCTCCTTTTGGTTAACTTTAATAGACTTGCTTGTTAAGCCATGGAACTCTCAATTCTTTCTATTTTATGTACCAGCAGCTAAACAAAAACCAGATGCAAAGTGAGCCAACAGATCACCAGCCATGATGGAAACCTCAAGATCTAAACAGTTTCTTATTCCTGTTGTCAGTGAAACCAGTTATTTAATTCCATGGCTTGCTGGTGCTCACATTCTGCTACACCAGACATTTTCATAAGTGTTGATTTTCGTTTTTCCAGGGGGCACCATCAAAATGTTTTCTGCACCAAAACAGACTGATATTTCTCAGGCGTTCACCTGATGGACACACAGGTACAAATCAGATCAGGTCAGCTCGCTTTGCATTTTATTAATTTTATTATTAATTATTACAATTAAGGGTTCTGGGTCTTACAAAGCAGGTCAATGAAAATTAAGGTAAAAAGAAGTGTGTTTCATCAATACAGGAGAAAGTAGGGTGAAATGACACCTTTTATTAGCTAACTAAATAGATTACAAATGCAAGCTTTCGAGGCAGCTAAGGCCCCTTCATCAGGCAAGGTGTCATTTCACCCTACTTTCTCCTGTATCAATCTATGGCTAATGCGGTACAACACTCTGCTGCTAGTGTTATCAATAGTAATTGGCTATTAATTAACAAAGAGGGTGGAACGAGACCTTGCAGCCAACGCGCCCCTCCAGGATCAGAGTTTGACAGCCCCGAGTGTTAATGCAGTATGTCTTCCCATTGCTGCTTTTATTAGCCATGCCTATGTCAATCTGTTCAGTCCAGTAAATCACACTCTTGTAGCCCCTTCGGCTAAGTTCAGACCTAAAAGACTGTTAGCTTCAATGAGCACAGCTCACTTTATAGACTCCAATTCTCATTTAAAAAACTGCATCCGCTCACTTGTCATCTTTTCCTAAAAGCTGACTTTTGTGTCTCGCTCTTTTTTTTGGTTTGATGTGGCACACCACACCCTAGATATCCTTGCAGTTCCACTCAGAACAGCATGCTTGGGTTGTCCTCTGCAAGATCACAGGAGTTTATTAGCAGCTCAAGAGAGTTCAGGCCTCTGCTTACATGAACTTAAGTTTAATCACTTAAAAAAACAAAAAAAAAAACCCAAAAAAACAAAAGCACACACCCTTTAAATTTTTTCCCTCTATGATGAAACATTACCTGCCTTCATCCAGAAGAACACACTTTGGCTCACCTTGAAAATAACAAAAACTAGTAGGTTCCTTTGAACAGCTTAACAAGAGGCATTGTTCTTTAAACAAAACGTTCCTACACTGAGATATACAGCATTTGATGAACGGTCAGATGTCTGTGGGCCTGAATCTGAAAGGAGTATTCTAGATTGCAGATAATGTTAAGTTTATAAAAGTACATTCTGTGTACTAAAACAGGTAAACTGGACTTTCTAGCATTTGAGGTTGGTACTGCATGTTTCTTGTTTTAGAACAAAATCAGCATCAATACAGAAAACCTCAAAATCAAGTATCCTGCTATCACCGAATTTTTACCATATACTGCAATATAACTTTGGGCAGTCAACATGGAGGAGGGCCAGCACCTTTCAAATGCCACAATTAAGAGATGTGCAGAATGTAGATCAACTTTAACACTGAAGACAAAAAACAATGTTGCTACCAAAGAGGTCAGTCAGGTTGGGGAGCATGCACTGGTACACTACCACAAGACGAAACAGCTCGGGTTTCTGGATGGCAACCCCCCCAGGGAGACATGTAGTCCAGTCCCACCTTCTGGAAAATGACCCTCTTTCTGCCGTAGCCAGGTGTTACACGAGGGCATCCCCTTGGCCTGGTCCAGATGCTCGGGTCCTCAACAATGAGGATCCTGTGAGCCGGATCACCATCCAGTATTGTGCCACATGGCCATAGTGTCGTAACTGACGCTCCCTCACAATGCAGGTAATGTGCTTCATTTGGGACTCCATGAGCAGCGGCTCATTCAACACAAAGTCAAACCAGCGGTACCCAAGAATTCTCTGAAGAGACACGGTACCAAAGGAGTCCAGTCATTGTCTCAGGTCACTGGATAGCGTATACGGTTGTGAGACCAAGGAGGGAAAAGTAATAAAGAATTGAATAGCGACTGTGCATGGGTGGCTATAAATCTATACGCACACATAAGCCTGAATTGGACGGGATTTGTTTTACACTAGGAGGTGGGGTAAACTCAGTGATTTACCATCAGTGTCGGCATTTTCCCCGTTCCCTTTAGTTAATGTCTGCATACTGTCAGTTTGGACCACATTAGTAACTTTTATTTGTAAGAACAATAAGTCAGTGACAGCCCCACATCCACCCACTTTTCAATATAAATTGTGTATATCAGCATGCTGATGGACCTCCGAGGGGAAATCACACTACCCAGCCGATGTTATTCAGCGTGTATAGTAAGGAGTAAACCAAGAGTTCTTGTTTCTCTCAACTTCAGGCACTGGTTATATCAATTATTACTGGAGGACCTCCGTAACTTTAGTCCCATTCGAACCACTCAAATGACAGAATTTAACAGGACTAGTTTAACCTGGGGTTATTTTTCATAGCAGCTTTACAAAAGTCTATGAACATGCAGTCCGTGAAAATGATATTGACATAAGTGATTTGGCTGGTACAAAAATTACAGGGGCCCTCCATTAAAAAATGACTTCACACCACCTCCTGGTGTAAAACTAAATCGCGTCTGAATGGACTTTAGTGGCTGCTTTATTAGGTCAACCTGTTCCTCCAAATAGCCATTATGTGCTTGCGGCTAAACATATATACCTCAATGAACAGCATGCTTACACTGACGAATGGAGCGAATGGAGCAAATGGAGCAAAGACCCTTACCTGGCCAGGAGGCCAATATAATGGAGAGACAATATATCAAGACTACATACTCCCCTAACAAGCTAGATGGCAGTGTCACTGGGCCTCTGTACCTGTTTGGACACACACAGAGTAGGCTGGGAATTGTAGTCCCGTGAGCCAACCCTGTTGGGTTCTGTGGGTGCTGCACGGGAAGGTGGTGGGGTTTGGAATTCTTACTTTCTGGGACATCTGCTTGTCCCAGGAGTGCTTTCTATGAGCTATGCCCTAGAACTCTAGCTGCTCTGTTTTACCAACTCAAAAGACCAAATCACAATATACTCTTTGCGCCACGTAGTTGGTTTTGTTTTGATGTACTTCTGTTTTTTATGTGAGAGCACATACAAGCAAATAGAAAACGTATCCTTAACTCAAGAGAAACAGTACTAGGAACATGTGATAAAATGATTATTTCCAGATCCCTTTTGTTGTTTCAAACATGCCTCAGCAACATAGAAGGCATTGAAATCTTTTATCCAAACTCAAAGAGGACATATCTGGAAAGTTTTTATGCTTTTATCTTCCACTGGAGCCTTGTGCCCCAAAGGGTTCTTTGTAAAAAGCCAGGACTTGCTCTGAATTCTTTAAAATGTATGGAAAACTTTTAACTTTAGGACATCATTTTGCATGGCAAATGCACATGTACCACGTTTGTGAAGAAATAAAGGACTTGAAAAATATCGGACTTATCCTTAAGCCATTCAATTGGGTCCCAACTACAACCACGTTTTCAGCAGACCGGCAGGACATAAGGATACCAAAGATTTGGGTTCCTCAACTGACCACATCAGAGCAGGACCAACACAAGACTGTCTTTCCAGATCGACCACACGAACTGCTGCCAGACAAAAAACGTCCGAATCCAGTGACAGGACAGTGATGAACAGGCTTCTTGCTTCGCATCTTTAAGTATTTGCCACACTTCCTAGAAGTCTGACCCTCAGCATAACACCACCAGGCTGTGGCCACAACTGTGGTGAAGAATGGTGAAGTTTAGGTGCTGCTCAGGCTTGCCGTCTCTCCTGACCTTAATGCCACACCACTGAGCACATGAAATTCTGACAGTCAGTGGTCAACAACTTTGCCAAGCCCTTCTGTCAGAATGGAACAACATCCAACCAGTGCAGATTCAGAGACTCATTGGCTCTGGGTGTCAGACATGTAAAGCAGTGGTATCTGCAGGAGGTGGTCAGTCACACAAAATACTGGGGGACTGAAAAGTGACTGCTACTGAAGTTCAAAGCTGGTACTGCTTTTCTGTTTTTGCTGTCATACCATTCCTCCCACACACCCCCTCATTACTTTAACTTGTCTATTATTAGCTTCAGGCCAACAATGAGCATAACCTTACCTACCCTCACACCAATACTGTACTGAGGGCAGTGGACAGCTGCATTTTTAAAGTGAGATGAAATCAGAAAAGATGGATCAGAAGTGTAATAATTGGCCAAGGTCATAATGGGGAGTGCAGAACTAAATATAGTATAGAAAGGTCAGGGTATGAGATAAAATTGAACATCGAGAAATGCACTGAAAGTGTTAGTAACCAAAATATTTCATGTAGCCAAAGCCGAAACACACAATGCAAATCAAAGTTGTAGAAACAGAAAATAATTTGTAACCAGAGAGACCTTTAAACAATAGTAATTTGAGGGTTTTATGTAGTTTGTCAGTCAGGAAGTGCATGGCACTGACTTTTATATGGTCACAGCCATGACGTCATGCACTGCAAACTCCCCGGTCGTGCTGCCTAGCAACAGCCTGGCAACCCTGAGTTACAAACAGCAAACAATGAGTAGTCAAGCTAAACTTAGAAATTGGGATTTATCAGAAAATGGAATGAACCTTAACAAAACTCATCATGTCATTTCTCAATGTTGTCTCCAGCCTTCTCAATGCACTTGCACCACCTGCCTGGATTCCAGCAGAATAAAATGTGTTGTCTTGTCCTTGTAACGACTTGTGCACCTGAACACTACATTATGAGGGGTATAACAGTCACCAGTGCAAATTACTGTGACTTGCTGGAGACCAATGTGAAGCCTGCTATTTGATCCAAGCGGCAGGGACTGCTGTCTCAAGGAGTCCTTTTGCTGTAAGACAATGCTTGCTTGCCCGCCCGCCCACACACTGCTAAGAACACCAAGGCTTGTCTGGAGAAACTGAACTTTGAGGTACTGCCACATTCTCCTTATTCGCCAGATTTGGCACCGTGCGATTTCCACCTTTTTGGACGGCTAAAAAAAAAATCTGGGTGGTCGTTACTTCAAGACAGATGACGATGTGAAGAAAGCGGTGAACAAGTGGTGGTGAGAACAAGGCAAAACCTTTTATTCTGCTGGAATCCTGGCACTTCCAAGCATGTGGCCCAAGTGCATTGAGAAGGGTGGAGATGACATTGAGGAATGACAGGATATATATATATATATATATATATATGCGCACACATTTTACATACAGTATATACATTTTTTATAAACACTGTTCAAAGAATGAAGGGAACACTTAATCATCACAGTTTAACACCAAGTCAGTTAAGCTTCAGGGATGTCAGTCTGCCCAGTTAAGAAGCAGAAGCGACTGTGAATAAACTTCACCTGCTTTGGTTCAAATGAAAATGACAGCAGGTGCACTGGAGAGACAATAGTAAGACAATCCCAAAAAAGGGAATAGTTTTGCAGGTGGTGGCCACAGACAATTACTCTCTCCTTATCGTTCCTGACTGATTCTAGCTTTGCGTTTACTAGTGTTGTTGTCACTAATAGTAGCAGCCAATTCAGGTTGCACAGGTAGTCCAGCACATCCATACATGCCGTCACAAGAAGGGTCTCTACATCCCCAAACACAGTGTCAAGAGCATGGAGGGGATACCAGGAGATGGACTGTTACATGAGGAGAGCTGGGCATGGCTGTTGAAGGGCATCAACCCTGCAGCAATACTGGTATCTGCTTCTTTGTTTAAGGAGGAACATGAGGAGTACCGTCACAGCCCTACAAAATGACCTCCAGCTGGCTACTGGTGTGCATGTTTCTGACCAAACTGTCAGAAACAGACTCTACGAGGGTGGCAAGAGGGCCCAATGTGCCCTTCACCATGTAGCTCCATTAGCATTCGCCAGAAAATACCACAATTGGCAGCTCCGTCACTGGCTCCACGTTCACTTCACAGATGAGAGCAGGTTGACACTAACTACGTGTCACTAACACTGCCTTCATTCCCTTCTGCAGTTCAGACAGGCAGCCACAGGTTGACGCCTAACGCCAGTCTTCAGCTTCCAGATGGCTCCGCCCCTTCCAGCCAAGGCACAATAAAACCTGGCCACCTGAGAGGACGGCGGCTCATTTGGAGTCCAGACAGTGAAGGAGATGGAGCTCCCTATAGCACAGCTTTAATTTGTTTATGATTAAATCGACCAGTCTGTGCCATTGTTTTGACCTTTTGCATGTGCACAAACACTGACATTTTTTTCCGTTTCATTTTTTGTTTTGGCAATGCCTTCAATTAAACAGGATAGCCTGGTGGCTACCCCAACTATTTTTGTTACTAGTTCTCTCTCACAGTCTGTCCACTGGTCACAACACACGTGTACACGAATACTCACACTCAGGGCATGCTGATAGTTATACCTGCACACTGATGTCCTTGTGAAATTCACTTCACTTCTCTTTCGACAGATTTCTGTATCCTCTTCAGATTATAAACTGTGCCTTTTATGTTGTAAAACAATTTGCTTTAACTTCATTCCCTACATGTTCTGTAATGTGCAGCACTGGCAACTCATAAAACTTGAATCCCACCTGGGGGTGTCCTCAGTGGTGACTTGGCATATTTTCTTGTGGTTTCTTTAGGGATGCTGACACATTTAAATGACACATTATTTGAGCATCGACTTCCACTGTCATTACATTCGATTCACACAGCGTGTATGTTTTGTCACCAGGGTAACTGCACTGGATGGCATAACAATCGACACCAATGGTGCAATCACATAGTAACAAAACTAAAAAAATAAAAACAACATCATCACACTAGAACTTCTGAACATATTATAGAAATCACTGGGCAAGTAAACCAATGATGTGGAGGTCAACAAACCAAGCATTACCTTTATATTTTATTTCTCAGTTTCATCCTGACACTCTATGCAACCCTGGACCTGCAGAGCTTACAGATTTTTCTTCCAACGTTTTTTTTTAACTCCACCTTTGCTATTAACTGAATATACTGTATTTCATCAGCTGGCTAACCCTGCTCTACATTTACAGTCTCAGAAATGGCTAGCAGTGAAGGCCCCACATCATACAATTTACGATACTTAAGTGTTCTCACAATCTTCGGTGAACAAAACTTCTCAGTTCAGTCTCTAGTGGAGTACTTCACAACCCTGCTTACACAGCCGTTACTGTCAACTTAACTTGAGGCCAAATCCTGTAATTACTGGAGCACATCCACTAGATGCCTAACCTCATTACTATTCGGATTCAGTTCAGTCAGAATGGACCTTGAGTGGTCACATGTAACTATACCAGTAATGTTATTTTGTATACTAGGGATGATGGGTGGCACTGCTGCTTCGCAACAAGGAGACCGGAATTCACATCCCAGGTGCTCCTTGCGTGGAGTTTGCTAGTTCTCCCCATGTACATGTGCCCCCCCCACCCCAGTGCTCTGGTTTCCTATCACAGTCCAAAGACAAGTATGTTAGGTGGGATGCCAGTGCTAAATTGTCCCTAGTGTGTGTGTGTGTGTGTGTGTGTGTGCTTTAATAAAATAACAGTGGGAGGTCGAGCTTTCAGTTACAGGGCCCCTAAAATGTGGAATGGTCTACCTTCTACCCGGTCTCAGCTTTTAAATCCTGGCAGAAGACTCACTACTTCAGTTTAGCACACCCTGACTAGAGTTGCTGATTAACTGTACAGACTGCATCTCTGTTGTTAGTCATTAGCCCTAAAACATAAGTAACATGATAGTTATAATTTGCTACTAACCCTCACCTATTCTGTTTCTCTTTTCGGTATTCAAATATGGCACTTGGTGCCACGGCCCACCTGCCAAGTTGTTTTGCCTGCCTAAGGTAAAGTCATCCCTGATGGAGGATCGCAGGAATCGTGGGGTAGAGGGGTCCTTTCATCGGATTGGCTGGCCTAGCGCTGTTTCAGCTGTGGAATGGCCAAATGGGGGAGGCAACTTGATGGCCGTGGTGTCCAGGACTCTAAACAAATTCAAATCATATCATGTGATATCATCCACTGTTAAGTTCTGCTCCGTACTTGTAAATTTTTTATTTTTATACTGTATTGAGGATTTGTTCTGTTCTGTGTATTGTATTGTATTGTATTGACCCCCTTCTCTTTGACACCCACTGCATGCCCAACCTACCTGGAAAGGGGTCTCTCTTGGAACTGCCTTTCCCAAGGTTTCTTCCATTTTATTCCCCCTACTAGAGTTTTTTTTTTTTTTTTTTTGGGAGTTTTTCCTTGTTTTCTTAGAGAGTCAAGGCTGGGGGGTTGTCAAGAGGCAGGGCCTGTTAAAGCCCATTGCAGCACTTCTTGTGTGATTTTGGACTATACAAAAATAAATTGTGTGCCACATCTAGGGATTGTTCCTGCGCTGTGCCCGACTCTTGCTTGGATACACTCCAGCTGCCCTACAACGCTACTCTAGATAAGCGGGTTAGGATGGTGGATGATGGACGGTGTCACGGGATGCCTCTTCACTGAGAGGACTGGGGGAGCAAGCGTTGGCAGCACAGTACCTCCAATGGCACGTTAGATGGCAGCCCTCATGGGTTGCAGTGGTGCAGCCCTCATGGGTTGCAGTGGTGCCTCGGATTCTCACAGGACTTCATGGGCATTGGAGTTACCTACAGCCCTGTTGGGATCTGAGGGTGCCGCCAGGGGGTGCTGCAACAGCTGCTGAGCCCTCATGGGTGGGTTTTCCGCCACACCTGGAAGTACTGCCAGAAGCAGGTCAATGAGCACCTGGAGCACTTTGGGGGTGGGCGTTATAAAAGGAGCCAGCAGTCTCCACTCCGGGAGCCAGACGAGGAGTGGAGGAGAAAGAAAAAGAATAAGAGAAGGAAAGTGTTGGGATTGTGCGTGTGCTTGTGTTTGGGACTGTGTTGTGTACTTGTGTGACCGGGGAAGATGTTGCCCACAAGTAAAGAAACAAAAATAAAACTTGTGTTTTTATAAGTGTGCCTCCTGCGTATATCTGTGTCAGGTTAAACGCTGGTAGAGCACCATCTACTGTCACAACGGATATTTCATTATTCTGGAAAAAGAAAATATTACACCTTCATTTCTCCATGTTTTTCCATTGGTTATTTCTTAAAACTAGTTTTTCATGAACAATCACTGTAAGAGCCAAATCCTTTAAGTTGATGTCAATGGTGAATTCTCCTTAGTCTACTTGAACATGAATATGATAAAGCTTAACATAGATAACAGAAGCCCCCTGTAAGTTACAGAAAATGGAATGTTTACTGTATAATCTAAAGTCTGTGTGCCAGTAGAATTGCCCATAGGCTGAAGTTAAACAGCTGGGCAGAAACAGGAACAGTCGGACAGAGAGATATGAAGGGCATAAAGTTTGCGGACCGTTTGTTACATTCTTTAAGGTTTCTATGTGTTATTCTATGCAACCTTCTGTAGATATTTAAGCAGAATATCACAAGTTTCATTTTCTCGCTATCTTGTGTGAACTGTTTGCTTTGAATTTCATTAAAATCTTTAAAACGAAGACACATTGGACCGTCAAGTATTTTTCTCACAATTCATGCTAGTACCGGAATGTCTATCTGGTGGCTGCATTTGAATTATTTTTGCACCATTTGGAAGCTTTTGTCAAACACAGCTACAATCACACTGGATGCAAAATGATCGTTTGTTAATTGATATCTAATAGTCAAGGAAAAAAAAAAAAGTAGAAAATCAGAAGTGAACATGCTAGTGAAATTAAACAAAGCAGCAAACGACTGAATTGAGCTTTGTGCAGTAAAAGCCAGAAGGTTCTCCCTCCACCATTATGAGGAATAAAACTTGGGCAGCTGAACATTCCTGAACCTGCCAAGAGAGAGCTATGGTTTGTAATCGAACTGAAAAAAGCAGCTCAATTAACAGTCTGTTAAACTCAAATTATTAAACTGGCTGCGACTAAACATTCAAACGCTGCAGGGGCTTTGCGGCCGTGTTGTTTAATTTATAATTGTACGTGTTCTTAAACTGCGCCACACACAATATAAACTGTAAGTTATATTGACTGACTGATGGCAGCCCAGTGTCACACTGGTTATTGCTGGTGCCCCACTAGCAGGTCGCTTGTACTAAACGTATTGAATATGCAGAAATGTTTAAGTTGTGTGCCCGGTGTGTGTCGAGGGTTATTAGCTTTCTCTTCTGCACCCCAAATCTTTCATTCAGTACCCGTGGTGTGCTGGGCTGCGGTTGTTGTGACTTACCATACATGTAGAGCTACCATTATTGACTAATATGCCTTTATTACATTAAGCGTGACACTAAACAGCTTGTGGTTCCAGTGCCCTGGAATTTAATCACGGGACACTCAGGGCTGTGTGAAGTTCTGCACAGTCTGCCACTGTATCTTTTTCTTGACAAAAGCACAAAACATATGTGTGTTACGTTCACAACTGACTCCTTACTGGCTAGGTTTGCATACACTTGCCTTCCATTGATTGATTGATTTATTTATAAAGGCTGACCAAAGTGTTGTACAATAAAACTCAACATATAAGACACACAATAACCAAAGGGAAAAAGAAACAAACACAGAAAAGCTGAAGAAATTCATAATAAAAACGTACACAGATAGTCAACATCTCACACTGGGTTAAAGGCCAGGGAGTAAAAGTGTGTTTTTAAATAAGATTTAAAGACCGCAAATGAAGGAGCCTACCTAACGTGCAATGGTAAATCATTCCAGAGTTTTGGAGCTGCAACTGAAAAAGCCCGATCACCGCTATGTTTGCATCGTGTCTTAGGAATAAGTAAAAGCATCTGGTCTGCTGACCTGAGAGGGCGAGACGGTACATAAAGGTGCAACAGTTCCGACAGATAAAATGGAGCACAACCATTAAAGGATTTCAAAACAAATACAAGGATCTGAAAATGGATTCAAAAACAAACTGGAAGCCAGTGAAGGGAAGCCAAAATTGGGGTAACGTGCTCATCCTTGCTTGCACCAGTTGAAAAAAAAAAAAAAAAAAAAAAAAAAAAAAATCGAGCAGTGGCATTTTGCAAAGGGCTGTAGGCAAGCAATGGAGGTCTGGCTAATTCCAAAAAGAAGCGCATTGCAGTAGTCTAGACAAGAGATTATAAATGCATGTATCACTGTTTCAAGGTTGCTTTTAGACAAAACAGGCTTGATATATGACAGCTGCCTGAACTGGAAAAAGGAAGATTTTACCACTGCGTTCACATGGCTATCAAGTTTTAAAGTAGAATGCATTTTCACACCTAAATTTGTGATCATTGATTATTCATATTGAGCCACAGTGGAAAGGTCGATGCATTGATTAAGCACCCATTCCAATGTTTGTTCATGATAACTGCTAGAATGAGCTCTGGCTCCTCGAGACACCGTATTATATTAATGGAGTTGGATGGACCGTTCAAAGCAGGGCATGGTGCACCACGTGGCCTTACTCAAGACGCGAGAGTGTCTGTCTGCAGCTGGATGTGTACAGCACCACCCTTTGTGAATAGTGTATGTGTTCAGAAGAATCTGCTGAGATATTACAAGGCTTGGAAGCATCAGACGTAAAGATTCAGTTTTCAGACTGGATGTCCTGGCATAGACTCTACTAAAATGTCCAGGAGGAGGTTGGCAACCAGTTAGCCGAGGTCTCCAGGACTCTGTTACAATTGTCTACGGACCCCCCAGGAGTTTAAATTTTCTCCAAGGATGCTGCTGACTGGAGTTTTTGTTTTATTGTCAACTGGCCATAGTTCAACAATTAATGGATGGATATAGTTGGGCTCCATTTATGTTAATCAGTTTCAAACTATTTTCTTTCCCTGTGTGTTTAAACAAATATGTCTCTTTCTGTGTACTGATTGTTTATTTAGTAATTTGGAAAATTTATATCTACATTTTACCTCAGAACTCATCACAGCCTACACTTGAACAGCTCTAGACAAAAATAAACATAACTGAATTGAACTGAACGTTCACACAAAACTTCTTTCCACAGTTTTCGGACCTGCTGCACTAAAATGGCTCAGTCTAAGTTTGCGTGTGCTCATTTAAGAACTGGCATCAGTCAAGATTTGGGTCCAGCTTTGTGGGGTATACTTGAGATCCGAGTCCTGCGTTAGGATTAAAACTCCAGTGGAGAAAATAGTTGACTGACATCCTGTACAGGATTTTTGTGCACTGTGCCAGCTTGGATGGGCTTCAGCTTCCTTGCGACCCTAATCAGAATATAGCAGGTTTAGAAGATGGATGGCTGATGTTTTTGTTGTCCGACACCAGAAATCAGAAAGTGGATATCAAGTTAGGAGGATGGAGAACGTCTTTGGAGGATTGAGGGTTGAAGATAAATAGGAAGAAGATGGAATATCTGAGGTTTAATAAGGTTCAGGGTTCAGATGTTCGCCTACACGGAGAGCTTCTGAAAAGAGTGGATACATTTAAATATCTAGGATCAGTGGTAGCCCAAAATGGAAAACTACATGCAGAGATAACCCATAGAGTGAAGTGTGGATGGAACAATTGTAAAAAGGTATCAGGAGCATTCTGTGATGAAAGAATTAAGATGAAGGTTAAAGGTGAGGTTTTTAAGACAGTGGTAGAATGAGCAATGATTTATGGAGCTGAGACATGGGCAAGAAAGGGAGCAGAGGAGAAGTTAGATGTGGCAGAAATGAGAATGTGGAGATGGATGAGTGGAGTTACAAAAAAAGGACAAAATAAGAAACGAGACAATCAGAGATGCAAGAAAAACAGGAGAAACATCTACAAAAGTGTAGGAAAGTAGACTTAAGTGGTGTGAACATGTGATGAGGAAAGACCATGAGTATGTGGGCAAAATAAGGATGGGAATGAAGGCACAGGGAAAAGAAAACAAGCGTGGCCAAAGTACACGAAGATCTGAAGGAAAAGGTTTGACTAGCAAGGAGGTGCGGGACAGAGCTGTTTGGAGAAGGGTGATCAAGTATATTGACCACACATAGAAGAGGGAAGGGATGAAGAAGATGACAAAGAAGATGGATGGATGCTAATACAGTACTGTTTGAAGTACTAGGGTGTTGTACCATGTTAGCCATTATGAATGTAATTAGAATTGAAGCAAAATTACACCTTTTATTAGCTAAGTAAAAAGATTACAATATGCAAGCTTTCGAAGCAACTCAGGTCCCCTTCTTCAGGCAAGATGTCACGATTGCAAGAAGCGGCCTGAATTGCCTTGAAAGCTTGCATATTGTAATATTTTTAGTTAGCCAATAAAAGGAGTCATTTTGCTCGACGTCTCAATGCTGTCTGAAAAAAAAGTTATCATCCAGTTTCTAAAAACGTGGTTCCAGACTACTGTAAAATGCAACGACTTCTCCTTTAATGTCCCCGCTTTCATCTGCATTTAAACGAGAAGGCACCGTTTAGTAGCAATTAGGGCTCCGTATTTTTTTGCACTTTTACTAAGGCCAGGACGACACGAAAAGTCAGCCTCGGTCCACCCCGGCGTGTGTGTTTCAACCCCACATGCCCGACGTCTTAGTCACGCAGCGCTTTGGCAGAACCGTCTGTAGCAACGGGCAGCAGGGATTTCCGTTATAATGGGATGGAAAAATCGAGTCTGTGCGGGTGTGGTGCAACGTAGTTCTGCGTGGGTCAAGGACGCTGAAAACAGTTTGTTTTTCTTTTTTTATTATTGCTCTATGTAGTTTAACCACGGCTTTTAAACATACGTAGACTATTAAATTCATGCCACAAATCCACATACTTCAGTGTGTTTTTATGTGCTAAGAAATTGGTTACGGGGGGAGAGGATGGAGCCAAGGCAAAGGAGACTGTCGCTTACCGTGGGTCGTTTCCAGGTGACACCCCGCGTTTTAGACGAGTTCGGCGCCAGCTCACTGAAGCCCAGCGCGGTCGGATGGGCAGGGAAGGTGTCGTCGCAGAAGAGCTTGCCGGACTGCAGGCACTGCTGCCGGAGCGCCTCGAAGTCCTGGCCCAGGTATTTGACCGCATTATAGTTGCTGCCCACCCCGGCTGCGCGAGCCCGCTGGTGCTGGATCTTAGAGGCGATACCCGACATTCTCCTCACTCGAATCAGTGTTGTCCCTGCTGTGTGTCTGCGAGTTTCTTTAGCATCCGCTGCATGAAGCTTAATGCGCAAGGTGGGGCGTGCCGCACAAGAGTTAAGGAGAATAGCGTTTGCTGTCAGTTGGCACGAGCCCGAGTGACGCGGACACGGCGCCAGCCACCGCCTTCTCTCTACGCGGCGCGCGCGCACACGCGCCCTCAGTCCATTGGCGTCTTCAGAGATAACAGTAGTAATAAACTTAACTCTCTAACTCAGCCACAAGGACATACAATACATTTAATATAAATGATCAAAATTCACTCATTTATGTTGTGAATTTGAAAGAAAATGGATTGCGCCAGGTGCGCATCCGACCCTTGGATTTTATACGTGTGCGCGCATCTGGTACCTGGTAAGCAAATCAAGGCTGCCTTTAGCAGGACGGAACGGGACGCCAAGGCCATTTCGTGATTTACCAAAACTCAAGTTTACAGTTCGAGATTTGGGACCCTTATAGTACGGAGGAGTATCTGGGCCATTGGGATGAAGAAAAAAAAAAGGGACACAGTGAAGAAAAAAGGTTCAATTTCGAGATTGAAGGCAGAATTTCCAGTTTAACCTCTCAATGTCCACTTTAATCTAGTAGTTTATTTCGTCATTAAAGTAGAACGCAGTACACTCAATCTTAAAATCGATATTTAACTTCCCACAGTTTCTTAAACCCCATCGTAACTAAAGGAGCATGTTAACGACCAGGTTTTTAATACTACGTGCTTCATGTTAAGGACACAGGCAGTGATTGCCACACAGAATACATTAATCCACGGGTGTCAAACGCCGGTCCTGGAGGGCCACAGTGGCTGCAGGTTTTCATTCTAACCTTCTACTTCATTAGTGACCAGTTTTTGCTGCTAATTAACTTTTTACCTTAGTTTTAATTGACTTGACTTAGGCCCCTTAGTTGTCTCTTTTTCCTTAATTAGCAGCTAAACAATAATGAGATACAAAACGAGCCTCCACATGACCAGCTCATGTGTGCCCATCGCACAATATCTGAAAATAAAGAAACGTGAAGGTCTCAGTAAGGCAGATCTCTCAGGTCACCAAAACTTTTTGATGGTGGTCTTAGAAAAAACAGAAAAAGCAACAGTTCCAGAAATGTCTGCTGTGACAGAATGAGAGCAGCAACAAGCCATGGAATTAAACAACGGGTTTAAGTAACAACAAGAATCAGCTTCTCATTAAGAGATTGGTTGAAGTTTGAAATCCCAGTTTAGCTGGTCATCTGTTGGTTCGTTTTACATCTCATTTCTGTTTGGCTGTCATTTAATGAATAAAGGAATAAATTCAGAGGACTGAATCCTTCAAAACAGGGCTATTAAAATAAAGGGAAAAGAAGTTAATTAACAGTGAAAACTGCTTGCTAATTAGGATAATGGTTAGAATGAAAACCTGCAGCCCTCCAGGCCCGAAGTTTGACACCCCTGCATTAATCCATGATATTACATCCCTCTGAACATTTAGAATACTAAGATTTATACGTGATAATCATTTTCATGATGAAATACATTAAAGCACCCATATTACATTTTACAGGTTAAATTGGGAGATTGGAAAATTTTGAGATCAAAGCGGAAAGTTTAATGAAATAAACTGCAAAATTAAAAATCTCAAAAGTTAGAGTTTAATCTTGTAGTTTATTTTGTCGAAATTTCATTTTTAATCTTGTATTTCATTTAATCAAATTTTCACCTTTGAGTTCAAGATTTTGACTTTTATCTCGTAATTATTTCATCATTAAAGTAGCACAGTGTAAACTTCATCTTAAAGTCTGTTTAATTTACTAGCTCCTCAAACCCCATAGTAACAAAAGCAGCAAGGCATAAGCGTCATTTAAAATCAATTTTTAATTTACTAGTTTCCTAATCTCTTTTAATCTGTAAAATGTAATGTGTGCTTTAATGCATTTCATCATGAAAAGAATATCAAGTATAAATCTTAGTATTCTAAATGTTCAGAGAGCTGTAATATCATGGATTAATATATTCTGTGTGGCAATCACTGGAAATTTCGATGAAATAAACTACAAGATTAAAAATCTCAAAATTTCGAGTTTAATCTCTTAGTTTATTTCATCAACATTTAAACTTTAATCTCAGAAGTTTGACTTTTATCTCATAGTTAATATATCATTAAAGTAGCACGATATAAACTTCATCTTAAAATCTATGTTTAATTTACCAATTGCACCTAAACCAGCAGACGGGTACAGAACACAGTGCATGGAAGGTAAGATCAGGCTGCTGAGAGTTCAGCGACCTTATGGCCTGGCGGGTGATGCTGCCCCTGAAGCAGGCAGAGCGAGTGTTGAGGCTCCAGCTGCACTTCCCTGAAGGTAGATGTGAAAACTGGGGATCAGATCAGAGATGGTCGATTCTGCTTTCCTCCTCCTCCTTCATCCTTGTGCCCACACATACATGCTGTCAGCCTCAGCTCACACCGCTTACCCTGGCCTGTCTACCACACTATCCTCCAGCTCTGTGAATTGAGCTGGGTCCAGGGTCCAAGCCTTAGGCTTACTAGTAGCCACTGACCCAGCTTGAAGACCTTTAGCAGCAGGGAGAAGTGCCCCCTGTAGTTCTGCCTCCTTCTGACAGCCGTTGGCCACCTTGGAAACGTGTCCCTCTCCAGGGGTCTTGTGTATAAACGGTGCATATGCTCACATCACAATGTATAAAAACTAAACTTGGCATAAAGCCACGCACATTCTCATGCCAGCTCAATCCATTGCATACGCAAGTTTTCGGCTTGGTTTTGTAAAGTGGCGGCAACCAGCGTCAAAGCAGTGCTACCATTCCTTTGTGGTTTCCCTTTATTTTTTAGATTCACATCCCTGACGCGGCTTTATAAATACACTGGAATTAACCACATATCGTTTATTAGTTTAAGGCATCTGATCTGGCAGCCTGTAACAATATAATGGTCCACGAAATGGCCAAACTATTCCAAATACCATAGCCACTTTAGTGTTGTTACTCTCAATGCACCACTCAGAGTATTTTAACCGACTGTATCTGAGTGGGGAATCACAGCTCTATGGCAGCTTATCGGAAAGCTCTACAGTACATGCTGCTTCAGCCATGCGCACAGTCTGTTTGAACTTCTCCCATTTGGCAAATGCTTCGGAACCTTTCCTGTACGGACCTCAACAGTTTAATTCCAAAAGCTCTAAACGTACTCAATCAGTCCATTAAGTGCTCCCGGTAGAACTGTTTGTACTTATAAGTACAGTCACCTCACTGTAAACTTGCACTACAGTTGTAATATTGCACAACCTGAGCCACTTATGCTTTCATATTGTATATTTTTCATTGTTTTTTTATCATATTGTTATAAATGTTGTTGTTATTTTATTATTTTATAGGAAAATACGTTTATGGAGGATTTGCATATTGAATTTCATTGTACCATACAATGACAATAAAGGAATTCAATTCAATTCAATTGAAGAAAGCGTATATTCACAGATGATGACGACTGGCTTCTAAGTCGATTTAGTTTTCCAAGTGTTATCTTCTTGGAGCTCTTGATATCATTTTAAAGATGAAATGCAGTAAAGTATGTATATTACATTAACATTTTTAACTTCATTTAAATAATGTATACTGTTAATAATTAAATGTGCGGGCATGGTGGCACAGTGGTAGCGATGAGCTGGTGTCCTGTTCAGGGATTGTTCCTGCCTTGTGCTGTATGCTTGCTGGGGCTGGCGCGACACTGGAAGGATAGATGGATAGAATAATTAAACATGTACTACGAAGATATTTCAATTTTCCTTAAAAGGTTTGAAGCTTACAGATGGCTTAACATCGATTACAGAGCTGATTGTTTGGCGGTTGGTTACTTAGAGAAAGAATCGGAAGGGCAGGAACTAGGGGTTAGTACGTTTGAAAGAGACAGTACTGCTGCAATAAATTATTTCATCGAAGGTCGCGCACAGCGCAGCAAGCATCTTGTGGGAGGCAGGAACAAACTGTGGACGGGGTGCCAGCTCGTCACTATCACTGCGCCACCGTGTCCCCATGTTTAATAACACGCTTTAATTCCTATCATCATGAAAATGATATCAAGTATATATTTTAGTATTTAAATTGTTCAGAGAGCTGTAATATCATGAATGTAATGGATTCTGTGTCCTGTTGGAGGAAGAGAAAGCCCGTTTAAGAAGCATGTAGTGATTCACACACATAGAGCACATAAAAGAACACATAGAATATTCTACAAAGCATTTAACATGCTACTTTAGTTAAGATGGGATTTGGGTAACTAGTAAATTAAATGATTTTTAGGTGTAGTTCATAATGTTCTACTTGAATGACAAAATAAAATACGTGACTAAAGTGAAAATTTCAAGATTAAAATGAACATTTTAACATTTTTTTCCCACTGTATTCCTATTTTTTTTCTTTTCTCTGTACCCTGATAAGCTTTCATATGACACTCAGATGGTGGGCTACGGCTCGCCTTTTCATGGCGACTTTGATATCTGACTTTCAAGTTTCTCTGACACTCTATGTCACTCGATCAACTTCCTTTTGTTGTTTATACCACTGCTTAAATCAACAAATAGTACGTTTTTCCTTGCCTTCGCTTGGTGTTTGCTGAAATTCTTTAATTTTCCTGTACTTTTGCCATTGAGTTTTCACAGAACGCTCAACTCATGGGGCTATTTATATTGATTTGCATATTCAAAGAGGTGTAATTCTGGGAGGAGATGGGGAGTGGCAGCAGGCGCGTGCAAGTGCGTTACTTTTCACGATGACCAGGATTTATGCAGCAGGAGAATGTGGAAGATGGTGTACGCACAGATTTATGCATCTGGATTTTTTTGTATATACGCACATTTCTGTTTTTGCCTGTATGCCAAGTTTTAGTGTGAATTCTACGCATGCCGTTATATATGAGGCCCCAGATCCAGTACGTTATACGTTATATTGGGTGCTGCATTTAGACTTAATAAGGCCCTAAGCTATATAAAACTTGGAGGCTCCTTATAATTGGAGATGCAGATGACTTATGACTTAAATTAGGACACATCATTTAGAAAAGACAATGCATTGGAATGGGCAGAGAGACCTTACACTGAGACCGAGTGTTAAGGCGGATGAGTTTTGTGGAGTTTTAACATAAACTCTAACGTAAATCCATTGGATGGTTTGTACCCTGACCGATATTGATGAGGTAGGCCAAGGCTCCCCCCATCACTAACCATTGTACTATACAGCTACAATCACTAGACTTGTTTAATTCAACATTCCATGGCTGGTTCTAGCACATCTATAGCCTTAGGCAACTTTTCCACTGCGCTGCTTGGTTAATTTTAGGATTAAGAGCTGAAGTGGGTCCTGTCAGCAAAGACACTCATACATCTGCAGACTGGGACTCTCCTCCCCACCCTTACATCGCTTATTATGCCCTGGCCTTGAGTCTTTGCACACCCTTCATAGCTATGCACACTATTTTAATAAGTTAGTCATTTTTAAACAAGAATTCACTTTCTATGTTGTGAAATAGGATTTACATAAACTCCTCATATTTCACAGTAAGGAAAGTGGAGACTGTTAGAACTGATTACATGTCTGGGCCGAGTTAATTCAGTCTTACGGTTGCTAGAGGCTATTCCAGTAGTGTTGGATGCAGTGGGCTTCAGACCATTGAGTAGTACCACTTGCTTTCACTCCCCCAAACGCCAACAATCAGTCCAGGCACAGATTTGAAAATCACACTCTTAGAAATGTTGTGTTTTTTTATTAAATGGCGTTTTATGACCCTTTACTGGGTTGTGTGGTTTCTCTTAGAGCATCATTTCATTCTGGAAAGGGTTCTGCATATGAAGTTGGTTTTTTTGTGCTTTGAAAAACTTCCTAATATGTAGAAAAAAGCCTGAAATCTTTAATGTATGGTAGGCTACCAAGCAGGACACTAACAGATTAAGAAAACTTGAACTTAGCCTTTGTTATTTTATGTATGCAGGAAGAATCCATTTAAAGTCAGGACCTACTTGTATTTCACAAATCTGTTTCCATCTATTAGATATCTAAGTTACTCTGTTACAGATCTAAAGAAAGCCAGATTTTTTCTGGAACATTCATGAGGATGGATCATTTGGGAAGCAAAAATGGTTCCCCAATGGTTGATATGTGGAAAACGAAAAAGAGATGAAGGCATCTGAACTAATCTGAATTGCGCTTTTACAACTACATTTATTTGTTTAAGATTTTAATTAAAATTTAAAAATTATTTGCTTCCTGCCTTGCACCTGATCCAACCGGGATAGACTTGCAACCCTGAATTAGATGATGGAGTTGGAGAATTTTATTACAGATTTTAGCATAATTTTAAATAACTGTTTTGATTGCCCTTATATTTAATGCATCATTCCACTTTGCAAAATTATTTTAACAGTTTATTCGTTCTGAGCTCCATGACAGATAGTAGAGATTCATACAGTAAAATAATGGATGACTGTCATCTTCATTCATTATGCCTAAAGCAAATGTCACACTGTATGAGACAATATTAGAAAGTTATAGCTATTTTCACATAAGTGTGTGCTTAATGTGAATATAGTAGAAGTTTCACATAGTTACTTAGTTGATGGCATAATCTCTTAAAACCTGAAAGTTAGCATGACATAGCTAGTTATTCTGACCGTCTCCTGAAAAGTTTGTTTTATAAACTTTTACTGAACATTTGAAGGTATGACAGTATGACCATTGTGACCACTAGGGGGCATTGCAGCACCCCAAACCCCAGACACAACCTCACAACCACAAGTGCCAGGTGCAAATAGCTGTTTTATTTATTTACAAATACCTTCTTCCAAAGTTCCATAAGAAAAAGTACAGAAAGTCTTCTTCCTTCTCGCTGTCTCATCACTCCTTCCACTCCTCACTGGGAAGCTTTGTGTTTCTTCCACCCAACTCCAACTCACCTCATTGAGGTTGAGTGGCTTCTTTCATGTTGGACCCAGGAGTACTTCCAGTGCAAGGGCACAGCCTGATGGAAGCACTTCCGGGTCAAACAAATGTCCTGCAAAGTAGGGGTGATGGATCCCTGCAGCATTCCTGTGAGATGAAACCCAACAAGACAGCCCTAAGGGACTACAGTTGAAGAATGCCTTGTGGGTGCCTGTAGCTTGTTGAGTATTCTCCCCTTGACCTTCCACTACACTGGCCTTCCACTGTACTGTTCCTTGGTCCAACCCTGCCAGGTCACCAATGTACCCACTGCCACACTGCTACAAATTTTGTACGACTTTTAGTCGGAGGGGGTGTCAAACTGGATGACTGAAGTTGCTGATCTCATCACCTGGGGATGTCAGATCACACAACTAGAAATCACAGAGGATGGTAAATTAGATGATTTTCCAGCATAGTGCACATTTCCAAAGTAGACTGAGCTCACTTCTTTTTCTGACAGTTCATAATGTGCTACTAAACGGAGCCAGTGCTTTACAAGTAGAGGGAGTTTAGCTGAACTCTTGTACATGAAACAAGAAACAGTAGAAACACAAGTTTCTCTTCTTTTTGTGAGGTACAAAACATCCACGTTCTTTATTCCTCGTCACATTGTACTGCTGGGTGGGCACTGATTGGTTCTCAACTCTCACACACAGAGACCACGTCTACAATTTAAGAGCTAATCTATCTAACCTGTTTCACGCAATTGGCTGATGTCAAGATCACACGACTGGAATTCATGGTAGCACAATGAGACTGCCTGTGACTTACTAAGATTATAAAAAATGAAGGCTATGACTAAAAAATTGCTGCAAAAGTCACATAAATGTGACAGGGCCTTAAATTTCAAGAAGATGTGACTCGTCTTCCTGACGTGACTTGAGCAGCATGGTGGCACAATGAATACAAGAGAAGGGATAACTGTAAACCCTTAGCTTGCATAAAAAAGGCAAGCAAAGAATTTCTTGTGAATAAAAGATTTATTAACAAACTAAATAAGTAAGGCCAAAATATTATGCAGAGCATGAAAATAGCAAACAGTCCCATCCACAAACCAGAAGATGACGCCAATAACAAAGCGAAAGATAATAAAAAAAATGTACATCCAAAGAGAACACAATACTTACATGAAACTCCTTGATAAATGAATGATCTCCAGCTCCCAGGTCTTCCCAGCAGACTCATGCAGCCAAAGGAAGGGCTCAGGAGAGGTGAGGTCAGAGTGGTCCTGCCTCTTGGGACTCCTCCCACAAAGCACAAGGAACACATTCACATGTATGGAGGAGGTACTCAAAAAACAGTAATAAACAAAATCAACAAAAATAACATAAAAGTATGAAAAATAATAATACAAAGACAACAATAAAATATCTATCTATCTATCTGTCTATCTATCCATCTATCTAATAGTGCCTTTCATATTTCTATCCATCTATCATATGGT
>JANRMT010062824.1:19217331-19282624 GCA_026402145.1 Polypterus bichir lapradei | reverse complement strand
TATTTATCTATCTATCTATTATATAGTGCCTTTCATATCTATCTATCTAATGTAAATCCTCAAACTACAAGTGGCAGAGATTCAGGATTTAGTGGACTGCACTTACTTAAGCACACAACACAATGGCTTAGAGTTTGGAGGATCTGTTTCCTGACATACACAGTGTCTCTTAGGGATTAGTGCTGGAGTTCCTAGAATTTTTCCATTAACGTATCTCCTCAAAACCCAGTCAATCTTGTTCATGGTCATGTGAAGTCAGAGCCCAACAACAATGGGCACTGTGTACTTACCAGTCTACTCACTTGCTTGTTTACCATCCTAGTACAATTTAAATTTCGATATTACTATGGAGTTGTGGTTACCAGGCTTCATCAATATTGACAGGAAGGTGATGCATTAGACAGGCTGGAAAGCAGGATCTGGCCAATCATTAAACCAGTGATTCAGAAGCAGCAATGCGAATTCCATCATGGCTGAGAAATGACAGAGCAGTTATTTCCCCATCTTAATTATGTGGTCATTAGAGTTTACGCATTATATTTGGACTTGTATTACCAAGCTGGAGATGGGTTATGACACACATTCTGTCAGAATATAGAGTTTGGAGCTGGTGTGATCCATTGTAGTACTCATGCTTGCAGAGCTGTGCCAGCATTCATGGTGCTCAGTTCAGGAATAAGGTGCTTGGTCACATCCATTTAAGTTGGCTGAAACACTCCACCAAGGTTGCACGATGACTCTGTTGCATTTGTGATTTCAATGAACGAGATATCAAAGCACATCAAAGGGTTGATTCATATCCAGTATGGGACACAGAGGCTGTTTCAGGAGGATTCTAACCTTTTTGTTTCATTTGACTGTGATCTCTGGCCAAAAATGGTAATGATGTGGTCAAAATGAAAATGAACACCTACAAATCTAAGAGTACAGTCCTCTTCTAGAAAAAAAGGCCAGTGTGCAGGCAAACGAGCAGGGAGCAGCTGCTGTAAGTGGAGGAGTTTAACTAGCATGGGGTCTTGTTCATGAGTAAAAAGTAGACATGATCATGAAATTGAATGGCCAATGGGTATTACGGCAGACGTTGTGCTGGAAGGAACTGAACAAAGCAACTGACATGAGATTTCTCTTCAAGGTTTTGGGGTTCAGAATAGAGTAGGAAGATTGTTGAGGAAGAGATTAGAATGCTGGCACTGCTAGATTAAGAGAAACCACTTAAAATGGATGAGAACAAGGAACATTTGCAAGGAATGTATCTTTGGAATGGTCAATGCACAGTTGGGAATTCCCCAGAAGAAACTGGAGGCTGTTTCTAGGAAAATGCAGTTAGGCTGAATTTAAATCAAGGCACATTATGCCTTGGCTCTGTGGTGCACTAGTGGAATCACTTATGGAGTGATGCAAGCGGTTTTAACGAAATTGCTGCAAAGACGACACAGCAGTTTTATAAAGCCATGGAGGGAAGCACAACCAAGTGCATTCTTAGACTAAAGGGGTGTCCTGTTCTGAGAGTCCTAAGGAATTAAACTTCTTTAGTCCTGAGTAGTAAGGGCTACATGGTGAACTCATCCTGCTTTTTAAAATTCTCACAAAATTGATCCAGCAGCATTCTTTCAGTTAAACGGTGAGTTACATATTTGAGGACACATTAGTGCAAAATAGGGGGTCAAGGATATAAGAAATTAAACACTTATTTACACAAAGTGCTGTGAGAATCCAGAACAAACGACTTAGTGATGTTGTTAAGGAGAAAACTTTTTAAAAGCAGCTGGATGACACAACGTAGTAATTAGCTGACCTGGCGAGCTTGAGGTCTCCTCTCATTTGTAAAACTTCTTACGCTCTTACAATACGCTATTTCAGTGGCTCTCACCGAGACAAGGCACTACAGCGAACAAACTGAAATGTGCAGATTTACGCTTCCATCTGATCAGACAAACAGCAAACACAGAGTGAAGTCAGCAAATATATTTATTTAAGATTACACAGCAAACACCAGAATTCTAAAGACTCCACATCCCTTTGGCTAAGCATAACAGTGCTTTGATTCAACTGCCCAAAAATCACCAACAGCAAATCAAAATAAATAAAAAAAGCCATTAATGTCAGCAGAACAGACCAAATAAAGGGACATCAATTCCTCTGTGCTCCCCACCAAAATGAAGTGTGTCCACTGAAAACCCAAATCAGTTCCTACTAATAAAGCTTGCCCATTTTATCTCAGTCATCCTAAAATGTTTTTTATTCAAAAAATGTGTTCAGTAGTTTTCTTCAACATTTCAAAGAAAATTCTCTCTCCATATTATTATTTTATGATAATAATCTGTTTCCGAAAATAATGTGATGTCCTTCCAGAACTGCAGCACAGTTGTAGTTAAACATAAATTTATATTTGACCACTTTTTAAAATGTAATAATGCACAAATCTGCTGTGTGGTGTGTTAATTTGGCAAGAAATGTCAATTCTGCAAATCGAATTTGATAAAACCTTAATACAAGAAAAGATTTATAATACCATTCAATATGAAAGTCTGCACAAACATACAAGAAAATCCAGATGATAAAAACATACGATAATATGGAATTGAAGTGACCTGATGCAATCCTTTATCTTAAGTTTTTTTTTGTCATTATGGTAAACTCCTACATTTTAATGTTTGATATGTTAATGCTGTTTTAACCATATTATTGCTGAAGTACATCATTCTCTCATTTGGTAAAGTTTGTATATAGTTTTTTGCAGTTTATATCTACATTTCTGTTTATGCATCACACCTAGGTGAATTTGTATGAGTTGGGTCTTAATCATAAAAATAAGGCAAAATTAAAAGGATTTTGAACTTAGTTGCCATTAGCTTTGTGCTTCATTAATGCTTGGTCTTCTTCTTCTGCTGCTGGTGTTGGAATCATATTCAATTCAATTAATACATGCCAAGAAGCAGCCACTGAAAGAAAAGAAAGGGACAGGAAGACCATTCAGAACAGTGATGAAGACGTGTCTGCTTGATAATAATATAACTTGTCCTAAGCACAATGAATAATACCAACTAAAGCCATATTATAAAGATGCAAAGCATAATGGCACAGCAAGTAGTATTGACTCTTAAAATGGTCCAGCATGAGTTAGTATATCCTACGATAAACTGGCATCCCATTCCGGATTGGATGTCTCACTTCTTGGCAATGATGCAGCCAAGGGACACCCAAGTTTCTCACAATGCTACAATGGAATAAATGGCTTTAGAGAATCGATAATACAGTTATTTCTAAATTTCTAAAGGACACAGGTAACAGGGAGGTGTACTGAGAACCAGGCACTGCTCGTGTGAAGAACAAAAGAAAGCCTATGAAGAAAAATGTGAAAATTCTACCCAAACGGTGTTAAGGATTTTAAGCGATTTCAACCCAGTCCTCTGCTGCTTCTGCTGCTTTGAAGATGATGCTCTAACTAATGTATTTAATATCACCTCATAATATCCTAGCCGTACTTATTTCATATACTGATCACTTTCAGGTGGAAACTGAAAATTTATCATAACCAGGCTAAGCTTATGGCTTTTTAACATTTAGAAAGTGACATTTTTTGTTAAATCTATAATTTTTTTTATAGCTTTTTTTAATTATCTAGTATGGGATGCCCATTTATCTCAGGGAATATTGGACTACACAAGCTCACTACTTTTATCTAACCTGCACATCTTCAGGGTGGTGGAGGATTCCCGAGCAACTGGAGAAAATGTGTGAGTGGATGAGTGTGAGAATCCACACAAGCAATGACTAGGCCAAAGCAGCAGTCTTATGGGCATTTCATCAGTCTAGAGGTCTGGTTTACTGGGTGGTTTTCTTCTTAGGTACTGAGAAGTAATTAAGAGCTACTTCATTACAACAGTATAGCCATGCCAAATTTCTTTCTTCTTTGTAAATCTCCTGAAGCATTCATTCTGTCTGTAATCCTTTGCGATGCATGCTCAGTGGAGTCTACTCTGTCGGACATACAGGGACAATACTAGTGTTTTTTTTTCACTTATTTTGTAGTAGTAGGGTGTTGTACCGTGTTAGCCATTATGGATGCAAGCAGAAGTCAAGCAAAATGATACATTTTATTGGCTAACTGAATAGATTGCAATATGCAAGCTTTTGAGGCAGCTCAGATCCCTTCTTCAGACAGGTTGCATACTGTGAGCAAATTCTGAACAGTGTCAGTCCAGTGCTGGGTGAACATGCTCACACTCTAACACACACACTAGGGACAATTTATCAATGCCCATTCAACTAACCGGAATGTCTTTGGACAGTAGGTTGGCACCCACCTGTACACAGGGTGAACATGCTATCTCCACATAGGGAGCCCCCAAGACATGAACCCCAGTGCTACCACTGTGCCACCATATGTATATATGGAAGTATGACAAGTCAAGCAAAATGACACCTTTTATTGGCTAACTAAAAAGAGTACAATATGCAAACTTTCGAGGCAACTCAGATTATCTTGCCTGAAGAAGGAGCTTGAGTTGCTTGAAAAGCCTGAATATTATAATCTTTTTAGCTAGCCAATAAAAGGTGTAATTTTGCTTGACTTCTCACTACATTTATAATGGTCGTTCTAGCAGCAATGGGCAGAAGGCAGCAAAGAGCCCTTGAGAGGATACCCGCCTATTAATTCATACACTGGATGAATTTAATATACCTTTGCTCCCATCAACTAATTTTATCTGATTTAAAAAACTCAAATTCAATACTCCAATCTCTGCCCAGTGCTTGCTTACTGTATATATTTATTTTTGTTATTTTGTAGTTTTCAGGATGAGTAAATATATCCATAGACAATGAAAAATAAACATACAAAAGCAAGAGTAACTTACCTGCCCCAAGGTCAGCTGAATGGTTCCACTTTTATCCGTATCAACTGTGTTAAACATTTCTGTGAAGAAAGAAAATAAGGAAGCAATTTTAACTATACTGTAAAAGAGGGACATGCATTCATACTTACGTGGCACCTTAAACATTAGTGATTAAAACATTAATAAGTAACCCAGCCACAGGGGATGCAAAACCGGTGCGTTTCTTTGTGCCAGTCCCAAACCCAGATAAATGGGGAGGGTTATGTCAGGAAGGGCATCAGGTGTAAAATTTTGCCAAATCAACATGCAGACAACAATACAAATTTCCATACTGGATCGGTCGAGCCCCGGGTTAACAACAACCGCCACCAGTACTGTTAGCCAACAGGGTGCTGACGGAAATTGGGCTACTATTGGCCGAAGAAGAGGGGGGAGACATGTCTGGATGCAGGAGGAGAGGAGGAAGGTAAAGAGAGTGGAAATGAGGGTAGGAACTTTGAATGTTGGCAGTATGACTGGTAAGGGAAGAGAGATAGCAGATATGATGGAGAGAAGGAAGGTTGATATATTGTGTGTGCAAGAAACTAAATGGAAGGGGAGTAAGGCCAGGTGGATTGGAGATGGATTCAAATTGTTCTATCATGGTGTGGATGGGAGGAGAAATGGGGTCGGAGTTATTCTGAAGGAACAGTATGTCAAGAGTGTTTTGGAGGTGACAGCAGTGTCAGACCGATTAATGATTATGTAGCTGGAAATTGGAGGTGTGATGATGAATGCTGTTAGTGCATATGCCCTGCAAGTTGGATGTGTGATGGATGAGAAAGAAGAATTTTGGAGTGAGTTGGATGAAGTGATGAACAGTGTACCCAAGGGACAGAAAGTGGTGATTGGAGAGGATTTCATTGGACATGTTGGTGAAGGGAACAGTGGAGACGAGGAGTAGCTTTGGTGTCAAGGAGAGGAATGAAGAAGGTCAGATGATAGTGGACTTTGCCAAAAGGATGGACATGGCTGTGGTGAATATGTATTTTAAGAAGAGGGAGGAACATAGGGTGACATACAAGAGTGGAGGAAGATACACACAGGTGTATTACATCTTATGCAGAAGAATCAATCTGAAGGAGATTGAAAACTGCAAAGTGGTGGTAGGGGAAAGTCTAGTTAAGCAGCATAGGATGGTGGTCTGTAGGATGACATTGGAGATCAAGAAGAGGAAGAGAGTGAGGGCAGAGCCAAAGATCAAATGGTGGAAGTTGAAAACGGAAGACTGCAAGGTTGAGTTTAGGCAGGAAGTGAGAAAGGAACTGGGTGGCAGTGAAGAGTTACCAGACAGCTGGGCAACTACAGCAGATGTAGTAAGGTTGACAGCAAGAAGGGTGCTTGGCGTGACATCTACACAGAGAAAGGAGGAAAAGGAAGCCTGGTGGTGGAATGAGGAGGTACAGGAGAGTATACAGAGGAAGAGGATGGTGAAGAAGAAGTGGGATAGTCAGAGAGATGCAGAAAGTAGACAAGAGTTCAAGGAGATAAGGCGGAAGGTGAAGAGAGAGGTGGCGAAGGCTAAAGAAAAGGCGTATGATGAGTTGTATGAAAGGTGGGACACTAAGGGGGGAGAAAAGGACCTGTACCGATTGGCTAGACAGAGGGACCGAGCTGGAAAAGATGTGCAGCAGGTTAGGGTGATAAAGGATAAAGATGGAAATGTACTCACAAGCGAGGAGGGTGTGTTGAGCAGATTGAAAGAGTACTTTGAGAGGCTGATGAATAAAGAGAATGAGAGAGGGAGAAGGTTGGATGATGTGGAGATAGTGAGTCAGGAAGTGCAACGGATTATCAAGGAGGAAGTAAGGACAGCTTTGAAGAGGATGAAAAATGGAAAGGCCGTTGGTCCAGATGACATACCTATGGAAGCACGGAGGTGTTTAGGAGAGATGGCAGTGGAGTTTTTAACCAGAATTTTTAGTAGAATCTTGGAAAGTGAGAGGATGCCTGAGGAGTGGAGAAGAAGTGTACTGGTGCAGATATTTAAGAATAAGGGGGATGTGCAGGACTGCAGTAACTACAGGGGAATAAAATTGATGAGGCACAGCATGAAGTTATGGGAAAGAGTAGTGGAAGCTAGGTTAAGAAGTGAGGTGATGATTAGTGAGCAGCAGTATGGTTTCATGCCAAGAAAGAGCACTAGAGATACAATGTTTGCTCTGAGGATGTTGATGGAGAAATTTAGAGAAGGCCAGAAGGAGTTGCATTGTGACTTTGTGGACCTGGAGAACGCATATGACAGGGTGCCTCGAAAGGATTGTATGAGGAAGTCAGGAGTGGCAGAGAAGTACGCAAGAGTTGATGGTGAGAATGCAGGGAGTAGAGTTGACGAACGTGGTTTGCCATTTGGTGGGTGCAGCAACGTGCTGTAATCAGCACATGCTCCCAACCTCTCTCTCTTATTCTTATACCTTTTGGATTGAGCTACCACCCTTGAAATTTCTGTGCATGTAATAACTGTCCATCTGCTGATTTCTTAGTCATCTTTCACTACATTTTGTGTATGACATCTTTGTCTTTGCTGTTCACTTGACCTTTATCTGGTTTCCTGATATACCTGAACAGGTTTCTGACATTTATTAACCATTTATGCTATTTCCTTAAGATGAATGGTATAATTTAATATGGACAGCATATAAAAACACTTTATCCTAATGGGTATGTGACCCCATGTCTAATTTTTCTTCCACAAATTTCACTAGAGGCAGATACTGAGAGCTGAAGGGAGAGGAATCTGGCTTGTCCGCCTAAAGAAATTTTAAAAAAGAATAACACAAGTGAATAATAAAAATTAATACCCTTGGCTTGGCAAAAAAATTAAAAGATTTAAATTGGTAATGTTTTTGTAAAAAAGCACTTTGATGGTCTTAACTATAAAAAGCGTCTCAGAAAGTGTTAATGACTAAAGTGAAAGTCAAGAGTGTGGCCATACTTTCATTATTACAACAAATGCATCTTTTCATTTGCAGAAAGTGAATTCCTGGTATTGGAAAGCAGTTGCTGATATGTAAATACTGCACAAAAAAGGCCTTATACTGTATACAAGCAAAATATTATTTGAAAAAATGTGTTTTCATGGAAGGACTCAAGCATTTTCCACCAGAAACAAAATGTAAACAATCCGATAATTGTATTTTCTACCTCTGGAATCTCAGTATTTAGTTAACTGCATTTTAAATTTAAACTTTGTGCCAGTTCAGTTAGAATTCTGGTTTACATTTACATAAAAGTTTCAGATTACTAAAGCGTGCTGAGTTTAGACCCTCTATCACATAATTTTCTTTCCTTAATGAAATATTGAAAAATCAGCAGAATTCTTCTCACCAGTTGGCTGATATACAATGCTATCTTACATTTTTCTAGAAGTTGCACAGATAAACAGTAGTGAATTAAAAATGAATATACAGTACAGTATTTTAATTTATAGCAAATGATTCCAATAATGTAATCTTGACAAAAATCTTTCTCTATAATGTTTATAAAATAGATATACAGTGCCTATTAAATGTATTCACCACCTTGGAAAGTTTTCACATTTTATTATTATACAACATTGAAATACAGTGGATTTAATTTGGATTTTTTTGACATTGATCAGCAGAAAATAAATTCTATAATGTTAAAGTGAAAACAGGTCTAAATTAATTACAAATATAGAACATAACATAATAGACTACAGTAGTATTCACCCCTTCAAGCCAGTATTCAGTAGATGAAACCTTTGGCAGCCATGACATCTCTCAGTCTGTGTGGACAGGTCTGTGTCTCAATCAGCTTTGCACATTTGGACACATCACTTTTTCTCAGTTTTTTTTTTACAAAACTGCTCAAGCCCTGTCAGGTTGCATAGAGATTGTGAGTGAACAGCTTTTTGTCAAGTCAGCCACAAATTCTCATTTGGATTGGTATCTGGACTCCGACTCGGCCAACGCCACTTCATTGTTATATTATTGTTTTTACGCCATTCTTGTTTTAGCTTTATGCTTGGGCTTATTATCTTGCAGGAAAGCAAATCTTCTCCCAAGGCATAGACTCTTGTAGACTACATCACATTTTCCTCCAGGATTTTCCTGTATAATGTTGCAATCTTTTTCTTCTTAAAAGGCTCCCAGGGCCTGCTCCCCACAGAATGAAGGTGCTACCACCAGGTTTCACAATGGGGATGAAAAATGCAATTTAGTCTGATGGTCAAAAAATGTTGGTCTCAACAATCAGACAGCAGACCCTTCTTCCAGCTCACTTCAGAGTCTCCCATCTGTATTCTGGCTAACTCCAAGATTGTTACGATGCGGGTTTGCTGCATGCTCCCATTGTCCGTCTGGGAGCCCTTGAACACAACACCATCGGTAATGTCACCGATGAGCTCGGCAGTGAGGCACAAGTGGAGCAAGGCGATGGTGTAAAAAGTGTCAAGTGTTTTTATTAAAATCAACAACAAAAACAAAGTGTCTAAATAAATAAAGTGCTGTGCTTTCCAAAAACTCTTCAAAAAGTAATCCATTAAAATGAGTGAAATCGTGGAGGTTAAAATCCAATAGAAAAAAGTCTTCATTAAATACAACAAGGTTAAAACAATGCTGAAAGCAGTCTCTTTAAAAACAAGCCCGATGCATTCTTTAATTGGTGGCCCCCCTGCTTCTCCCTATCCAGGCTTCGCAAAAGGGGGGCCACTCTACCTGCAGCTGTCCTTTCTTCTTCCTTCTGGTCTGGAGGCTTCCCGATTCCTGGCTTCGGTTCAGCACTTTCCCCAGACCGAGACTTAGGTTCCCCAACGGCCAAGACTCCCACGCTGGGGAATCCATCTCCCTAGCCTCCTGACTCCTGCTGCCTTCTCGGTCTTACGCGGCCAGCCATCCTTCTTCTGGTCATTCCAGCTCCTTGACCGCACAGCTGGAGCGACCGCTTTCTTCTGCCCCACCGAGTGTCGGCCAAACACCCCTGCTTGGGCTCACTGTCCAGCTGCCTGCCTGCGAGCGCTCGCTCGCTCACACCGGATCTTTCCACACTGCTTCCTGCAACCTCCGACTCTTTTTCTTTTTTTCTCGCCCCACTAGCCGCCTCGCGCTTCTTTTTATGATGAGGACGTGGCAGCTGTAGCAATCAGCAGCTCCTGGGAACAATTACGGATGTGGACGGTTTCTCAACTGTGCACTTAGCTGAGAAATGCCCACACCACGAATCCCCCTGGAACTGCTTCAGCCACTCCACCACCACGCCCCCTCGCTAAGCTGCAAGGGCGGCGATTATTTATTTAAAACGGGCTTCTTGATGTGAGCTGTGGACCCGCTATACCACAAAGATGTTGTACGTTTTCTTAACAGTGGCTTTCTCTTTGTTCCATCTCCCATAAAGTTTTGACTAATGAAGCACTCAGGCAGAGTTGCTGTCCGCACAGTCTCTCTAGTCTCAGTGACAGTGGCTTTTAACTCCGTCAGAGTCCTCGTAGGTCTCTTGGTGGCCTCCTTCACTAGTCCTCTTTCATCATCACTCAGTTTCTGTGTGCGGCCTGCTCTAGGAAGATTTACAGCGGTGCCGTACCCTTTTCATTTCTTAATGATTGACTTAACTGGATATTTAGAGACTTAGGGATTTTCTTCTCTCCATTGTCTGACTTGTGCTTGTCAATCATCTTTTTACAGAGTTACCTGGAGTATTCTTTTGTCTTCGCTGTTTAAGTTAAGCCACCAAATTGACCCTCCACAAGCTGGACCATCCAAATAAGGTGCATTTGGGCTACAATCAAATGAAACCCTAGACAGATGTTCTCCAGTGAAGTACTTCTGTGACTTCTAAAACCAACTGGCAAACCAGTGCTGATTTAGATATGTCGTATTAGTGAGGGTGAATACTAATGCAATTAGTTATTTTGTGTTTTATATTTGTAACTAATTTAGGCCTCTTTGCATAGATATGTTTTCACTTTCACACTAAAGAGCCTTTTTCTGTTGGTCAATGTCAAAGAAGCATACAGATTAGGTGGGTTGACGATACTAAAAACTGGCCCTAGTGTGTATGTTTGGGGTGTGTGTGGCTGTCTCCTCAACTGCCAGATCTCAGTTGGGGTTAAGCTGATGTAAATTGATGCACCAGGGTGTGATTTTTAAAGACAAGTTTACTGCCTTGTGTTTTTAACCTTCACTTTTTATGGATTATTTCTTTATTGAACATTTGAAGCACTGCACTTTAATTTGGACACTGTTTTAATCACTTTATGCACCAACCCCTTGTCTGGACGTGTGTGTCCTCATCTGCCCAGCTCATCTCAGTAACGTTATCAACGATGGCAGGATCAAGAGGCTCCTGGGTACAACAGGAGCATGGAGCCAGCACATACTGTCACACAACCTGTCCATGGTTTGTTATTGCCTTGAGCCCTGTGCTATCTGGGATAGCCTCCAGCACTCCTCACAACCCTGTTCAGATCTAAGCAGGTTAGAAAATGACTGACTGACTGACATTTTCTTCTTATTGAGATTTTACAAGTTACGGAGAGGTTCTTCTCAGGCTGATTCTGTGTCAATTCAACGGCTGAATCTCAATAACACCATATACAGAGTGTGCACACATCTACAAAAGTGTCTCATTTTCATACCAAACTGTATCCAAATTTAAATAAATAGCAGAAATTTACATACTGCATATATAGTAGACCTAAAATATCACGTACAACTTACTACTGAATTATCACCTCTGCCTACCCCAGGGTTACTGTGAGGAGCTTTACTCAAAGAAAACAACTCCATCGAGTTTTAATTCTGACCCAGTGACTGATTGTGTGGGGTCTGCACATTCTCCCCACATATTCACAAAATGAGGCAGCATTGTATTTTTCTCCTGGATTTTGATTTTCCTTCCACATCACAAAGATTTTAAATTAATTGACCCTGTATGACTGAATGAGGATGAGCACACATTAAGAACACGATTTAAAATTAGACTGTGAAAATAAACAATATATAGGGATATGTTTACTTCTTTGCACATATTAAATAGCTAGATATACTTTATATTACTAGGTCTTTTTCTTTTAAGCATTTTATGTTTTGGTCCACAATTAACCTAATATGCACATGTTTAAGGAAAATTGGAGTAGTTACAATAGTGTAAACCCATGTCGGCATGAAGGGAATGTGTGAACTCCTCACAGATAGTGCTCAGAGCAGCATTTTCATCCAAAAAATGGGGCTTTTAGGCAGCACCACTAAGCACTGTTCCACTAATCCATCTATTTTGTATTAACAGTTCTATATTTGTAAATCTGTGCAGCATTTCTGTGCTTGTAAATTGAAGTGTGCAATATAAAGATAAACAAAAATTAATGCAACATTCTGACTGAGAAAAAACTATCCATGTTAATAAATGGAGAAGTGTGTGTGTACCTGTGTACCTGTCTGTCCATCTGGGCTATGTCTCTGCTATATGCTATTTGATATGGGATTTGGGAAAGTAGTGCTAATGTTTGTGATGCGCCATCTGTTGGAATAAAATGTGCAATGTACTTTAATTCTACAAATATTTGTGATGCACAATCTATTGGATTGGAAAATGCACTTAATTTTAGTCCTGCATTACAAAATACATTCCAATTGATGGTGCACTGCAAGTTTTAACATTGAATATGCTGAGGTCTATGTTGATTAGATTTCAACTAGTCTTGAATGGGCAGCACAGCTAGTCTGAAATGATTTGAATGGCTTTCTTCATACACTCATATTGGACATTTCTTTTTAAATATAGTAATTTCATTTGGATAAATAATTATATTTCAGGATTAACATTAAGACTGTTAATTATACTGAGAGAAAGCTTTACTTTGTTATGTAAGAATGGGAAATGGGTGTTGCAGTGATTCTAAGCTGGGCATTCTGAATATTCTGCCACATGTTTTTGATAAATTGGCAACTTGAAACTGGCCCATTATGAATGAATGAGTGAGTGTGCATTGAGTTCATGTTAAGCTTTCATTTGCATTTTCCTCTTCATTTTTAGTTTGTGTTTTCATTTTTTTCCGTTTGTGATTTGTAGCTTGGGGCCACCTTAGGCACCCCATCTCTGGTCCCATCTTACAACTGGTGCTGCAAGGATGACTTCTGTCAACTCTGACCTGGACATGTGGTTTAGAAAATGCATGAATGGAGAAGGGAAAATGACAGAATGGTAACACATACTCTTTTGTACAACAGTAAATAGTTTCTGAAGTGTGGAGATGGTCACTGAAGAAAGGTGAAAAGCAAGTAGGACACATGAACTACAATAAGGGAGACCAGATTTGGTGTCAGACAGTTGCTGCAGGTTATGAGCCGCCAATGTCATATGCATTTTTTTTTACAGTGGTACCACAACACTTTATAACAAAATCACAAATTATTCTTTGCTCAAAAAAGAAGTCAAGATGTGAATTAGGAATTGTTTGTCTAGTATTAATTGTAACTAATCAGCAACTCTCGCATTAGCCTTCAGAAAGAACCATAGTTAAGTTAAAAATATCTTACTGAAAAGCATCTCCAGACGAATAAGACATCCCACAAAACTATCAAAGTCAACGGCAAAAGTGTCATCCGAAAACCGATGAGCAACAGCTTGTATTAATTCATTGTTGAGCTGGAAACCTGCAATTGCAAAATATAATAATGTACTGAGAACACTGGGGAAAAGTATTTTAGAAACACAATTGTAAAAGATATATTGAAGTGCTCAAATGTTTACCATTTGAAATATAAAAATGAATTTTCTTGAGTCAGATATGGTTGGATTTCAAATAAAAAACTAAAAAACATTTTTCCAGTTGTACGTTAATACAAAGTTAACACTCTGATATACTGTGAGCAACTAAACAATTTTTTCTGAATTGAGGAACCCAACGTTTTGAGAATCTCACTGGTTCTACAATTACCACTCTTATGGCTAATATGAAAGTGCCGCAAACACAGATGTCAATGTCTCAGGAGAGTTGGTGTTCTAATGGATACTCAGTCATACCTGCTTCCAGTACTGCCCCTCTCATTTCATGAGAACTCATGGTACCAGATCCATCAGTATCATATTTTTTGAAAATGTTCTGGAAAATCAAAAAAAGTAAGCAATAACTTCTCATTTTTCAATATACAGTGCATTTAGAAAGTATGTAGCCACCTTCACATTTTGTTATACTGCAGTCTTACACTAAAATTGGTTTAAATTCATTTTACCCTGATCAAGCAATTCTCAATACTTCCGAATAACAAAAGGAAAACAGGACTGTGTTAAAGCAAGTAGGAGTCTGTGGCAGTGCTGGAGTGTAGTGACAGTGCAGCTCAGGCTTGTAGTTGTAAGAGCGTGCTGCTGGAAATCTGTGCAGGTGTGAGGTGATCAGGGGAAAGTGAGCTGATTGCTTGTTAACGTGCAGACATGATCAGCTCAGATGCTCCTCACTGACACTCTGCTGGCCAGTAAGCAAAGCACCTGCATCCACAGAGTATTAAAGACTCTGACAAATGAAAAAAGGTGAAGAAAAGATTGAGAAAGAAAGACATTAGGGGCGGCACAGTGGCACAGTGGGTAGCACTGCTGCCTCACAGTTAGGAGATCTGAGTTTGCATGTTCTCCCCATGTCTGCGTGGGTTTCCTCCGGGTACCCTGGTTTCCTCCCACAGTCCAAAGACATGCAGGTTACATGGATTGGCGATTCTAAATTGTCCCTAGTGTGTGCTAGGTGTGTGGGTGTGTTGCGCACCCTGCGGTGGGCTGGCGTCCTGCCCAGGGTTTGTTTCCTGCCTTGCTCCCTGTGTTAGCTGGGATTGGCTCCAGCAGACCCCTGTGACCCTGTAGTTAGGATATAGCAGGCTGGATAATGGATGAATGGAAGAAAGACATTAGGGGAGACAATTTGGAAAGGTGAGATTGCATCGGGAGTGTGAGCCAGTGTAATAGATCGCAACCTGGGGCATCACAAGAATTTTAGAATTTTAATACAAATTTATTAAAAATACAACACGGAAATGTCACCTATATCCATCCATCCATTATCCAACCCACTATATCCTAACTACAGGGTCACGGGGGTCTGCTGGAGCCAATCCCAGCCAACACAGGGCACAAGGCAGGAAACAAACCCTGGACAGAGCACCAGCCCACCACAGGGCGCACACACACACCAAGCACACACTAGGGACAATTTAGAATCGCCAATGCACCTAACCTGTATGTCTTTGGACTGTGGGAGCAAACCGGAGCGCCCAGAGGAAACCCACGCAGACACGGGGAGAACATGCAAACTCCACGCAGGGAGGACCCGGGAAGCGAACCTGGGTTTCCGAACTGCGAGGCAGCAGTACTACCCACTACGCCACCATGCCGCCCATCACCTATATACAGTGCATCCAGAAAGTATTCACAGCGCATCACTTTTTCCACATTTTGTTAATTTACAGCCTTATTCCAAAATGGATTAAATTCATTTTTTTCCTCAGAATTCTACACACAACACCCCATAATGACAACGTGAAAAAAGTTCATTGAGGTTTTTGCAAATTTATTAAAAATAAAAAAACTGAGAAATCACATGTACATAAGTATTCACAGCCTTTGCTCAATACTTTGTCGATTCACCTTTGGCAGCAATTACAGCCTCAAGTCTTTTTGAATATGATGCCACAAACTTGGCACACCTATCCTTGGCCAGTTTCGCCCATTCCTCTTTGCAGCACCTCTCAAGCTCCATCAGGTTGGATGGGAAGCGTCGGTGCACAGCCATTTTAAGATTTCTCCAGAGATGTTCAATCGGATTCAAGTCTGGGCTCTGGCTGGGCCACTCAAGGACATTCACAGAGTTGTCCTGAAGCCACTCCTTTGATATCTTGGCTGTGTGCTTAGGGTTGTTGTCCTGCTGAAAGATGAACCGTCGCCCCAGTCTGTGGTCAAGAGCGCTGTGGAGCAGGTTTTCATCCAGGATGTCTCTGTACATTGCTGCAGTCATCTTTCCCTTTATCCTGACTAGTCTCCAAGTTCCTGCCGCTGAAAAACATCCCCACAGCATGATGCTGCCACCACCATGGTTCACTGTAGGGATGGTATTGGCCTGGTGATGAGCAGTGCCTGGTTTCCTCCAAACGTGATGCCTGGCATTCACACCAAAGAGTTCAACCTTTGTCTCATCAGACCAGAGAATTTTGTTTCTCATGGTCTGAGAGTTCTTCAGGTGCCTTTTGGCAAACTCCACTACTAAAGAGTGGCTTCCGTCTGGCCACTCTACCATACAGGCCTGATTGGTGGATTGCTGCAGAGATGGTTGTCCTTCTGGAAGGTTCTCCTCTCTCCACAGAGGACCTCTGGAGCTCTGACAGAGTGACCATCGGGTTCTTGGTCACCTCCTTGACTAAGGCCCTTCTCCCCTGATCGCTCAGTTTAGATCACCGGCCAGCTCTAGGAAGAGTCCAGGTGGTTTCGAACTTCTTCCACTTACGGATGATGGAGGCCACTGTGCTCATTGGGACCTTCAAAGCAGCAGAAATGTTTCTGTAACCTTCCCCAGATTTGTGCCTCGAGACAATCCTGTCTTGGAGATCTACAGACAATTCCTTTGACTTCATGCTTGGTTTGTGCTCTGACATGAACTGTCAACTGTGGGACCTTATATAGACAGGTGTGTGCCTTTCCAAATCATGTCCAATCAACTGAATTGACCACAGGTGGACTCCAATTAAGCTGCAGAAACATCTCAAGGATGATCAGGGGAAACAGGATGCACCTGAGCTCAATTTTGAGCTTCATGGCAAAGGCTGTGAATACTTATGTACATGTGCTTTCTCAATTTTTTTATTTTTAATAAATTTGCAAAAATCTCAAGTAAACTTTATTCACGTTGTCATTCTGGGGTGTTGTGTGTAGAATTCTGAGGAAAAAAATGAATTTAATCCATTTTGGAATAAGGCTGTAACATAACAAAATGTGGAAAAAGTGATGAGCTGTGAATACTTTCCGGATGTACTGTGTATACTATATTACAACTGGATCTATTAATTTCATTTGTCCATGATGTATTGTGAACTGCAAGTTTTATTTACTTTAATGAAACATATTATGACTTCAATCTGTTTTTATTAAAAGTTGGTAATCTAAATTTAAATATGGCAGTTAAAACCCAGAATACTAGTAGAAGGAACACCTGGAAATGCAAATAGAAAATATTCTACTATATTAAAACAGTTGTTTAGTTGCACAAAAACAAACACAGAAATAATAAACTTTACCAGATAGTTCCTAAGCTTCTCCCAAAGAATAGTAAATTCCACCAGTCCTAGGGTGCCATTTCCATCTTTCTAAATACTGTTAAAGAAAATGGTATTACAAACTGTGGTTATTTGCTTGCTGATGCAGTCTATGAAGGAATATCTCTGACAAAAATAAATAAGCAAACAAATACATATATTGTGAAATGTGACAATATAGATATGTGAGCATAACTCTTTATGTATTCATTTAATTATTTCTTCATTTACTTATTTCAGTGACAAAGCACACAACATGAAAGTTTTCTTCAAATGAAGGTGTCAGTGTTGACTGTTTAAGCTGAGAGGGTGGGCTCTAGTGGGTACTCTGTTTTGATTGGTGAATTGTTGGTGGTAAATAAAACAACGTTTAATCAAACAAGTCCAGTAAAATAGGTTCTTGGTCATACACAAAAGGACAATAGAAAAGGTGGCAAAATTCAAAAGCGCAAGAATTAATACAGCCCAAAAAAACAGTCAGCACATTAAAGCTTACAGATCCAAACATATTAAAGACAACAGAGAAGAAGTTCAAAGTCCAAATGACAAAGCAATTTCCTAAAATGCACTGGGACACTGCAAAAAAGCAACACATTGAAGGGAGCCTGAAAGCTGGCTGTCACAGATGCTTGAGCAATGCCACCGACAGAAGTTCTGTTTTGGTTATTTTGTGAGTGTGGTGAGGGCAGAAAGCACATAGAAGGAATGACAAGATGCAGAGCTCCAGCCAGTTCCTGACACATTCAGGTTACGCAATACAAAAAAGCACATTTAGACTATTCTTTTCTAGGTGCACATCTAGTTTTGTTCTGTCTGATAATATTACATTATGATGTCTTCATTTTCATTTCAAACCACAAAACCACCCTCTGTCTCTTGGGGAACATGATGGATCTTATTTAATCTGGGATACTTCAACATCAAGAGTCAGTTGTTATTTTGGGTATCCTGTAATCTGGTGCACATGTGATTAAACAAATGATTCGGGCACCGCCCGGAAGTGGCAGCCTTTCCAGCAGCTCTGTGTACGACTTTATCTTTCTACCTTTTTCTCTATTTCACTGATCACTCCTACCACTTTCTTTTATGTGGACTCGTTCCCTTGACACTTTTTACTACTTTTTACTAATGTGAATTTCCCCTTGGGATTAATAAAGTATCTATCTACCTATCTATCTATCTATCTATCTATCTATCTATCTGCTTATTATATAGTGCCTTTCATATCTATCTATCTATCTATCTATCTATCTAAACCAATGCTTTGTGTATGATGCCGCCAGACTCCAGCCATCTGTGATCATATGTGGAATTAAGTGGACTTTGGCATGAATAAATTAGGTTATGAATAGCTACGATAATAAATAGAAATGCCAGTAATACAAAATGAATGTTAAAAACTAAAGGATACATCCAGAAGACTGATTATGTTTCGACATGTTTCGAGTGTGAAGCCATCACACTTGATGTCAGCTCCTGAAACACAATATTTGGTGTTAAAGCATGGTATGTGTTCATATTAACATTAACCCCAAGCATGCATAGTCATTACAGACAAAAACAAAAGCCAGTAAAGAACTGCTTACGTTGTTTAGTAACTTCATTCAAAATCTGAATCAGCTCAAATGCAGTAATTTCTGAATCCTGTCACGGAAAAACATAAATAAATATATAGGTGTAATCTTTAGTCAAAGAAGAGATGGAAGTTCATCTACAACAGTTTATCAAAAGCTACATCATCATGTGTGCTATTAAAATGATTGTTAACTTTATCAGTGTGTATTTTGGACTTTCATTAAGTGTTTTAAAAATTAAAATTCCTTCATTGAGCTTATGGCCATCATTGATTTAGTCTGTAGACAATAAGTAAATGTCAAAAGTGTCAACAAGTTAGAGCTCTCTTTTCTTCACACAGTAGTTTTTATAATGTCAGAGAGGATTTTATTTTTCACTAGAATAAAGATTTGAAATAAAAACAATTCAGCAAATTATTTCAAATAAATCTGTTCAGCTTTTGGTACTCTCTGATTTTTGTGGCATGAAATTATGACTACCACTTTGCAAGTGCTTTAAGGCTCATTAAAGTTACAAAATTAAGATTACCCCCAACATTTTAAGAAAGTGACATAAGCTAAATTCTTTCTTGCCTTAAATGCTATTCATGCATTTTTACATCATGAAACGGGAAATGCAGTTCCTGACTTTTCAAAGAGAAAGCCCATGGGACAGTACTTGACAATACACCTCCTAACCTTTAGCAGTGCGATACTAGTGATGGAAACACAACACTTACTTTGCCTGCTACTTGCATGAATAGCTGTCTGAAATGGGGATCAATTTCACGTTCTGTAATTTCCGGCTAGGAGAAAGAACACAGAAATGCATTTTGCAAATGTTTCACCATTACAGTTTCACTCCCATTTTGAAATGATATACACTGCTCAAAACAATTAAGGGAATACTTAATGATTACAGTCTTACAAGTCTTACATCAAGTCAATTAAGTTTCAGGGATATCAATCTATCCAAATAAGAAGCAGAAGTGATTGTGAATTAGCTTCACCTGCTTTGGTGCAAATGAAAGTGACAACAGGTGCTCTGGAGAGGCAACAGCAAGATATCCCCCAATTGTTCTCTCCTAATCATTCCTGATTGACTCTTCTCTAGTTGTTCATTTTGCTAGTGTCCTTCTCACTATTGGTAGTATGAGGCGGTACCTGCAGCCAATTCAGGTTGCATTGGTAGTCCAGCTCATCCAAAATGGCACATCCATAAGTGCCCATTGCAAGAAGGTCCCAAGAGCATGGTGGAAATACCAGGAGACAGAACATTACACAAGGAGAGCTGGACAGGGCCATAGAAGGGCATCAACCCAGCAGCAGGACCGGTATCTGCTCCTTTGTGCGAGGAGTAAAAAGAGGAGCACTGCCAGAACCCTATAAAATTATCTCCAGCTGGATACTGGTTTGCATGCTTCTGACCAAACTGACTCAATGATAGTGCCATGAGGGCCCGACGTCCTCTAGTGGGACCTGTGCTCACAGCCCATCACAGTGTAACTTGATTGGCATTCACTAATTCATTCAGATGTATTTTTACATCACAACTAATTTTTGGAAATATTATTTATGAGTGAGAATGACTTACACCAATAATCAACTCTGTAAGTTTAACTGATAGTATATAAAATGTATAAAACCTAATTTTAAAAGATGTAATTCATAAAAAATGCATTATACCTCAAAGATCTTAGCATCAATAGGATGTTCCATTCGGCTAAAAGAAAAGGAGTAGAGAGATAATTTAGATTTCACACTTTCAGTTAAGAAAAGTACTGATATCTAAAATTATACAGTGAAGTGATACGATTGTTTCTAACTATTACAAAAGTAGCAGCATTTTTTAGAGCACAAATATCTCATCCGACACATTTTCAGAGTGGTTAGTGATCCTAGGATACAGTTCTACGACAGGTGAACTGTGATGTCACTTCTATCGCCCTTCCTGTTCAGGCCCATATATATTTATGTTCTGCCATAAGTGGGTGTTCATACTGGACGCTGATGTTTTTTTTTTTTTTTTGTAGATTTTATTTATAGAACTTAACATTCCATACAATCAAGAGTTACTTTAACAAAAAGGAAAGTAACGTTACATACAATCGAGTCAGACTTAGCAAACCTACAATCAACCCCCACCTGAGAGTAAGAGAGGAAAGCCAACAAGAACTTTCTAACCCTAACCCTAAGCCTAACCCTAAGCCTAACCCTAACCCTAAACCTAACCCTAACTTTCTTTAAAAGGAGAATATAGTTTCCCCAATATAAAAGCTTAATCTAAAATGTTATTAAATAGGTCTTGCCATACTTTAAAAAAGTTTTGAACAGATCCTGTAAGTAAGAATTCAATTTTTTATAGAACATCGGAATGGACATCCTGGATCCTGATAATAAAGAGGTGGACTGACCATATATCTGACAGGATGCGACAGCTTCATTTTGAAGACTATTATCTTATGTCTTGCTATTCTCTTCATTTTTTTTTTTTGGTTGTTTAAAAATTCACAGTAGGAGCAAATGGACAGGAAAATAAACTAAGAGAACAGTAGTTCTAGTCACTAATCAGAGATGGGTTGCAAGTTGATTAACACACGTAAATAAGAATTTCACTGCTCTCTGTACATGCGACAGTAATGAGCCTATTAACCTATCAAAAAATTCTACTCTACAAATAAAAGTAGAAAACTTATCAAGTGTGTAACATGAATTGTTGCATTTAAAGGGACACTTTCCACCTGCCTATATGAAAATCTAAATATATAAAATTCTTTTCGCGTTTGAAAAGGAAATTACGTATGACCACAGAACATATTATAATACGCTACGTGCGTATGACCGGAAACAGCGTAACTAGTGCTTACATATTATATGACAACGGTGTAGGTACCGGGAACTAATCACTTCGCTTGTGGACGCCAGTTTTTATATCGTCTTTACGAATTGTTATTATTTGTGTGAGAGTTATTTTACTGATATTGAAAAGAAGTAAACACCTATTTGGTAAGAAATTATTTAAAAAAACTTTGATATTTTAATAAATGTCTATGTATCCGTGATATGTTATTATATGTACTACTATGTATGTGTCAATTGTTTATAAAAGATTTGTCAAAACACGGAAATTACGTATGACCACAGAACATATTATAATACACTAATCTTGACAAATGCCGGTAGAGGGAATAGTGTCTTCATACCACGTATCCCGCTCGTCCCTGGGGAAATGCCATTTGACTTCAAAAGGCTACAATTTTCGGTCTGCCTTGCATTTGCAATTACAATAAATACAGCACAAGGCCAATCACTTAAAGTTGTAGGAATCAATTTAGAAAATCCATGCTTCTCCCACAGTCAGTTATATGTAGCGTGTTCTCGGGTAGGTTCACCAAAACATTTATACATTTATGCACCTAATGGGCAAACAAAAAAATGTAGTTTACCCGAAAGCACTGCAGTAGTACTCAATGTTTCTTTACTTCTTAAATGTTAATGTTTTACTGTTTAATAATTTATACGCTTCTTATATGTCATTCAAATTCTCTTATTGAAATGTTTTACTGTTTAATAATTTATACGCTTCTTATATGTTGTCCAAATTCTTTTATCAAAATGTTTTACTGTTTAATAATTTATATTTATATGCAATGTACTTCTTATATATTACTTCATATTCTCATATGATAATGATGTTAATAATGTTGTTTATATTAATTTCTATGTTATTGTAAATGCTCTTTATTTGTTGAAAAATAAAATTGGTCATTAAAAAACTTATTTTATAAATACTGCATTTTATTTTTTTCCCTTGCACTCAGTGAGCGAAGCCACTGGGTAATCAGCTAGTCACTCATAAAAAAAAAGTTCTACTCATTTGTAATTTAAATACCTGCAATATAATGAGATGTCAGAGTTAATCTTATTTTCGTCCTTACCTTGCAACAGCATTCTTTTCAAAAAAGAATCGAAGAACAAAGTTGCCATTTTTGTGTGGCTCAAATGTCGATGGTACAACAATATACTCTCCGGGAGGAAGCTTAAAACGGTCACACTGCTCTCGTAGGTTGATGAATGTGCTGCTCATGGCTACAGCCTTCTCCCTTAAGAGGACATCTGCTCCCAAATGAACGTTTGTGCAACCCTTGAACTACATTAATAATTGGAAAAGTTACAACTCATTTTCAATTTTGCTACAATATTTCAAGCAAGCAAAAACACATATCAACTATAGTTATTTACTGAATTTCAGATCTGATATTTACATCCATAAGTGGTTTTATGGCATTCATTTTGTTTTTGTCTCTTTGTGTTCTTTGACCTGAATGACTTTACTGTTGTTTACATTGTTATTTCTCTTAATTATACAGTAAAAAAGTGTTTGCAACTTTACTTCTTGTTGGTAAATGTTGCTCTGTTTATTTTGGTAGGTCAGGACACTTCATGTCTATGTCTGTCATCTTGTTTGCAGCACTCCCAGTTGTGAAATTACACGTACATCTCCATACCGATTGTGTGTGCTACCTCTTAGTGATCATTTTACTTTAAACAAATTATTTTCCATTTTGTTTTCCAGTGTATGAACAATGAGGAGGGTCATCAGGTAAGAACTAGTGAAATGTTCACTAGTCTGTTACTTTTGGCCACAGTGTGGTGTTATGCTTGTGGACTTGCAGGGGGCTTTTAAGGGGAAATCCAGAAGAGCAGTCAGACAGCCTGTGTCAGATCTCACTAAGTTAATGTGGCAGCCAAAGTCAAAAGATAGAAAAGAATCAGTAGTTGTCATGATTACATTTTTATTTTACTTTGCACTCTTCTTTGGTTGATTGCATGTGTTGTTTCTCAACACAGGGTTTTTGTTTTTGGGAAAATTCATTGATGCCATTTATTATACTTTTGGTGTGGGAGTTTGAGTTAAAATTAATTTATGTCTTGCTGTCTGTTATTACATTCTGGGTTGCCCTTTTATGCTCATTTGTTTCTGGTTTCTGGCTTGGTTACTATGCTGGGTTGACTGGAAGCCCACAGCCCATGATTCATCATTGCAATGGTATACTGAATTAGTGTTTTGTATTTCCAATTTGTGCAAAATTCTCAATCTTTACAAAAGAATTTACTTTAGTTTTTACAGTGTTTGAACTTTTGGCTCTGCTCCTTTTGATCTTGACTTTCTGTTTCGTGTTTTGGGTTTGGGGCTTGGAATTTTCTATTTTATTGAACTACAGTGCAAAAGTAAACCTAAAAATAACTTTACCAAAGTTTCTTTGTTAGATTTCTAAAGACAGTGCATTACTCCAGATTTAGTCCAAAGTATTAACAGGCATGCTGTGTGCATGGTATTATTATTAGGTATTACTTACCAAATAATTTTGCCATTATTATCAATTGTAAGAATGCATTTTCACTAATTAAAATTACTAAAACCAAATATAAAAGCATACTAACTATTAAAAATCTTGGCAATGAATTAACTGTTACGATATCTAGCATCCCAGTTTAAAACAGTAGTCATCTTGTAACTGATTTGTGCATTAACTATTTCAGGGCTGATGTCGACTTTTGTCAAAAGGAGGTGTTGACGATGGTAATCAACTGTAAACTGTGACAAAACCAACCATTACGTTTTAGTTGGACTCTTGTTGCTAGAAGGAAAGTTAGATTCATTGGTTTCACCGAGATTCCCTGCACTCTCGTCAGTAGCAAGGCGCACACAACGGCCATAAATGGCACTGACATCTGGCAAGAGACCAAAGCGAATGCGTAAAGCAAAATACTCCGTGGACGACGATTTGCCTATTATTTCTGAACTGGACTATGACTTGTCGGACTTAGTTTTCGATACAAGTGATCAAAAATGAATGTGAGGTTACAGCTTCTGCTGATCGGTCCCCAGCTAGTCGTGGTACTAACAATGTTTGCCAGGGAGATTTGCCACTTAACAATGATAAGAGGCAGAAACCAGATTGTAATGCACTGTGACCGTGACTGATGCTGCTGTCCCAACCACGTGAAGACATCCTGGCAGCAAGCGTGCTGCACATTCTTGACAAACTGGTAGCCACAGCACGCAGCAACAGCCATATTATGTTGGTTTCTGAGTGAAACCATTGTTTTTTGGAAAAAAATATTCAGCCCTCAAAGAGTTAAAATGCTATTAGTTATAACAAAAGATAATTATTCATTTCATGCTAAACTTCATGCCCCCTTGACAAATTTAGTACTGAGTTTGTTTGTCATTCTTTTACTTTTTCAAAGGTGAGTGTGGAAAATAAATGGTTGGCTAGACTTCAGAAGTTTATAGTAAAGGCATTCAGGTATCATCAGGGCAGCACCCATTTGTTATTTGCCCTGCTTTAAAATATATTTACACTGTAAGGATAAACATTAGTGAATTGTGAATATAAGGAAAAAATCTATCATGTGTTACAATAAAACTAGGTAATGCGATATGTTTTGCCTTTCTAACGTCATTGTGTTTTTGTAACGAAATAACCTCTAAATGAATTAAAATGAACTGACCATTTTTAAAATTCACCCTTCGTTACATTACCTTCTCAGGAACCTGGAAATTAAAAAAAAAAAAAGAAAAGTTGTTAACACAGTGATAACGTGACATAACTTCATTACACACATGAATTTTATTAGTGCTTATTAAAGAACCAATCAAAATGGATGTACAAGGTACAATACACATCAAAAGAACATACCATAGATGAGAGACCCCAAAAAACATTCAAAGTAGCACAAACTAAGAATTGTAAATGAAAGAGGCTAAATTAAAAATAGACTTTTGCATTTGTTCTTCAGGGCGGCACGGTGGCGCAGTGGTAGCACTGCTGCCTCGTAGTTAGGAGACCCGGGTTCACTCCCCGGGTCCTCCCTACATGGAGTTTGCATGTTCTCCCCGTGTCTGCGCGGGTTTCCTCCCACAATCCAAAGACATGCAGGTTAGGTGGATTGGCGATTCTAAATTGTCCCAAGTGTGTGTTTGGGTTGTGGGTGTGTGTGTCCTGCGGTGGGTTGGCACCCTGCCCGGGATTGGTTCCTGCCTTGCGCCCTGTGTTGGCTGGGATTGGCTCCAGCAGACCCCCGTGACCCTGTGTTCAGATTCAACGGGTTGGACAATGGATGGATGGATTTGTTCTTCAGAAGAGTCATGGAGAGATAAAGTTTAATCTGGTAGCATTAAGCAAAAGACAGAAATCAGAACTGGGTGAGATGCAAGCCCCTCGTGGGACACATACTGTATGCACCTGCAGAGCGGCACTTTAGACCCACCAATTAGCCTGACATTTGGGCCTTTGGGCTGTGTGGGGTTACGATGTTGCCAAAAAAAAACAAAACTTCTTTAGCCTTAGAAATATTTCTTTTAAATTTCTTAAAAGTTTCCTTTGGTTTTGAAAACTGCTCTTTTTAGTTTGACTTTTGTTTTATTCCTCCATTTTGTTTTAAGACTTGCTATTTTATTTTATTGTTATTTCACAACACCATTTCTTTACATTATGGGCACTACCATTTTGCTGACTACATTGCCATGTCTCAACCTCCTGGGTGGCAAGGTACCTGACTTGAAGAACATAACACAATGTCACATATCATTCAGTTCTCCAAGTATGCAGATATCTGTCAAACACTTTAGTCTGCACTCCCAGATTTTGTGCTAACAACTTTCTGTCTAAGTGGTCTGACTGAATTTCAATTCACATATTAATTTGGATGAACATTCTGCTGTCCTTCCTATTTTAACCCCTGCCTTTCCTTTGACTAAGATTTCATCTCCTGGTCCTATTTACTTTGTCGCTTTTGTGACCAGCCAAGTCCATCTTGGCAGGACAATGGGAGGCAATCAGTGAAAATCAGAAAAGCCCAGGAAGAAAGTGCTTACTCCATACAGACAGTGACTGAGCTGCCCATCACACCCAATAAAAGAACATACAGCATTACATTATTTTAAATTTGAGCAAAATTGACATCTTTAGTAGTTATGTATTTTTGTCACTTGGGTGAATGTTCTTTATGCTGTGTAGCTTTGCATTTTATAGCGAACAATTAATCTGAATATTCCTTCATGTCACAGCAAGCTAGATGTTCAAAAAATCATCTGGATAGGAGCCTTGCTTTAATTGCTGCTCTGAGAATCTTAATAGATTTGTAAATAGAGCAATGAAGAGAAATGATTCTGCCATTTCTCTTGTTTGTATAATGATGCCTGAAGTCCCACAAATTACAACCAGCAAAGGAATTCTATACGTTCCCAAAAAAATCATAAGAGATCATGCTTACAGACTATGTAGTCAATATAATTCTTTCTTAAATTGACAGAAATGCCGACACATTTTGCACTCATTAGCAAAGGTAAGAACTTAAAGAAACCTTGTAGATTGCAAATCCAACGGTGTTCAGATCCCGTCCAAATCTCTTGTCCTTTCTGGTATTTTTTTGCATGAGACCAAGCAGAAAACTGCATCCGCTCACATCGTCGTAATGTTCATCGTCTTCTTCATCGAGTTTGAAGGTAAACTGGGGGTTGGAGCAGAAGGTGGCTGTAGAAAGACATGTTACAACCAGAGATGTGAAAAGCTGTTGGCTAATACTTAATAAATTAGTGTTTTCATATTCAATAACTAAAATCTATATGAATGTCAGCCATCAACAATCCGGCAAAACATTACTTCACATTGTGAGCACGGGTCCGAACACCATCAGACAAACACCACTTCTTTATGAAACACACGTTTATTCTTCACAATAAAGTCCTCACAACACACAGCGCTCCCAGCACCAATCACCCTCCTCACGGGCTTCTCTCTCAGTGCCCGTGGGCCACCTTTCTTCCTCCTATCCCGGGAGCTTCGTCCTGCTCCCGCTCCCGACTCTAGCTCCCTGATTGGAGTGAGGCGGCATCTTTTATTCCCACCCGGATGTGCTCCAGTTGCCTGATGACACTCTTCCGGCAGCACTTCCTTCCTTGCACCCGGAAGCACTCCGGTCATCCCTGGAAAGTCCTTCCTCCACCTTCCCAGGTGTGGCAGAAGTGTTGATCTCCCAGGCTCCACGACGCTCTGGGCGCCCCCTGGCGGTGGCCACGGGCCCCAGTGAGCTTGAGCCTCCTTGCTCCTTCCCCGTGGTCCCCTCAACATCCAGGGCGGTTGGCCCCTCGTGGCCCGGGGGACATATAGACCACCTCCTGGTCCTTCCAGGCGTCCCGGCTGGGTCTGACCCCCAGCCTCCTGTGACAACATATTATGACTGACTAACCCTGATTAACTGCATCATTATAATTAGTAACAAAAGTGAGGTAAGAACTGTTATTAGCTAAAAACATGAGATGCTTACATTTTTGCACATAAGCAGGCTTTGTATATATCACTAATGCTCCGAAATAAATTAAGTCTAAGCAAGTGAAAATTTTATATCAAACAATTAAATCTTGCTTTCCTTAGTGTAAGAGTTAATGACTTGACAAGAAATTTATGTTTAAGATTATTTGGCTTACTTTAAGAACAATAAAAGCAGAACACTTTCCATTTCAAGTTTGCTTTTTTTTTTCTTAAATTTTTGCATATGTATTTTTTGCGGTGCTCATATTTGCCAGTTTGTCAGTTGACACTTGAAAACTTGTTTGGCTTTGAGGTGGTGATGTAAGTGGAACTACCTTTCCACAATGTATCTGTGTACCAGTGAATCTAATCCTCCTTGCTGGACAAGCAAACTATGGTGGACGGCCAGTGTCCTTACCTAGCCATAATGCCTTCAAAATGGAATGGCTGGGGGAGAGAGCATGCACAGGGCATTACCTTCCCCAGATCGATAGATGGCAGTCTCCCTGGGGTTGCAGAGGTGCCCCATAGTCTCACAGAGCATCATGGGAGTTTGAGGTCTTCAGCTCAGCCGTGCTGTGTTCCATGGGTGTTGTGGGAACTGGGGAGTCCTACTTTGTTGGGCTCCCACCTCACCTGGAAGTGCTCCTGTGCCAGTCTTTTGGGATACTGGAAGTCCTCCCAAGAATTGCATAAAAGAAGCCTGCTGCCTCAACTCAGGGAGCCAGAGTCGGGAGGAAGGAGGATGAAACTTGCCAGGATTAGCGGAGGAGGCAGAGGAAGAGAAGATAGAAAGATACAGAATGCTTTATTGTCATTGTGCTTTGTAACTGTGGCTGTGGTGGGAAACACTTATTGGAAGGTTTTCCTACATAAAAAAATCCTGTTTGCTGTGACTTGTGTTTGGAGAGCTGAAGTGCCTCCTGGTGGCCACAAAAAAATAATATTTTAATTGTTCATTTTTAATATGTGGTATTTTTATAAACCACTACAGATAACTTGTCTGCAAAAGCTTTTACTTATCCTGTAAAAGTCCAAGTTCCAGAAGCTACCAACCTTACAATGTATAATATCACAAGGTTAAAGGTTTTTTTTTTTTTTTTTTACTGTTTATTTTAAGTTCAATTATGGAAAACATTAAATGAAATACCTGGGTTGTTTCTGCACCCTCCTGCAGTGGAGCCTACTCGCCAGTTCCCCTCAAAAACAGCCATGGTCCATTTTTGGAGGCTGTCATCAGACAGGGTCTCAGGAGAAAGGTTGCAGATCTCCAGCCTTGAATAATGTGTCAGAAAATCTGAGAAGGACATCCTGCAAATCAAAACAGATTTTTTAATAAAATAAAAAGCAAGTTGTTTTCAGTTGTACATTATTTTCTCTTTGCTTAAAATATTTAGTAACTGCATGAAACATGTTAGAGGCAAGCAAACTCAGTATGTATAATAAACGGTGTAAATTATTTAAGTATAATTGACTTACCAAAATTCGCCATCTTCTGCTCTGCAGACCAGTTTTGATTTTTCCTCAGAAGGAACATAATTCCACTCTGGAGCACTAAATAAAAATCACCCAAAATATTAGCCTTACAATTACTGCAGAAGCTTGTACAGTATATGAATATGAACAATCCAGTGAAGCTAACATTTGCCTTTCAAATACAAATAGCTATGGCAATACTGTAAAATACAAAATAGGGAAATAAAATGAATCACAGTAATCAGTGAATAAATTCATAATACAAAATTGAGAATGACAGCTGACATTAGAGTCAGGAAAGAATACTTCCATAAAAACTTGAATTGGCAACTGAAGTAGCAGGCGACAGCAAAGCATACAATGTGCAATTGAGACTTTCAAAAAGCTTTTGATACTGAAGATTAATCCTAAAAACAGAACACGTTTGCTCCATCAGTAACTGTGAAATTACAATGCAAATGGACCAATCATGTTGAAAGCCCTTGATTGTAAATTTGTGTATTTGGGCAAGATCTTTGCATGAAATACGCTTATCACTTTCATTATTGTTACAGGGGACCTTTGGATTTTAGACTGATCCTTCAAGAATAACCTAAACATCTAGCTGGAATAGAATTAGACAATTAATCAAGAACGTGAGCTCAGTGACGGAATGGCTCACTGACCACCAGAGGTGGGTAGTAACGAGTTACATTTACTCTGTTACATTTACTTGAGTAACTTTTTTTTAAAAATTGTACTTCTAAGAGTAGTTTCACTGCACCATACTTTTTACTCTTACTTGAGTACATTTGTGTACGCTACTCTTACTCCGCTATATTGGGCAACACTCGACTCGTAACTTTTTTCCATTTATACATTAAACTATATTTTTGCAAGAGAGAAGTTGCCAGTGGATCTACTGCATGACTGTTTCACCAATCAGACGTAGCCATGCAGTCACATGGCCACACACAAACTTCCTGCGTTTTGCAGCCTGTGAGAGACTTTTTAGTCATTCGGGGCTCCTGTTCACTGCTAAACGGTCACAGCTTCACTGCAAGAACCAGATTGTCATTCCCAAGCCTGCCTTTCATGTCTTTTAACCTCATGTCTTTTCTCCTTTTCTTTGATTTCCCCCTTCTTTTTTGTGCTGACCCGTATATACAGTATACACTCCCGTCCCTGTGGGCCTTAATCACATGCCACAGGAAGCCAATAAATCAATTGAGAATGATCGGACCCGCATGTGCAGGTGTGACTCGCTCCAACTACCTCATTAACTCCCCGCAGTCGTGCAATTGCACCCACGGAGAGTGACACGGCTTTATGGATTTGAAACTGGCCTTTTTTTTTTTTTTGAAGCCGCGGACCCGCTACACCACAAAGTGCATATGCAGTAATTATACTGTCAGTGTACAGGAGATCTCGTCACTGTAAGTAGTTTGCACTGTTCAAACATACATGTTACCTACTGGAGGTATCAACTTCAAAAGCTTTGTTGTGAAAAACTGAGATGTGGAACTTTGTGTTATTTGTGCATCTTTATTTTGTAAAGATGTGATTTATTTTTACTCATTTTTTTATTTTATTATTTGGAAATAGAAGAATTTGCACATTATTTTATATTTTTGTCGGTCTTATTACAACATTTCTAAAAAATAAATCATTTATTATGTTCAAACAGTTACTCAGTACTTGAGTAGTCTTTTCACTAAGTACTTTTTTACTCTTACTTGAGTAATTTTTTGGATGACTACTTTTTACTTCTACTTGAGTAATTTTATTTGGAAGTAACGCTACTCTTACTTGAGTACAATTTTTGGCTACTCTACCCACCTCTGCTGACCACAGCTGCTTTTTGATGCTGTCAGGAAAGACTCCAGCCTCTCACAACCTTGAATTGGATTAAATAGGTTTAGGACTGTCAGATTTACAGAAGTCCTTATGCATGTACAATAAAACAGACATCAAACATGGACTGATTAGTTCTCTGTCTTAAAGATAGCAAAATGTTACAAGTTGTTTTTCTTTTTAGTTCTTGTTCAAAGAACTAAGCATCTTGGGAAATACTGTGCACAATTTGGCTTTTGAATACATTACATTATTTCATTTACTATTTCTCTGTACTAAAGTTACATACACAATTTGACTTAGAACCACTACTGCAAAGCAGTAATGATTCTTAGTCTTTTTATTTTTTGATTTTTAGCTAGTAACTGGCCTTTTTTCTAGTGGTTTTTCAGGTCCCATGGAGAGACTTTTCTGGTATACTCGTAAGCAGAGCTCGCTTTGTGTTTTCATCATTGGCCTCTTGTTATCTTGATGTACCTTGTAGTGTCTATAGTGTTTAATCTGCTGAGGGATTAGTGATCAGTTAGCCTTTTTCAATAACCAGATGAATGTACTCTTGTTATGTACTGTATGGTTTCTTTGTCTTTTTAGCCTCAATTCCTCACTGAGGACAGATTATGCAACACCAAGTTAGTGTGGGGTGGCATGGTGGGGCAGTGGGTAGCACTGCTGCCTCGCAGTTAGGAGACCTGGGTTCGCTTCCCGGGTCCTCCCTGTATGGAGTTTGCATGTTCTCCCTGTGTCTGCGTGGGTTTCCTCGGGGTGCTCCGGTTTCTTCCCACAGTCCAAAGACATGCAGGTTAGACGCATTGGCGATTCTAAACTGTCCCTAGTGCGGTGTGTGTGTGCACACGCCTTGCGGTGGGCTGGTGCCCTGCCCAGGGTTTGTTTCCTGCCTTGCACCCTGTGTTGGCTGGGATTGACTCCAGCAGACCCCCATGACCCTGTAGTTAGGATACAGCGGGTTGGATAACAGATGGGATGGAAGTTAGTGTGTCTTCTACTTTCCCCTACGGAGTAAAGTGGCTCTTAACCCTTTTCCTCTGGATTGTGTTTTTGGGACGGGAAATGTGCAGGATCCTGCCACACAGCCTGCTGCATGAAGTTTTAAACAGAAGGAGGAACTCTTCTGTTGGATTTGTTATCATATTCTGAGCGAGGAACAATCCAAACTTTTTGGTATTAATTAATGCATAAGGTTGTCCATTAAGACTCACAAGGCTGAGTACTGTATAGTGTTTGGGTGCTCTTCTTGTTGACCAGTTAAGAAGGAGTTGCCCAATGTGTGTCTGTGACACTTTGTTGCCAGATATTGCAGATTACATACTGTATATCAGGAGGTCCAAGTTGCCAACCATTATATTTAAATTAGACTAGAAATTTCAGATAGAAGTAGGAATTGATTTTAAAATTGAAACCTGGAAAAATGAAATCTGCTTTAAAAAGCTGAAGAAAAGAGACAAATGTTTGTTTGGTGCAACACTGGCAAAAATCCAAAGAACAGATAGTAGCAATGGGTGCCTGCTTCACATGGGGAAGGGTTATCAATGGATCAATGGATAGTTTTATTAACTATCAAATTGAGATTTAGGTTCCAGCATTTACTGTTCATTTATGCAACAAAAATGTGAATTTTATTTACCCTTCTATCTGGATATACACATATAGACATATGTATAAAGGGTGGTCCAGATCTAATTATGCAATTTTCATTACGCTATACCTTATTATTAAGTTTATTACATAGAAAATCACCCGAAAAATCCCGGACCATCGACAAGTGTGCGAACTGACAACATGAAGAATCGTCTTTGCGCCGAACTGGAATCGTCCCCACATAAATCAAAGTCATCCAGACGATCTGGATCTGCATAATTACAGGACCACCCTGTATATTTTTTAAGATAAAATATACTTTGTGCTCGTGTTTGTAACATTTCTTACATCTTAACCAAAAAGACATTAAAAAAATGAAATACTGTATTTCTTCTCACACTTGTAGCTGTTCATACAGGCTGATCTGGACTTACTTGTCACTCCAGGCTCCTGTCCATTCCACTTGACCCCAGGGGTTTCTAATTCGAACAATTTTTTCTTTTCCACTTCGGTAGCTAACCTTTTAACACAGAAAGAGCAGGATGCATTTTTAGTACACATATAGCCTACTCTAATCTACCAGCCAAGAGGTGTCCCAAACCTCTTACTTTGAGTCGATATTATTTGATAACCAATGCCTTCAAATTTTATTTTGAATTTTGGATTTTGCTAGGAAGATCTGAGGGTTTCATTTTTTAAATGTTACTCTGTCATTTCAATTATCCTTCATTATTACTGATAACAATAGGTTTAATTTTTAGTACATACCTATACACTCATATTCTTAATATGTACAGAATTATGCTGTACTTGACCCATTTCCGGCCTCTTTGTTAGTCTAGTTCAGTGAAAGGCAACCTTTTTCGAGTTGCGGCGCACTAAGTCCAAACATTTTCTTTCCCGGCGCACCTGAGGGACTGCCCATAAATAAAGTCGTGATGACACAATCTATGGACAATCGCCAATAAAAACAGTTAATTTTACTAGTTTGAAGGACATTTTATTAATAAAGGAATCAAAGGATAAATCTTAAATTTAATTAATGTGAACGTTGAGATTGTTTTTCAGCACATATGAGACTGATGCGAGGATCAATTTTCGAAAGACAGACGCGCATTTCCTTGTCGATCATTTGAAGTCTCTCACGGTTCTTAGACTTCATTTCTGTAAGTGTTCCGTTATCTGTTTTTCCAACATAAAATATATATTTTTTAAACATTATCTTTTTAATCAACCAAAAGTTCAAAAACACTAGCAATTTTAAATATTTTACAAAAGTTTTCGCGGTGCCCCTAGAAAACGCACCGGTTGCCCGACAATGGTCTAGTTGAAAGGGTACGTGTAACACTAATGTGTGGGCAAAGCAAAGCAACATTTTAGTCACATGTTTCCTATTAAGTTCAAATGTTACAATGATTTTTTTTTAATAAATTTGTAAACCTGTCTGAAAAAATTATTTCACTATGGGTTGAGTGAAGAATGATGGGCAAAAATGGCAATTGTATTCATTTAAAATTAAATCTACAACACAGTAAAGTGTGCAGAAAGTGAAGGGGTCAAAATACTTTCTGAATTCACTGCATTTGTTCTCTTCCTTTTGCAGATTTCTGCCTGAATTTACATTATTCTTAATTTTATGTGATTTGCATGTCTGTTGTATTTGAATTCATACAAACCAACTACAATCTACAACTGTCCATCATGCTTCTATCTAAACTGATCTGAAGTGTTTTCTTGTATATTACAATAAAAAAAATTCTGGGCTTGTGCCAGATGGCAGCAATTAGTCCACTTGGCATTGCAATGCGGGTCTCAGCATAAAACTCTGATCAAGTAACATACCTGAACTACATGTCTGTGAATATTTACATTTATTTAGTACAGCACATGTAAAGGGCTTTAGGATGATACTCCCTAAATAGTGGTATATAAATTAATAATGATGTTAAGGGACAGAGTCACAAGGATTACTGTGAGCAGTCAAAGAAACCAGGAGATGCAAAATGAAAAATAACAAAGTCAGAATAGGCAAAAAGTAAGAACTGGGAGGTTATTCAGGAGATTAGAAACTGACAACCAAGAACAAAAGGGCGAGACAGGAAGTGAAATTAACAACTGAAAGCAAAGTTGAATCCAAACCTAATTTTAGGGCTTACTTGTATTTCAAACTAACTGCACTAAAGATGTTTATTAAGTGGCTTTTTATCCAATGAGAGATAATGCATACCGAAGATGCCAGCATATTTATATCATCACATCCTTAATGTCAAAATTGCGCTGATTACAATCATGTGACACATCCAAAAAAGGGTCACATAAATAATGAAAAACAAGAACAAATAAAAACTTTTTTAAAAAACAAATCATAATTACATTTAAGCTTCAGAAACGTAACCCTAATAATAAAAGACTGCTTATAGTGACAGAAATACACTTGAAAAACATGCTAATATCATAGATGAGATGTGTGTGTGTTTTTAAGTTTCATTTTCTTTTCACTTTGTATCAGTCATGTTAATAATGAGCTGTCCAAGGTTCCACAGTAGGACAGTGCAGCTTGCTTGTTCAAAAGGCTTTTAATAAGTTGCAGAGTTTCCATAATTAATTGTCTTTGTACATATAAAAGTGCATCTTTGCTTTGAGATATTAACAATTTCTGACAATGACAATTCTTCTTGCTAATGGCAGATTATTAGCACGAAATGCGTTCTTTCCGAGATACCTGGTTTGCAAACAAGCCATTGGCCTCGCACTGCACCCTGCGCACTTTCTCCAGTTGCTACCGTTTTCTTTCTAGATACATTCTTGTTAGGTTGGCAGGTGACATTTTATAAGTAAAGGTTATATTCTAAGATTTTCTGGATAAGGAAGACAGTAGTTTAGAGGGAAGGAAGAAAGACGTTTTGAGATAAGATTTTTATACTCACTAATCATGGCAACGGAGAGTGATAAGACATTGAATGTGGATTAGCACATTTAAGTAAGAGTTTCACTGTACACTATATAAACGTATAAACCTATGACAATACTACTACTATTACTATTCATGCAATATAAATGTCATAAGAGTCCACCTTACCTCCTCTGCACCCGTGAGGGAATATGCATGCCCTTTGACCAACTTCTGAAAGGTTACAGCTTCAGTGTCACGAGCATTGGTGATCTATAAAGAAATACATTTTAGGCTTATTTAGAAATAATAAGATGCCAGTGTAAGCACTGTACTGCCATAAATGCTTAGAAAACCACCTTCATATGGAGCTCTACTCAACCTGAAACTTAAAATAGAGTGGAAAAGCTCAAAGAAGACAGCACAATAAAGATAGATGGGAACTGAGATACAGAAAAAGCAGATATTGTTTTCTGCAGTTGTATCACCCTCCACTTATGAAAAGGAATGATACTGTTGATTTTCGTTTGTTTTCTTTTTGTATATATGCTACTGTTGCATGAAGCTATGATATAGTTGAGTGCACAAAACCGCCTACAAGTAATTCAGCAAAACAAAGTTTGTATTGCTGGTTTATCAGTTCCCTTAGTAACTGAATGAAATTACAATCAATTTTAAATAGAGGATGTGTAGGCGATGCTAATGTGGCATTTCTCATTTCTGAAATACTCTTGTATAATTCATAACAAAACATTACTCTATATTACATAAATCACAGCGCCTGTCTTTATGCTTGACCAATTAATCAAATTTTGTGTACTTTCAAACATCACAAAAAGAGGATGTTATTCGTTTCACAAACACAGTACTAACTAAAAAAAATAATTAATTAAGGACTTCAAACCATGAGGCTGTGGGTTCAAATCCCACTACTGACACTGTGCAACCATGAACAAGTCACTTCACCCGCCTGTTCTCTAAAAGGAAAAACAAATGTTGCAAGTCGCCTTGGATAAAGGCGTCAGCCTAATAATATTTTTACTATAGATTTTTTAATAATTTCAAACTTTTAAAACAATATTTGAAGTGTTCTAACAGCTGTGTGAAACAGAAGAAATTTCACACATTTGGATTTTTATTTGGTTTTGCATTTATTCTGTTTCAGAATGACGTCAAAGTGAATGCTGCTTTAAGACAAAACAGCTCTCACAAATGGTGGTGGTGGTGGAGATGAGGGTGCATATCTAGTTTGACATTGTTTGAAACTTGCATGAAGACAGTACAGATAGATAAGTTTAAGATTTTTACTAGTAATATCCATTCATAATTGATTTGGTTTTTGGCACATCACAAGCTTGTGCCCACATAAACTGTATTGTGCTCCCGGAGATTAACGGACAGATTTTTGAATTTTGTCAGATCGTAGTGCAGGCGTTAGTGTCACTACCCGCTCCTAGCCCTCTCACGGTCTTCTCAGCAGTTTCTCTCACAATACAAAGATGGCATGTACAAGTGTGCCCTGTAACTGTCTAGTGCCCTGTATGAGGCTGATTCTTGCCTTGCTGCTGCTAGTACTGAAATAATCTCTGGTCATGAGCAAGCATAGATTTATATTAAGTAGGTCTGGAGAATAGGTAAATTACATTTGAATTATTAAAAGTAGATAACATTACTAAGTCCGATGATTTTTTTTCTCTGAAATACAGTAGGACAAAGTTGTACATTTAACAGACATTGAATAAGTTTTATTTTTTGGATTTTAACACAATATTTGACTTGATATTAAGGAATGGCTTGGCTAGGTGGCCCAGTATTTAGTGCTGCCTCACAACTGCAAAGATCTACATTTAAAATGCAAGCTATTTACCATCTGTTGGATATTTCCACGGGCACACCAATTCCCTCCCCATCCCAAACAAATGCAACTCTAAACTGACCAGTTATAAGTGAGTGTGAGTGAGTGTGTGCCCAGAAACGTAGGTGTCCCATCCAGGGCTGGTTCCTGTTATGTTTTTCATTGCTACCAATGGAAGTTGCAACTTACTGTGATCATGTAATGAAATAAGCAAACCCGAAAATAATGGAAGTAAAGAAGTGGGAACTTGGGAGTAATTTCTGGTCAGTTAAAATTTCATCAGATTTAGTATACACACAAGGACTTAGGCATTTATAGTCAGCTTTGCACTTGCAGCACTGGCAAATGTAAATAAAAGGACTGCAGCAACGTAATAATCATGGGAATGACATGAGCTAATCCCAGGAGGTCGCTACAGATGTCAAGTTAAACAGTTACAGAATTGCATTGATTGCGAGCAGACAGATCTGTATTGTGATCCCTTTTTATTGACAATTATGCTGCAAAAAACATTGATTTGGTCAGTTAATATGGCAACTCGCTGATTAACTGAGCTATCATCTTTATTAGTAAATAATAAGTTAAGAGTTCCTTATTGTAAATATTTGCATATTTGTACACAAACTTAGGAGAAATAAGTAATTTTTCCACTATGTTGACTTTGGGTACATCACTAGATTTTCATCAAAATATTTTCATTACCTAAGCAATGTGCAGAAGCAATTAATAAGGTAAATAAACTGTTAGGTTACATCATAAAAACCTGAGTATAAATCAAGGGACATTATGGTCATACTATATAATCCAATGATGATACCACATCTTGAGTGTTGTGTGCAGTTCTGGTCACCACGTTACAAGAAATACACAGCAGCACATGAAGCTGTGCAAAGAAGAGCAACCATGTGCATCTCAGCCCATAAGGACATGTCGTACTGTGACAGACTCAGAGAATTAAACGTGTTTAGTCTTGAGCAGAGGACACTGTGTGGGGACCTAATGCAGGTCTGCAATATCCTCAAAGGCATTGATAAAGTAAATCAGCTTAATGATGAATCACATACTTGTGGAGAACAGTGGAAATTAATGGGATCTGCACTTAAGACTGAAGCCAGGAAGCACTTCTTTACTCAAAGAGTTATGCGAATCTACAGTGGTGTGAAAAACTATTTGCCCCCTTCCTGATTTCTTATTCTTTTGCAAGTTTGTCACACAAAATGTTTCTGATCATCAAACACATTTAACCATTAGTCAAATATAACACAAGTAAACACAAAATGCAGTTTTTAAATGATGGTTTTTATTATTTAGGGAGAAAAAAAATCCAAACCTACATGGCCCTGTGTGAAAAAGTAATTGCCCCCTTGTTAAAAAATAACCTAACTGTGGTGTATCACACCTGAGTTCAATTTCCGTAGCCACCCCCAGGCCTGATTACTGCCACACCTGTTTCAATCAAGAAATCACTTAAATAGGAGCTGCCTGACACAGAGAAGTAGACCAAAAGCACCTCAAAAGCTAGACATCATGCCAAGATCCAAAGAAATTCAGGAACAAATGAGAACAGAAGTAATTGAGATCTATCAGTCTGGTAAAGGTTATAAAGCCATTTCTAAAGCTTTGGGACTCAAGCGAACCACAGTGAGAGCCATTATCCACAAATGGCAAAAACATGGAACAGTGGTGAACCTTCCCAGGAGTGGCTGGCTGACCAAAATTACCCCAAGAGCGCAGAGACGACTCATCCGAGAGGTCACAAAAGACCCCAGGACAACGTCTAAAGAACTGCAGGCCTCACTTGCCTCAATTAAGGTCAGTGTTCACAACTCCACCATAAGAAAGAGACTGGGCAAAAACGGCCTGCATGGCAGATTTCCAAGACGCAAACCACTGTTAAGCAAAAAGAACATTAGGGCTCGTCTCAATTTTGCTAAGAAACATCTCAATGATTGCCAAGACTTTTGGGAAAATACCTTGTGGACTGATGAGACAAAAGTTGAACATTTTGGAAGGCAAATGTCCCGTTACATCTGGCGTAAAAGGAACACAGCATTTCAGAAAAAGAACATCATACCAACAGTAAAATATGGTGGTGGTAGTGTGATGGTCTGGGGTTGTTTTGCTGCTTCAGGACCTGGAAGGCTTGCTGTGATAGATGGAACCATGAATTCTACTGTCTACCAAAAAATCCTGAAGGAGAATGTCCGGCCATCTGTTCGTCAACTCAAGCTGAAGCGATCTTGGGTGCTGCAACAGGACAATGACCCAAAACACACCAGCAAATCCACCTCTGAATGGCTGAAGAAAAACAAAATGAAGACTTTGGAGTGGCCTAGTCAAAGTCCTGACCTGAATCCAATTGAGATGCTATGGCATGACCTTAAAAAGGCGGTTCATGCTAGAAAACCCTCAAATAAAGCTGAATTACAACAATTCTGCAAAGATGAGTGGGCCAAAATTCCTCCAGAGCGATGTAAAAGACTCATTGCAAGTTATCGCAAACGCTTGATTGCAGTTATTGCTGCTAAGGGTGGCCCAACCAGTTATTAGGTTCAGGGGGCAATTACTTTTTCACACAGGGCCATGTTTTCTCCCTAAATAATAAAAACCATCATTTAAAAACTGCATTTTGTGTTTACTCGTGTTATATTTGACTAATGGTTAAATGTGTTTGATGATCAGAAACATTTTGTATGACAAACATGCAAAAGAATAAGAAATCAGGAAGGGGGCAAATAGTTTTTCACACCACTGTAAAATAAAACTACTGAGGAATATAGCTGAAACAGAAATCTTGACAACCTTTAAGAAGTGTCTGCATGAGATATTGGGACATATTAGCTATCAGCTAAACAAAAGAGCTGAATGGAATGAATAATCACCTCTCATTTGTCAAAGTTCTTTTCATTTTATGTGTGGGCCCAATGGTGGACTGGTATCCTGTTCAGGGTTGCCTATTCTATGTGTTCAGTGCTGCTGGGACAGATGCTGGTCCCCTCCCATCCTGAATTCAATTAAGAGGGTTTGAGAATTCATGAGAAATCTGTGTCTAGCTTATGATTTTTCCAACATAAAGCTGTGACTTTGAAAATATGACTATGTCCTAATGCACTCATCATCAAACTCCATTCTTCCTCCTTGTGAAGGCTAACTGGGGAACACAGGAAAAACCCTGGGGAATCACACAAATAACTCCAGGTACCTTTAAGCACATCACAAATGGTCTGAATAGCACACAACCAGTGAGGGAACTGAAATTTCCTGGGAGTGGATCACCTTGTGAGGTTGGAAGTAAGCAGCATGGCCCTGTCTCTTCAGTACACCCACTATAACACAAGTAGCAAGATACAGAGAGTTCAGTTATGAATGAATGAATGAATAAATCTGTCACACCTTAGGTGTAATTTCTCTAAGAGGGATCCTAGCCTCGGTAATTAGAGAAATTCCATAATTTTCTATGGGGAGAATGACATAGGACTATGAGGTACCCTGGCAACTGACGACTTTTATAAGCTCAGGGCAACACAATTACAGAGAAGTTTAATGAGGCTAAAGCTCTGAAAACTTCAACAGAGTTGATAGCTTTATCCTTGTGCTGAGGATATCTTCATTGTGATTTAATGAAGTCATGAAGCTGAATCCAAAACCTTTACAGATTTCTGGAATGTGTTTGTGCAACACAGGTGACCAAAACAACCTGATGGACTGAATGTTCATCTGTTTATATATAAAATATCTTATAATTTTATGATACATGGGAGCTTGGAGAAAACACAAATGGACACACGCAGAAACTCCACAGGTAATGAACACACCAGACATGAGGCTAACTACTGTATCTCTGTGTAGCCAATAAATTAGTGAATTGAAGTTTTTTTTTTTTTAATATACATCATCTTCTAAGAAAAACAAGAGAAGGACAATTAGCAGATGAGGAACACACAGAAAAGATAACAAAAGTACAGAATGAGTTTCATGTCTGTGAAGATTTTCAGTTATCCAGGTCATGGCACTGCACATCAGTTAGCAGTAAGTCATAAGCAATTGGACTGAGTGTGTATCCTTGAGAACTTTTCACAACCCATCTAAGAAGTGAAATAGAAGTGGCACTGATGAGCGGTGAAACATCCTCAAGCATTAATATCAAGTCAAGTTGCCACTGATTTCCAGAGAAGTGGACTCATTTTGGACTTAAATAAAGACCTTGAAAGTGCATATCATACAGACCTGGAGAAATATAAACCATGCATATTAATTACCAGTCATGAAGAAAGTTCTACTTAGTTATGAAATTCTTACATCGATGGAACAGCCCAGGAGAGATCCAGCTGAAAGAGCTTTGCCGATGATTTGAAAGAGGTGTGACGGTGCTTTGTGCAACATATACAGCTCTGAAATTCCACCAGTGAAATCCTCAAAACCTTCAATTGTGGAGCCTCCAGTCAGTGCTTCATAGCTGCCATTCAGCCTGTAGTAACAAGGCAAATGAAAGAGTTAAATGTTGAGAGGAGGCTGACATCTCAGTTTTAACCATGTAAGACTGTGAGGCACAAAGGTGCTAAGGGACCCATAAGCCCTGAGCTACCTGACCAGGACAGGAGGTGAAACTAGCATTGTTGGGTCACAGAGGATTCAAATTCTAGCCTGGACACTGTTTGAGTGCAGTGGAGTATACTGCCTATAGAAAGTACGCATCCACCATTGAAACTTTTGTGTTTAATTGTTTTACAACATTGAATCACAGCTGACTGAATTAGGCTTTTTTGACACTCATCAACAGAAAAAGATTCAAATGCAAAAGTGAAAACAAATTAATAAAAACTAACTTATTTTAATTATTAAAATCAAAACAATTGATTTCCTAATTATTCACCCCTTTACTATGATACACCTAAATTATAGTAGTGCAGTCAGTTGGTTTTACAAGTCACATATTTAGTTAAATGGAGATCACTTGTGTGCGGTCAAGACGTTCCTAGTGATTTTAGCACAAATCTGGAAGGTCCAGCTGCTGGTCAGTCAGTTTTCTGGCAAACAACTACAGTGTGACAACAGAAGAAAATGGCAAACAACTTTGTGGCAAGGTAACAGATGGATACAAGAACATTTCCAAAGCCAGATCTGTGTGTCCAGATGTGCAAAGCTGATAAAGATCTGTGCACACAGACTTAAGGCTGTCATTGGTCTACTAAATGTTTACTTGAAAGGCATGAATACTTATTATTTTGTTTTTAATAATAGTAAAAAAATGGGCGGCACGGTGGTGCAATGGTAGCGCTGCTGTCTCGCAGTTAGGAGACCTGGGTTTGCTTCCTGGGTCCTCCCAGCGTGGAGTTTGCATGCTCTCCTCATGTCTGCGTGGGTTTGCTCCGGTTTCCTCCCAAAGACATGCAGGTTAGGTGCATTGGTGATCCTAAATTGTGCTTGGTGTGTGTGTGCCCTGTGGTGAGCTGGTGCCCTGCCCAGGATTTGTTCCTGCCTTGCGCCCTGTGCTGACTGGGATTGGCTCCAGCAGACCCCCGTGACCCTGTGTTAGGATATAGCGGGTTGGAAGATGACTGACTGTAAAAAATGTAGATCTATTTGTAGAGAGTCTTTTTAAATGATGAGTGCCAATAAAGTCTAATTAAATCCACTCTGATTCAATATTGATAAACAACAAAACACAAAAAGGCACAAAGTAAGTGAACATGTCAGTAGGCACATGTCTGCTTAGGGTTTTCATCCTATATACTACAGAGATCTGCGTTTAATTGGGCCTTTCAATGGACTGACTTACTATTCAGGGTTGTTCCTTGTCTTGTACCTGATACTGCCGAGTTAGACTCTAGCTCCCTGTCAACTTACATTTGTTATGTTAGGTTAAGTAGACTTTAATTGTCATAGACAGAAATTAATTTGCAGCAGGAAAGTACAAAGCGTAAAACACTCTTACACAAATACAAGAAAATAACCAAAGACACAGCAACTGACAGTCAATGTTATCATAAGAACACACATTCAACCTTAACCAGTACACAATAAAAACTCAATTCAGCTGCATCCCCATAAGTAACAGAAATGCTTATAGCTCTAGGAATACAAGAGCTCTTAAATCTGTTGTTCTAAATCTTCAGCCTGATGGCAACAGTTGAAATTTAGGAAAAAAAAGAACGGCTACTGTCTAATAGAACTGAGGCGGCCATCTTTCTAACTTGTTTGTAATACAGCTCAGTGACAGAAATCTGCTGCCAACTAATAATCGCACTGCTATTTTTTTACAATATTGTTAAGATAGCATATATTCTCAATGCTGAGGTTGCCAAACCAACATGTAAAAGAAAATGTAACAACAGATTCAATAAAAGCCTTATAAAATAACTTCATTATGGTATTGTCCACTACAAAACAATTGAGTCTCCTGAGAAAGAATAGCTGGGTCTCTCCTTTGTTACAAATGTATTCTGTGCTAAGATCAAAGTTTAGCCTGCTATCAATGATTGCCCGAGATATCTCTTGTGCTGTACCATCCCCTTTTAATTAATGATTAAAGAAGGAACAAGCATTGAACAAACTCATCAACAAAAGGTCCACGGCTGTCCTTCTTATCTTGTTAAAGACTCATTATGACAGCATCATCTGCACATTTCAGGATATGTCTGTAATTGAGTGAACTCCTGCAGTCATTTGTATATAAGATAAACAGAAGAGGAGACAGACAGACAGACAGCCTTGAAGTGAATCAACAGATAAGTTAAGACCACCAGAAAAACAGCCTTTAACATTCACTGTTTGTGTTCTGTTATTTAGTTAGGATCTCAACGGAATTTATCAATCAATTTCTTAATTAAAATGTGGGGCTAGATTTATTAAAATGATGAGAAATCTATAGACAGAAATCATGGAGGATTTTTTGTCCTTCCATTTGCTCACACAGTCAATTCAGAACTTAATTTGTTCATTTGTTCAGATAATGGATAGCTGGATCACATGGTTGCCAATGAATGTGTATGCAGTGCTCTTTTGACCATTTCCCATTACCTCACGCCTTCACAAAACATGGCTCCTTTTTCATTTATTCATGCTTGTACTAAAGGAGGATTTATACTCAGGTGCAGTTCTTTTCTCTTTATGATTTTCTCCTTGTGCACACATAGACAACTGTCAGCAGTCCGGCCCTTTTTTTCTTAGTCAAAAATAGGTTGGCTTTGTTGCCCATCATCTCACTTAGGTTACCAGAAAACCAAATGCAAAGCTTTCATTTATCCACTGAACAAAAGGTGCAGTCCAATCTCATGTTTACCAACTGGGTGGTTTGATTAGAGGTGTGGGCCATCTGTTCACTGATCTGAAGTCTTTGATTTTCTCTGGTGAAAGAACATCAAATATTTGATGCTTTGTCTTCAATTAACATGGACCTTCTGTACAGTGGTCTTTGTGGTATCTATTCAAACAAGAAAGATTCATACATGTTTCCAGTTATAGTTAATGCACCTCCTTTTTTTCAGATACAATGAAGAGGTGGCCTGCAGTAGGCTGGCACCCTGCCCAGGGTTTGTTTCCTGCCTTGCGCCCTGTGTTGGCTGGGATTGGCTCCAGCAGACCCCCGTGACCCTGTAGTTAGGATATACCGGGTTGGATAATGGATGGATGGATGGATGGATGAATGAATGAAGAGGCGGCATTTGAAATTTGGAACATTAGGTCACCATTAGGGTGTAAGACTTGGAAAACCCAGCTGTAGTGTTATATCAATAAAAGTAAGAGCATACACAGAGGCAAGTTATACCAGGTCTTGTTTCTCTCATAATAAAGACAGAGGCTGCAACCTGGACATTAGGTACCCAAGGAATTATTATAGATGAATATATGATGTCAAAGAGAAAACAAGTTTAAACATTGTATGACAATGGCATAATATTCAGATGCATTCAGCAACTAAGTTAACTAATACAATATGTTACATTTTTGTCTCTCTATTATAAAAGGAAATCCTGAGACAAGACTTTTTCAAAGAGATAATTTCAAGAAGGAAACTGGAATTTTCAGAAGGAAACTGAAGAAAAAGTGAAGAACTTAAAATTACTCATCCATTTTTGGCCTCAGATCACTTGGATGATACATGTATCATTTCGGAAAAGAAAATCTGAACACATCTCTCCAGTTTTAATGTCACTACACTGGTTACCTGTGTCTTTCAGAATTGACTTTAAAATTCTGCTTATAGTTTACAAAGCCTTAAATAATCTCGCTCCATCTTATATATCGGAATGTCTGACACCCTATATTCCAAATCGTAATCTTAGATCATCAAATGAGTGTCTCCTTATAATTCCAAAAGCTAAACTTAAAAGAAGTGGTGAGGCGGCCTTCTGCTGCTATGCACCTAAAATCTGGAATAGCCTGCCGATAGGAATTCGCCAGGCTAATACAGTGGAGCACTTTAAAACACTGCTGAAAACACATTACTTTAACATGGCCTTTTCATAACTTCACTTTATCTTAATCCTGATACTCTGTATGTTCAATTCATTATAATAACTATTCATGGTGGCACTAAAATCCGTACTGACCCCTTCTCTCTCTTCTGTTTCTTTTTCCGGTTTTTCTGTGGTGGCGGCCTGCGCCACCACCAACTTACTCAAAGCACCATGATGTCCCAGCATTGATGGACTAAAAGCCAGAAGTCCACGTGATCATCATCATCATCAAGTCCTTCCGTGAAAACCATAAATACAAAGAGGACTGTTTCATTTATGTTAGGTAGATTGCCCAGAGGGGACTGGGCGGTCTCGTGGCCTGGAATCCCTGCAGATTTTATTTTTTTTCTCCGGCCGTCTGGAGTTTTTTTTTTGTTTTTTCTGTCCCCCCTGGCCATTGGACCTTACACTTATTCTATGTTAATTAATGTTGACTTATTTTATTTTCTTACTGTGTCTTTTATTTTTCTATTCTTCATTATGTAAAGCACTTTGAGCTACATTTTTTTGTATGAAAATGTGCTATATAAATAAATGTTGTTGTTGTTGTTGTTGTAGAAAGGAAAAAAAATCAACAATTTAACAATGAACTGACATGGTAGAGTTAAAACACTAACAAGCTGTGAAATTAAATAAGATCTGTTATTTGTGAGGGTTGGCTTCTAATTAAGCAACTGGGTTGGAATAAAACCCTGCAGCCACAGCAGATCTCCAGGGTTGGCCAACCCTACTATCTTCTCCTTCTTCTTTCGGCTGCTCCCGTTAGGGGTTGCCACAGCGGATCATCTGTCTGCATATAATTTTACACCGGATGCCCTTCCTGACGTAACCCTCCCCATTTATCTGGGCTTGGGACCGGCACAAAGAAACACACTGGTTTGTGCATCCTCTGTGGCTGGGTTGTTGGCCAACCCTACTATATACATACAAAATAAAAGAGAGATAACGAAAAAAAGAAGGAGCATTAACTAATATTGGGAACATTTTTTTTATTTAACATGTGGTCCTGTGGATGTATTTGGTTTTCTTAAAATGAAATGTAACTGTAACCAATGTATAGAATGCAATTATAAAAATGCAACAAAAAGCAATATATATATATATATATATATATATATATATATATATGATTTTTTTGTGCCTATGTAAAACATGAATCATATCTATATAAATATCAATAATAATAATTATAAAATGTTCAATGTCAATAAACACCCTGTGATACACTGTATTATATTTAGTGTTGTTTATCTCATTCACATGTGAATTCTGAGAGCTAAGAATTATGCTTGGCCCTCCCAACATCACCTCCCGATGCCATTGTCCATTTTTAAACTCGTCCTCTGTTTATATCAGTTAAGGCAGGTGTGCCTTTCCCGTGTTATTAATTAGTTCAAAGGCCATTTAGCTGCAAGTTGATAACATCGGTTCTTTACAATAATAATCTGTAGATAATTGTCAGTTCAGTCTTATACATGCTTACATAATTGCTTTCTCCTTCTATTTACTTCCAGACAAGTGACTTTTTTTGTATTCTAGTAGTTCATTCACCTAAAACAGCAGGAGAAGGAAGCTGCTGTGTTGAGCTGTTTGGGCCCACGCAGTCTGCCTGTCATATGACTTGCAATGGGCCTCCAAGGAGCTGTCGGATAAGTAAAAGAAGAAAATACACAAAATATACAATCCCAAAAGAACCACTCTTTAAGGTAAAATTGAAACAGTAAACAAATTCTTAGTTGAAATCGCACTGAATGTTTCTCTGTTTTAAGATGGACAGGTTTGTAAACTTGCCAATGCTTTTCAATGGGAAATTTGGAAATTTTAAAAATCCATACAGAGCAATCTGTTTGATTTTTCCAAATGAAAAATTGAACTGTCTCAACAAAAAATGTGTGCCACATCTCAATAGAATTGGTACATGGGTGGCCGAATTGTTTCATGCGGACAGAAGGACATACATTCATAAGCTTTTGCAATAGATGATTCGCACATTAAACGCAAACGTACCTAAAAGCAAGATGCAAAACTGAGGATACTCACAAACTGCATTGGATGCTCAGAGGCCTTAAATAAAGAAAAATTGGAATATCCACCAAATTTCCTGCGCATGTTTTATCATCCAGGAAAGCTGGAACCTATCCCAGCAGCATTAGGCTTAAGGAAGATGCCATTATTGAAATAAAGACAAAACTAGAATGCTTAAACATGGGAAGAATTTACAAAACACACACATTAAAACATTATTGCAAAAAAGTTGACAAGTATAGCTCATTCAGCATTACAAACATGTCAGTCCTATTTATATAATTTCTCCAAAATACATCAGGTTGAAATCTGAAGGTCCCAAACTTCATACTCTCTAACACACTACCTATTCTATGTGTCTTTGGTTCTCCATGAAGAAAACTTTTCTAATGTTTGTGTGAAATTTACCCTTAACAAGTTTTCATTTGTGTCCCCAGGTTCTTTTGGAGAACTCATTTGGAGGTGACAGCTTGGGTCCAATTTTATGTATCAGCCATTGTTTCATCCATGGCTCAAGAATTTTTCTGTCTATTGAATCTTTTTATTCTCTTTTAAATATTATTGTGCACATTGTATTATTCGTTCTGTCTTAGGTTTTGTTCCTTATGTGTGTTATTTTTGCAATATTATGTTGTTTATTAATTAATTTGATATGTTGCATTAGTATAATATTATAGGTATTAGTTTTACTTGTTTTCTATCCTTTCCCCTGTCCCTCCTATCCTTACCTTTGTGTTCCTCTCAAGTAAACCTCTTATAGTCTTTAAGATATGTAGCTACATCTATGAACAGCTTTTATTATTTGTTGGCCTTTACTTTTGAAAGTCTGTTTACCATATACTAGTCATAGTTCTTCAAGCTGACAGCCCTACCTTTCAGATCTACTTACTTAGCATAAGCTTTCTCCAGCAGAGCACTCCAGAATTCAGTTCCTTCAGCAGAGTGGACAAATAACAGTTCTCCATTTCTTGTGGGTAGTCGATCATCAATGACCACATCAACCCACTCTCCATACTGCCAGAACTGAAAAATAAATGTTACATAAAATACAATGTCAGAGCATCACATCACAATTGTTTGACTGATTGATCACAATTTAGTATGGTTAGAGGACACTCCGAGAACATTCACTAGCAAAACTGGCATGGCTTTTACAATATTTTTAGCCCCTAAGAAGGCGATTAGTCAATTTACTATTCACATGATCATTTCATATGATGCATGCTAAGAAGCATTTTAAATTTTTTTGTGCCACTAGTCTTTAAAAGTAGCCAGATTTTCCCAATCAAACAAGATACCTCACACCACCCAAAACCCAACAGTTGTCTATACAGAACAGCATGAAAAGTACATCAAGACACATAAAATCCTGTATTTGAGAAAATATGGCAATGCTAGAAGGTCGCAGAAACACTATATATACTAGGGGGCTTCACCCCGTGCTCGCTTCGCTCGCCTACCCCCGTGTTTGCTTTTCCAGATACACACTTTTAAGATTTTTTTTTTCTTTGAATTGTTACTATTTCATTAGTTTCACTTTCATTTCAGAACTTCTGTAAAAACAATATTTGGAATCTTTCGAGTCCCAATATGCGGGATCTTTTAAATGAAGTCAGTAAGACATGCGTTTAATGACTTTGTACCATAATTCAGGATAGGTTTCTGTTTGGAATATCAGCACAGACGAAACGATCTTCATCATCAGCAGTTAATAATTTTTTTTGCAAAGTAACTAATAAATTCATGTGAGGTAAACCTCTGATTTAAACTTCAAAGCCTTACAATATTTACATACTTCTGACATATCACCTATGTCCATATGTTCGATCTCTATTCGCCTTTTCGTAATTTCTCAGAGTAATAATTTCTCTTTTTTTTGCGCTAATGCGATGTTTACTTTCTTTGGTTTGACACTGTCATTTTTTTCTGCTTTCATATTCTGTATCTTGCTCTGCATGTGTTTCTACAAGACTTTTGAATTCCAGTTTTCATTATCTCTAACCTGCTCTACATGTGTTTGGCCCCCTTGTTTTTTAACCTCTTTATGATGTTCTACTTTGTTTTCTACCTTGTCTTTTATTTCTAACCTCGCTTTGTCCTGCTTTTTTTCAATGACACCTGGTCCATGGTGATTATTTTCCCTTTTTCGAGTAATAATTTCCGTTTGTTTGCGCTCCTGTGATCTTTACTTTCTTTTTTTTATACTTTCTAATTTTCCTACTTTCATATTCTTTAACTTTCTCCACATGTGTATCGCGCCGTTTTTCTTTTTTTGAGCCTTTCGAATTCCACTGCATTCATAATCTCTAACCTGCTCTGCATGTGTTTAGCGCCAACATCTGTAAACATCTTTATAAAGTTCTACTTTGTCTTTTACTCTCTGTCTTTTAATTCTGAGCCAGATTGGACTTGCTTTTTTCAATTCCACTTGTTACGGGCTGATAATTACTTTCCTTATTTTCTGAATTTGCACCTAGATTATTCTTTTTCTTTTTTGCTTTTTTTCTCTCCAACGCTTTTGAGTTTCTTTTCTCCGTGCTGCTTTCTTCTTCGTTTAGTCGTTGACGTTTCACTTATAATATATTGTCCTTATATGCTTTATATGAGCTGAGAGCCCTAGATCTGTGTGTGCTCAAAGCCTTACACTCACACGACTGAGTGTTTTGCTGCCCGTGGTCTTATTTAATATTGGTTGTAAGTAGGGTGTGTCTTGCAAGAATCTCATGTTCTACGTCATCGCGAGACGGTCCTGGGTCAATCTCTTGGCACAAAGTCTCATGTTTAAGGTCCCCGTGAGACGCTCTGTGGCCAATCTCTTTTGTCTCATGGGTCTTTTAAGTGTCACATCTCGTCTCCCATCTTTCTCTCCCAGGATTGTTTTTTTTATAATAGAGAGATATAAACATCATTCAAAAGAGGTTTAATAGCATTTATGGGAAAAAGTTTATGAACCCTTTCTGGATTCCTACATAAATGTAACCTTTACCTTGGTCATAATAATACATAAAAAGTCTGATTAAACAAACAGAACACACAAAAATCGCACATTGTTTATTGTCATATCTTAAATTGAATCTTTTACCTGGAAGTGAAATATTCCTGCATAGTTTTCTTGAAAGCTTTGTCCACTGGGAACAACACGGGCCAGGATTTCCTCATCAAGGGTCAAGGATGCAATAGCAGCCAAGAGCCAGCAGTCACCTAGCGCAGGAACAAACAGAAGCTTCAGACTTATTTACTCCATTTAGCTATTACCATTCAAAGAAATACATCCATTTTTTTATGTGGTGTCTTTGCTTTAGTTTATCATTAATATTATTGTTAATAGAAATAGCAAGCTCCATTACACTCTTAGACTAAATATGAAGAAAAGTGAGTGGCATTCCCCTACTTCATGCTAGATGAATGCAAACAGACAACAAGCCATTTGGGATTTGTCTTTACCCTCAAATCTAAGCTCACTTGTGTCCAAACACTGTAAAAAAGAACAGAACCAAAGGAAAGAACTTTAAAAAGGGAGGTTAAACGAATACTACCACAATCTCTTTAAATATCAGGTTTTGCAAGGCTGAGCTGAAGCTAAATCAGATGTGGACAAGGGGGCCATGATCAAGCTGACAAAAATCTTTGAAATGCAATCACAGTTAAAAGAGCTGTGGAATTCAAAAAACAGGTCTGGGCAAAAATCCAAAGTAGAACTAAGCCAAAAATTGGCAACAATGGCCATAACAGAGCAGTGAAACTTGAGAGAACAATATAAAGGTTTGATGTAATACTAGAATGAAGCAGCAAAGCTGAAAGTCTGCTTAAATCCATAATTATAACTTTCTGTCAAACAGAGTGCATGGCCAAGGATCAACAATATGTGAAAGGTACTGCAATGAGTGTGTTTAATGTGACATGGGAAGTGTTTATAAAGACACAGTTTAATGAAGTCAGCATTAAAGCTCAAATCTTTATATGTTTTACTTTGATGTTGCTTCTTTTCAGGGTTGTTTATTTGCTCTTCAGCCACCATAGTCATTACTGCATTAAGTATAGCTGTGACTCAGGCATATATTTACTATGTGATGTCTTTATATTAAAAATAAAGCAATGTATTAGTGTGCCATTTCTTTTAAGAACACCTGTAGGTCGAAACAGTGCTTATCTGGCAATTTCTGTGTAATTACTGACAGCCTGGCCTAGTGTTAAGATGTTGGGCTTTACATCGTAAGCTGCCATATGTATTTTAAAGGGATCACTGTCCTTTAAAAAATATTTTTTTTTTACCTAACGCTAGCTCAAAACACTTAAACACAACCCAAAACACCTCACTCCAAAGTTATTTACAAGATTAGCCCAATAAAGGATACGATTTCATATACACCCCTCTGGGCTCTGTCAAAAGACACTCTGGTAAAATGACGCATTCTTTCACAGGGCCCCATTTGCAGCTGATATAGTGTATCATATTACTAAAATCCTTAAGAATGGGTTTAGACAGTATATGTATGCTACATCTATATGTAAATATAACAAAAACTCATATACATATCTGCATATCAATTTAAAGCATAAATCACAGAGATATTCACAGTAGGTATTTTGCTGTCCTCCTTTTGCAGTGCACTGTCCAATGAATTCATTTAAAAGAGAATGTCCAGTGTAAATAATCGCACACCCTTAAACTCTGATCTCTCAATGCACCTTCCACCTACTATTTCTGACACTTTGATACTGCTAAGCAAAAATAAGAATGTTAGTATTTATTCTTCTAGCCTTTGCAAAAGATGTGCACCAGTTCTGTTCTGTACATTTAATCCATGCTTTAAAGAATGGAGAGAACCTGCCAGAGGAGATAGAGTGAGACAGACATCAGGAAAGAATGAAGGTCTACTGGTGTGCATCTTGAGTAAAACAGTGCTGTCAGAGGATGCCATGTGCTGGCCGGCCATAGGTCAGTGAAGGTAGGTCTGTCCAAGGGTCAAAAGTCCAATCTGTGTGATGGATCTCAAAGACTGGAATCTGGAGTATCATAATCACTAGCGTGTGATGTTAGGGTGGCACCCTAGTGGTTCTACAAACATTCACAGAAGCACAAGCATGTTTGTCAAATGCACTACTGAAGCCCAGGTAGCACATAATTTAACTTGATGCTTTGCCCTTTTGGAAATTATCTGGCCTCAGGCTTTTCTTTTTTTTTTTGTTCTTTATTTCGCCTTATACAATTTCTTGTATTAGGAATTTGTTAGTTTTCGCATACCGCTTGGGGTCAGAGCGCAGGGTCAGCCATCGTACCAGCGCCCCTGGAGCAATTACAGGTTAAGGGTCTTCCCAGCAGAGTAGGATCTCTTTTGGCAGTGACAGGGATTCAAACTGGTAACCTTCGAGATACCAGCGCAGATCCTTAGCCTCAGAGCCACCACTCCGCCCCTTGCACAATTAAGCAGGGCCAACAGAGAGTCCAGAAACCTGTCAGCCCTATATTTCTGAAGGGTTAATGTACTGGTGGGGTGGTTGTCTGCCTCCACTGTTATTCCATGTTTGAGAATTTTAAATATTATTACAACCACCACAGGGCCATCCAGTGGTCAGAATGCAAAAATGAACATCCTTTATAAAACAAACAAAAAATGCAACAAATTCTCCAAAAAAAACTCGCTCACACATGCGGCAACATGAACACAACCAAAAAACCTCTTCTTCTTTGAAACTGAAACACAACACACTGTGTTGCATGTTTGCTCTTGAAAAGGAACACAGCAGTTTAGGCTTAACCTTTCAACGGTTAAACTCCTGGACACCTACTGCCAGATCTAGTGATGATACAAGTTAGCAAAAAGCGAACGGTGGTCACTGGCAATAAGAAAGGACAGACAGATACTTGTGGCAAAAAGGAAAATGTGATAGGAAAAGGCACCTGAGAGATGAGGAGACGGCGAACAAGAAAGCTGAGCAGACAAGCTGTTTACCCAGGGATAATAGGAACTTGCTTTGTGTTTGCACTGTTCTATAAAGAATGCCTCAAACTCAAACCTCTGCCAGTCTCTAACTTTATTTTGACATCAGGTGCTAGGTTTGGCCCATCCTGGTGACAGAGACTATTTTCTAGTTATGTTCATATGCAAAGTCATGTGTAAAATGTGTAAAGCATCTCCTGAAAATACCAGGACTGCTGGTCTATCTGCCACCTGGAACAACTCAGCTCCCAGTGGACTGATTTTGGTGAAATTTGGTACACTTATTCTTCAGGGAAATTTGTCAGAAAAGTTCCATTTTTGTTAAGATGTTTCAAATACAGTGCTCTGTACACATTTTTACAATTTCTAAAATTTCCCATTGAAAACAATTGTTGAATTTGTGAACTCGCCTCTCTCAAATCAGAGGAACATTCTGTGTGACTTCCATTACAAATTAGCTTATTGTTTCCAATTTGCCTTGAGCGGGTTTACTTCAGCTTGTATGTTTTGTATATTTTCCTCTTTTATTCTTCTGACAGCAAAACAGATGTTGCACGCACACACACTCACACACACACAAGCCACATATCTGGTACACCCGCTTCTACTTCTCCAGCTGCAATAGGAAAGTAGGTTTACTTACAGATTTTCCATTACTGCATTTACCTGATGACACCGGGTATAAGATTTGACATAATCAAATGGGATGGGATGTCTGTCCATCATCATGCTAGACTAATGCTTTGCTTTTAACTGCTTTAGAATGTGGAACAAGGTCATAGTTGCTGGAATAAACGTACCTGGACAAGAGTAGGTTTTAAGCATGACCAGAAATGACACAATAAGCATTTTGCATGTCCTCTTTAGATTACCACCCAACATCCTCGTAAGGCAAATTTGACTAAGTTAGCATAAAGCAATGCCAGTTGTGAGTGAAACAATGCTGAGGGTGACACAACATCCTTCTGGATCACAATTAAGGGAACAAATGTTAGGAGTTAAACAAATAAGACAGGTTTAATCCACCTATACTGATAAGGGCTGTTTGTGCAGGTTTCGAAAGGAATTTGGGCTATTTCTAATCCAACAAATTGAGAAAATATGGCTGTGGTTTCAAAGCACAGTTTTGAGCAACACTGTGGTACATTTTCTTTAACTTACTAATAGGAATGCCAAGCCCCTAATATTCTCTGGTGAAAACTATTCCCTACTGAAATTACGCCTGTGGTCTTTGTAGTGCGGAGTAATTACTATCAGCAATGGGTACGTAACCTACATTTGTGTTTTATTGTCACATATGTAATTTGTTTGCTATACACATTTCATACCTTAGCTCAGCATTTCTCAACCTTTAAGTATTTGTGAGTTTTTCATAACAGGGCGGCACGGTGGCGCAGTGGTAGCGCTGCTACCTCGCAGTTAGGAGACCCGGGTTCACTTCCCGGGTCCTCCCTAAGTGGAGCTTGCATGTTCTCCCCGTGTCTGCGTGGGTTTCCTCCCACAGTCCAAAGACATGCAGGTTAGGTGGATTGGCGATTCTAAATTGTCCCTAGTGTGTGCTTGGTGTGTGGGTGTGTTTGTGTGTGTCCTGCGGTGGGTTGGCACCGTGCCCAGGATTGGTTCCTGCCTTGTGCCCTGTGTTGGCTGGGATTGGCTCCAGCAGACCCTGTGTTTGGATTCAGCGGGTTGAAAATGGATGGATGGGTTTTCATAACAGTTTTAATCGCGCCCCCCTAAGGTTTTTTTTGAAAGGAGCCCACTAATACCAATTTGTTCTTTTTTAATTAATGATATATCATAGATGCATATTTTATTATACCTACTTAACTTTTATCAACATTTATCTAACTCTATATTTATTTTTCTAGTATCAGAATGTAGTTTAAGTTAATTTGTTTTGGTTTCAATAGATGTATTTTTCATATTTTTGATTCTTGTTTTCTTTTTTTCAAATCTTCGCGCCCCCTTTTTTGTTACTTCATGCCCCCCTAGGGGGGCCTGCCCCACAGTTTGAGAACCACTGCCTTAGCTTACATTGAGCCACACTCAAAATTATTTTAGCTTGCGCTAGGAGTATACAGTGCCTATAAAAATTATTCACCCTAGAAACTTTTCCCATTTTTATTGTTTTGTAAAATTGAATTACAGTGGATTTAAGTGGGCTATTTTAACACTGATTAAAAAGGAAAAGACTCTTTAATGTCAAAGTGAAAACAGGTCTCTATAAAGTGGTCTAAATTAAGTACAAATATAAAGCACAAAATAATTTCTCACATAAGTATTCACTTAATATGACACACCAGCATCATCACTGGTGCAGCCAGTAGAAATCACCAGTCTGGGTTCCAACTGATTGTTGGACAAAGGCACCTTATCTGGAAGGTCCAGCTTGTGGTGAGTCAGTATGGTGACCTAATCTACACAATGAAGACAAAATAACTCTCCACACATTGAAGCTGCAGAGACTGTGCAGATATATCACTGTTTCCTGGGTGCTTCACCAGTCGCAGCTTTATGGGAGAGGGGCAAAGGAAAAGCCACTGTTTAAAAAAAGAGTTTAGTTGCCAGAAGACAAATGGGAGACTTCTCTAGGGTAGGACAAATTCTTACTCTACTAAGATGTTTAGTGCAATACCTAGGAGTAATTCTGAGATGCTTGGTAAATACAGGCACAGATCACAATCCAACTAAGACTGGACTTGAAAAAGGCTGTTCACTCATGATCAGCGTGCATCCTGACGGGTCTGAGAAGTTTTGCAAAGAAAAATGGGGAAAAATGGCAGTGTCCAGGGGCCTCATGCAAAACGCCATGCAAAGAATTCGCACTATAACATGACGTAAGCACAAAAGCCAAACTGTACTTATGCACAGAAAAATCCAGATGCATAAATCTGTGTGTTAGCCCACTTCCACGTTCTTCCGCTCCATAAATCCCGGTCAGCGTGAAAAGTAACGCACGTGCACGCGCCTTCTGTCCCACCCCGTCTCATCCCAGAATTACGCCTCTTTGAATATGCAAATCAATATAAATAGCCCTTAAGCTCAGCATTCTGTGAAAAGGCAATGGCAAAAGCAAGAGGGAAAATATAAGAATTTCAGCGAATACCAAGTGGAGGCAAAGAAAAACGTACTATTTGTTGGTTTAAACAGTGGAATAAACAACAAAAGGAAGTTAATCGAGTGACATAGCGTGTTGGAGAAACTTGAAAGTTCAATTTCACAAAGTCGCACAGTGCCAAAATAAAAAAAGAAGTTGTCAGATATCAAAGTCGCCGTGAAAAGGCGAGACATAGCCCACAGGGTACAAAGAAAAAAAAAGGCACACAGTAATAATAATAATGATAATACATTTTATTTATATAGTGCCTTTCCCATGCTCAAGGCACTTATAGAATATAAGAAAGAACGACAGGGTATACAGTATATAGCATAGCACAAAATGTTAAATTCAATCTCGAAATTTCCACTTTAATTACGTAGTTTATTTTGTCATTAAAGTAGAACATAAACTTCATCTTAAAATCGTTTAATTTACTAGTTTCTCAAATCCCATCGTAACTAAAGTAGCACGTTAAATGCTTTTTTTGTATTTGATCTTTTGCTCTCTGTGTGTGAATCACTATGTGCTTCCGCCTTCTCTTTCTCCGACTGGACACAGAATCCATTACATTTGTGATATTACAGCTCTCTGAATAATTAAAATACTGAGATGTATACGTGATATCTTTTTCATGATGATAGGTATTAAAGCATGTTATTAAACAGGGGAACACGGTGCATGATTGTGCACTAACCTCCAATTCCTGTCCTTACTTTTCTTTCTCCAAATACCCAATCGCCACACAATCAGCTCTGTAATAGACGTTAAGCCATCTATAAGCTTACAACGACGATTCTTCAAAACTTTTAAGGAACATTGAAATATATTCATAGTACGTGTTTAATTATTCTATCGATCTATCCTTCCAGTGTCGTGTCAGCTCCATAAAGAATACAGCACAAGGTAGGATCAATCCGTGAACTAGCTAGCGCTGCGGCACCGTGTCCTCACATGTTTAATTATTAACAATACAAATTATTTAAATGAAGTTAAAGTTTTATCTATATAATATAATCAACATATTTTTCTGCATTTCATCTTAAAAATGATATCGTCATCATATGTAAATACACGCTTTATAAAGTTGCGCAGGTTGTGCAATATTATAACTGTGGTGCAAGTTTACAGTGAGGAGATTGTACTTATAAGTACAAACAGTTCTACAAGGAGCACTTGATGGACTGATTGACTGTTTAAAGTTCTTGGGATGAAACTGTTTGTAAACCGCAAGGTCCGTACAGGAAAGTCTCTGAAGCGTTTTGCCGTGGCTGAGGCAGCGTGGGCTTGATGCTGTAATACCGATAATTCTCTTTCCGATCAGCTGCTGCTGTGATTCCCCACTCAGATACAGTGATATAAATACTCCGAGTGGTGCAGTGAGAGTAATATGGAAAAAGATGATCCACTGTGGCAACCCCTAACAGGAGTAGCTGAAAGAAGAAAAAAAGGTGCAGTGAGAGTAACAACGCTAAAGCAGTTATGGCATTTGGAATACTATGGCTATTCCCTGGACCATTATATTGTTACAAGTTAATTACAATCGGATGCATTACACTAATAAACAATATGCAGTTAGTTTCAGTGTATTTATAAAGCTGCGTCAGGAAAATAAAGAGTAACCACACAGGAACAGTAGCACTGCTTTGTTGCTGGGTGCCGCCAGTCTGCAAAACCGAGCGGAGAACTTGCGTACGACAGGGTATGAGGTACCGTGGAAAAGTGCGTGGCTTTACACCAAGTGTAGGTTTTATACATCGTGATCTGAACGTGGAAACGTTCTTACACAACATTTCTGTGCGTACGCACCGTTTATACATGAGGCCCCAGATGTGCAAACCTGCTACAGATAGACCTGTGTATGCAGGTCTACTTAATACTGACATGAAGGGGGTGAATACTCATATAATCATTAATCAGATATCATAATCATATAATCAAACTATTCTGCGTTTTATTTTTTGTTATTACTTTAGACCACCTTACAGAGATGTTTTCACTTTGCCATTAAAGAGTGTTTTTCTGTTGATCAGTGTCAAAAAAGCCAAATTAAATAGATTATGATTCAATGCTATATAAAAGTAAATTGTGAAAACTTCCAAGGAGGTGAATAATTTTTATAGGCACAGTAAGCAGAATTCAGCACAAGGATGGAATCCATTCCGGTCAGGGCACACTCACTCTTACAGCCACACTTCTGACAACTGCCAGTCAAACTCAGTGCCACCTCTTTGGGATATGGGACAACAGGAAGAAACATGTTTAGGATGTGTAAGGAGGCCATATCAGTGATATTTCTGGGGTCATTGAGGGTCTCAGGTCATTCAACTTCAATCCCTCCTACCCAGGTGATACCATTGGAGGAGAAGAGACCCCATCTTGGTGCTGAATCAAAAGGTGAGTGAATGCATATGGAAAGAAGACGTTCCTGTGCTCAGCCATTCTTACCCCAAGTGATCGACAACATTTTAGTGATGGTAATAATTCAAACAGATCGTTACGGTAATAATTCAAACAGATCGTTACCTAGGTAAAACGGGGTCTTGAATTACAGCGTTTATTCATTTTCCTGACCCATGATGTTTGCTGATCTTGATAAGAAGTCAGATTTGAGTCTGCAGTTCTTTCTGTTATGCAAGCAATACACTTCAGTTTATGTTCTGAATGAGCAGTGACAATGTTGTTCAGACGGTTATGTTTATGGAGAAAGTAAAGATGCTTGTGACAACTGCTCTATAAAACTGGACCAGCAGCAAATGAGACAATGCAAACGTTTTAACACGTTAACCGTTTCAGTTGCCAGACAAATAATGCTGTTGATCTTTTTTGAATTAGACAAATTATGTTTTCTTCCGGGCGGCACGGTGGTGCAGTGGGTAGCGCTGCTGCCTCGCAGTTAAGGTCCTCCATGTGTGGAGTTTGCATGTTCTCCCCGTGTCTGCATGGGTTTCTTCTGGATACTCCGGTTTCCTCCCACAGTCCAAAGACATGCAGGTTAGGTGCATTGGTTATTCTAAATTGTCCCTAGTGTGTGCTTGGTGTGTGGGTGTGTGTGCCCTGCAGTGGGCGGACACCCTGCCCGGGGGGTTTGTTTCCTGCCTTGCACCCTGTGCTGGCTGGGATTGGCTCCAGCAGATCCCTGTGACTCTGTAGTTAGGCTATAGCGAGTTGGATAATGGATGGATGGATGGATGTTTTCTTCCCAGATTAGGTGTGTAACAGTCATGCCAAGAAATTTAAACTATTGCACCTTTTTCAGAGCAAAACCATTTATAAAGAGGGATGGAGGGATGCCTCCTAAAATCTACAACCATTTCCACCAGGCCAATGACATAGTACCTCATCATCTTCATCAGGGTAGTGTCATCCGCAAACTTCAGCAGTTTTAAAGATGGGCGACTGAAACGCAATTGTTGGTGTAGAGGAAAAAAGGATATGAGATCTTTGAACTGACTTTCACAAGTCTGCGTGCAGCTTACTCCACATTCATACTATAGAGTTCGCTATGGAGAAGATCTGGTATGAATATGATAAATGGTGAACTAAAAACACAAATCAGATCCTGGTATAAGTGTATGGAGAGTCTAAATGCTGTAAAATGTAATGGAGGGACAGACTTACTGCATCTTCAACTGATTTACTGGAAAGTTTAATAAAAGACCAATGGTCAAGACCAAAATTTGTGATAAACTAGGGCTACTAAAGAACTAAAGGTCATTGACACTCTTCTTTAATCATTATCACAGGAAGTACCTTTTCGGCGCAGTATTAATTGTGAATACTTTGAAATTGTTAAGATTATTGAGTCATTGACTGGTTACAAACGTCTGTAAACACTGGTGTTAACAGAGTCATAATGTGATGGGGAGACCCTGTCTAGGCCAGGTGCTTTATGACAATTCTGTCTCCAGAAGGGCAAGCAGTGATATGGAATGGGGAGAAAGAGTTAAAGTAAAAAAGAGAAGTCAGGAGAAGCAGAGCCATGAGCAGGGTGCCATGTGCTGAAGGGGTGACTCTTAAACCTGCAGTGAAAACTGTTCATCTGACTAGAGAAAGAGGGATCAGTCAGCAGCCATTGGGTGGGGGGGGGTTGCATTTGTAATCAGTAATTATCTGTAGTACATTCCTAACAAAAGAGCAGCCATTGGTGGAAAAATGTTTAAATGTGTCATTATACCTGCATTTGGCATCCAAAACTGCCCTGTGGCAGCAGATCTTTTGCTTGTTGTATACATCATTATCCGTATTTTTCTTAGCTTCCTCTTTAGCTGTATGTATCTTTTGTAGCTCTTTAAGAACAATGTCTTCTCTTTATTGTATTTAATAATTGTTTTCGGTAACATGCAGTTTTCCTGGAAGAAATGTTTTTTGCATGCAACTGTGTCCATATATTTATTTTAACCAACCCTGACCCCTCTGTACACGACCCAGTGTTCATTCAGTGCCATCCCGTAGTCTCACCACGCCCTTGCTAGTCCTCTTATGCAATGCTTTATGTATTTCTGGTTCTGCTGAGTTTAATTTTGTCCTTTCTTACTGTCAGAAATTATCATGGCATAAACTGAAAGAGTAGCCTGGCAGGAGCAGATTTTACAAAAACTATTCAAGTCAATTGAAGTCTGGAACTTCAAAGGTTTCAGAAAAGAACAGGGATTCCCATCTGTTTGTGTCCTTGTCTGAAATCTTGCAATTTGCTCTGCCCTCGCATTCTTTCCTTTCTTCTCAGTGTTGCACCAGTGGCAGTCAAAAGCCAAATGCAAAGCCTTGCAGGGGAGCAACGCCCTGTAATTCAGTTTGCGTCTTATTGTTTGGGCTGTTGAATCACTAAGGAGTGGAAATGGACTAACCACTGGGTGTGGAAAACGAGTGGGAGCAGATGAGAGGTAATGGGCTGTAAAGCTAGAATGAAACGCTGCTCATTCATAGGGCTGGGAATTCTTACTCACCACTCTGTATCTGGAGTTGTGTTTTTTTGTTTTGTTTTACCCATAATCTCTTCTACTGCATACAAAACACAGCGCGTCTGTTAGCGTTGCCATGGATTGTCAGTCATTCACACCCTACCTTTAAGTGCTTCTCTACAAAAATTTGAAGCAGGGCATAAAATGGCATTACGGCCTTTCACATGTGACATTAATAATAATAATAATAATAATAATTCTTTGCATTTATATAGCGCTTTTCTCACTACTCAAAGCACTCAGCAATTGCAGGTTATGGGCCTTGCTCAAGAGCACAACAGAGCAGAGTCCCTATTGGCATTTACGGGATTCAAACCAGCAACCATCCGATTGCCAGTGCAGATCCCTTTCATGGTGGAGGGGGGGGTTAAACTCTTCATTATTTGCAATTAAATTTTAAATAACCAAAGTCCTCTCTTGATTATTTGGAGGCAAAATGACAAGTGGTTTGTGCACCAATAATTATGTTCCAGGGCAGCACAGCGGTGCAGCGGTTAAACCTGCTACCTCACAGATCCAGTGTCTCTGAATGGATGAATAGTAATTTTCTCAAGTTAAATAAAGAGAAAACTGAAATTGTATTGATTGGCAAAAACGGATTCAGTGAGGTTATCAGAAATAATCTTGACGCATTAGGATTAGAAGTTAAGACGGAAGTAAAAAACTTAGGGGTAACCATTGACTGTAACCTGAATTTTAAATCGCATATTCTTCAGACCACTAGGACAGCATTTTTTCACTTAAGAAATATAGCAAAAGTTAGACCTCTTATATCATTGAAAGATGCTGAGAAATTAATTCACGCTTTTGTTTTCAGTCGTCTAGATTACTGTAACGCACTGCTCTCAGGACTACCCAAAAAAGACATAAATCATTTGCAACGAGTGCAGAATACAGCTGCTAGAATCCTAACTCGGAAAAGAAAATCTGAACACATCTCTCCAGTTTTAATGTCACTACACTGGTTACCTGTGTCTTTCAGAATTGACTTTAAAATTCTGCTTATAGTTTACAAAGCCTTAAATAATCTCGCTCCATCTTATATATCGGAATGTCTGACACCCTATATTCCAAATCGTAATCTTAGATCATCAAATGAGGGTCTCCTTACAATTCCAAAAGCTAAACTTAAAAGAAGTGGTGAGGCGGCCTTCTGCTGCTATGCACCTAAAATCTGGAATAGCCTGCCAATAGGAATTCGCCAGGCTAATACAGTGGAGCACTTTAAAACACTGCTGAAAACACATTACTTTAACATGGCCTTTTCATAACTTCACTTTATCTTAATCCTGATACTCTGTATGTTCAATTCATCATAATAACTATTCATGGTGGCACTAAAATCCGTACTGACCCCTACTCTCTCTTCTGTTTCTTTTTCCGGTTTCTCTGTGGTGGCGGCCTGCGCCACCACCACCTACTCAAAGCACCATGATGCCCCAGCATTGATGGACTAAAAGCCAGAAGTCCACGTGATCATCATCATCATCATCATCATCAAGTCCTTCCGTGAAAACCATAAATACAAAGAGGACTGTTTCATTCATGTTAGGTAGAATGCCCAGAGGGGACTGGGCGGTCTCATGGCCTGGAATCCCTGCAGATTTTATTTTTTTCTCTCCAGCCGTCTGGAGTTTTTTTTTTTTGTTTTTTCTGTCCCCCCTGGCCATTGGACCTTACACTTATTCTATGTTAATTAATGTTGACTTATTTTATTTTCTTACTGTGTCTCTTATTTTTCTATTCTTCATTATGTAAAGCACTTTGAGCTACATTTTTTTTGTATGAAAATGTGCTATATAAATAAATGTTGTTGTTGTTGTGTCCTTGCGTTCAAACCCCACACCTGTCTATTGTCTGTATGGAGTTTGTATGTTCTCCCCATGTCTGTTTAGGGATTTCCTCTAAGATCTCCAAAGAAGTGTTAGGTTAATTGTCAACTCTAAACTGTTGCAAAGTGTTTTTTTCCTGCCTTGCACCCAGTAGTCTGGACCCTGACACTCCAAACTGGGCTAAAAGTGACTGAGAATATTAATGTATCTAATGAATTTTTATATTGTTGCTTGCCAAGAAAGCCAACTCATTTGCACAGTCTGCAGTGATTTATACAGTTGGGTTAGGCACACTTTCAGTTCTTTGAACCATGGACCATGGAAAGTATCTGTGTTGTATCATTAGATAGTGTTATCTGATAATGTTAAAAAGTGTTTTCAAAGTTGATTTACTGTAACACTGCTAAAAAACACAACGCAGTATATCAAAGCCTAAAACTATAAGTGCTCCTTCATAAAATGGACTTAAATAAATGTCTACCAACAAGAAACCATAAAAGCAACACCTTCATCATGCATTATTTTTCTGCCACATTCTGTACAACAGCATGTGTTAAACAAATCTCATTTCATTCCATTTCATCATGGCTTAGCTCTGCAGCACTTAGTGATAGGAACGTGTACAACAGCATTGGCTTTTTATTCAAAAATATGCAAAACTTGATAAAAAGGTAGTGTCATCGGCTCATTTCAGAGTTATTGTCACATGTACACAGGGCAATGAAATTCCTCCCTTTACACTTGAGCAACATGCACCAGGCGGCCACTGTCCACAGCTTATATAAAACATGGTCATCACATGTACCGTTTTCCGATATCGATGCTAAAATTCATTTCACATGCGATTTTGCAACTGTGAAACTCGCTAAAAAGGATTTTTTCTGGGAGGAAAGTTAAGCAATATTGCTTCTGATGGATTTTGGTAACACTCTGCACCCTTTGCTGGCCCATAAATACCTCAGAAAAGGTTTTAGATTGGGAAAGTCTCTTTAGTAAATTCAACATCGCTAACCACCAGCGTGATGAGACAAAAAGACTTACTAATGGGCAAAAGAAGTAATCCAGTGAGGCAATGAAATTGTTATCCAGAATAGTTGAGAAGGAAATGCTGTAGCTGAGGTCCTTTTGCAAATTATATTTAAACATTGTGTGTGCTAATAAAAAGTGTCCTCTCATTAGCTCAACGCATTGCTGCCTGTAGTCCCTGTGCCAGCACTGCCAGAAGGTTGCAAATGAGATGAAAATATGGGAGGAAAATGGGTTATACAAATACTAAACAACTATTATCCTGGGTCAATAGCACAAATTTCACTGGTCGCAGAATGGAAA
>JANRMT010062824.1:19173313-19200592 GCA_026402145.1 Polypterus bichir lapradei | reverse complement strand
ATAGATAGATAGATAGATAGATAGATAGATAGATAGATAGATAGATAGATACTTTATTAATCCCAAGGGGAAATTCACACAAGTGAAAAGTGTAGACAAGTGGTCTGCACAGTGCCTGAGTGTGAAAGGGGAAATAAGGACCAGGCCTACAGCTTTTTTAAAATTTTGCCTTTTGAATAAGCTGGAGACGTCATTTGCCATGATGACAGGAGAGGGAGGCTGAGGGGAAGAATAGTGCTGAGCAGGAACAGTGAGAACATCAGGTAGATGTATGTCTCACAGACTTTCAAAGCAGCCGTAAAACTGATTTTACTGATTAGTCGGAATAGGGTCAGCAGAACCGTGTGTTTGTTTCTTGTAATTAGTGACCAGTTTAAGGTATCTCCAAACTGAAGTGCTGTCCTTTGCAGATGATTGATTATTCCTGTAGCTTATCTGAGAATTTCCTTTTTGCAGCTTTGATCCTTCTCTCCAAGAAATACTTGGCTTTCCTGTACAGTACTTGTCACGAATGCCAGATCTGAAAGCACACTCTTTGTCTTGGTGCTGGGGTGAACAAAGGCTTATCGCTATCAAGGCTCTTTTGCATCCTTACTTTTAACAGTGCAGCTATTTCTACACCTCTCTACAACATCTTACACACATCAAGTGTAAAGTGAGAATACTTTAGGTCCCTATTTTAAAGTCAGTCACCACTTTTCTGGTTTTAATGACATTTAGTTCCATGACATGTATGCAATACTTTTTATCCAGCTGGATCACCTCCTTCATTTTCAGCCTTATTAAGCACACTTTCTACGTGCAGGCTTACTGTAATTTGAGATGAGTCCAGCAAGACTGGTGTTATCAGCGCTTACAGAGCTGCCACCTAAAATGTAGTTGCCTGCGTTTGGTAAATAAGGGAGTGGGAATTAAGATGCATTCCTGGGGATCACACATTGTCTGGGTTAGAGACGGTATCAGTAGAATTATGGTAATTATTAGGAATACTTAATAAAATACTAAATTAATAACAGCTAGCTACATTACCTATCAAAGACAGGTAATAGAATACATTTTAAAATATTTAATATTTGATATCCTTTGCCTTAAATGCCATATGTACTCTCAGCATTCAACCTACACCATTATTCAGTATCCTTGGGTGTCTCAGCCTGCCTTGTTCGTGCTCCCCGTCACAATCACGCTCCTGTAAAGCCTGCTTCTCAGACTCTTGTCATTTCGAGGTGCACTGCTTGCTGTCCGCTAATTGACTACCACCAATGGTAGACAGGCCCCCCCGTTACCTACTGTGTAAACATCTTTGTATTCCTGCAAATACTTCCTGTGCAAGCCTGATCATTCCAGCCACTCCTCATTGACACTCCGTTGGTCATTATGGCAAGCACTTACACACTTACACCAACCAAGTATAGAAACGTCACAGTAGGACAGACAGTGGTAGAGAAAAAGAAAAAAAAGGAGGAAAAAGATCAAAAATCTGCCTAGAATCTGGAGATCAAACCAGTGTGGTGGAGAGGAGGCATGGCATTTGGGAGATCCCACGGGGAGAAACAGGCATAGCACTCCAGGGGTGGGTCGCTCCTATTGAGTACTTATAGCAGCAGGAGCAACCAAGCACTCCAGGGATCATCCTACAGAAGTCTAAAGATGGTGGTAGGATAATGGAGTCATGTTCTGGGCATCCAAGGTAGCTGGGAAAGACAGTGAATAGTGATGAACGTGTTTGCTGTTGCCTTAGCCGGTCTGTGAAAACCGAGGGCAGATGACTTTAAGAAAGACACACTAAGCTCAGAGAAAGACAAAAGAGAAGCTGGCCCAAGTGGCCTTTTATTCTTACATTATTGCAATTTATTTATTGATCATTTTAACTTTCACATGTAATTAGTTTTATGGATAATTTATTTTTTAAAGACTTAGCATTGTACTTTTATTGGACAATGATTTTTTTAGACTAAACTGCCCTACGGTCTGCAGTGGGCTGGCGCCCTGCCCGGGGTTTGTTTCCTGCATTGCGCCCTGTGTTGGCTGGGATTAGCTCCAGCAGACCCCCCGTGACCCTGTGGTTAGGATATAGCGAGTTGGATTATGGATGGATGGATGGATGGATGCCCTGCGGTTGTTTACACCAGTATTGTTTGTGTCCTCACTGCACTAGTCCATCCTTGGTACATGAATATGAATGTGCTGGGAGACAGGAGATGCAAAGGCTGCGGACGCCTGGGGCATCACACCAACCTTGGACAGGGTGCCAATCCATGTAGGGCCTATACACTCACAGCAGGCAACTTCAGAATAACCAAGTAACCTAACAGGCACACCTTTTGGGGATACAGTATGTACTGCATGTCAACTTACCACACAGACAAGGTGAGAAGGTGCAGAATTCACACAGGCAATGAACGGGTGCAGGATTTAAAGCAGGATCTGTGAGGCAGCCATGGTAAGTAGTGCGACACAGATGAGTGACTTTAGTGTTAAATATACTGAGATTATAGAAAATAAACAGGCTGTCACCTGCCTGAGAGTGGAAAACTGTTTTTAACCGCTTCTAGCACCTTACTGCTGCCTTCATCAAATACTCAGTTGTTTGACAGGTAGATTTTCATCTTTTTGTGTTTTAAAATGGATAACTAAATTTGCCTAAAAGCTTTTTTCTATTTTCTCTTCTTTCTAGTTACTTACTTATGAAGACATTACTGTTATCAAAACTTCACTTCTGTTATTATTGATTAAACAAATAATTAAAATATACAATCAGGCTTCAAATTCAGGTAGCTTTTCACATTGTGTTTTATTCTTTATTGCCTTATTAGCAGATCCATGAATATAACATTGCTTTACGCATTACTTATTAATATTACTTGACTGACGCCTTTATCCAAAGTGACTTGGAACATTTCAGAGATACGATTGGTTACATTTGTTTTTTTTGTTTTTTTCCCCCAGTTGTAGCACAGACAGGTGAAGTGAATTGCTTATGGTGACACAGTGTCAGCAGTGGGATTTGACGTCTAAAGCCTTAACCACTACGCCACATTGCCTTCCTCTGGGTTTGGGCATTTGTCATCATAAAGTTTATCTACTGTACTTCTATAACTCTAATTTTTAAAAAGTAAAGAATTAAGGTTCATCCTTTTTTTTTCCCCCCATTAAGTTTTGAATTGATTTTAAAATTCTGCTGTTAACATTTAAGACCGTTCATAACCTCGCCCCTCCATATCTGTCCAACCTTCTTCATGCTGCCATTCCCTCCCATAACCTTAGATCCTCTTCCTCCATCCATCTGATCATCCCTCTCGCCCGTCTAACCACCATTGGGAGCAGAGCATTCAGCTGTTCTACTCCCAAGCTCTGGAACTTACTACCTACTGAGCTTCAAATGTAAACTTAAAACCCATCTGTTTAAAATGGCTTTTTCTTTATGATTACAGTGACTTTGTTTGGTTTTAATTTTAGATATTTTCTGAGGTTTTAAGTTTTGTTTATAATGTGCTTTTTTATTTATTGTTTGTTCGGTTTCCTTGAGTGCTTAGAAAGGCACCTTGCATAAATAAAATGTATTTTAGTATTATTATTAATTTTAATACTGCAGGACAGAATGGCAAATCCTGTAAACACATTAAATGTCTCGCTGGTTGTAGAGCAATTTTCCACAGCTCTTTATCTTCTGTCGGAGATGGCTGGGGGGGGCTTACGCCTTCCCCAGACCATGTGGGGGTGACCGCTCTGGTACCTTTTGGGGGCCACGGGTACAGAGCTTTGAAGCTCAACCCTGTAGGGGCCCGTGGTCACCGCCAGGGGGCGCCCCTATGCCTTTGGAGCCCTGGACCTCAGCACTTCCGCCACACCCGGAAGTGCTGGGTGGAAGAGGATCAGGGACACCCGGAGTGCTTCTGGGGATGCAGCTGGCACTTCTGCCACACTGGGGCATGTCGTTGGGAGATTGCCGGAGCACACCTGGAGCACATCCGGGGGAGTATAAAAGGGGCCGCCTCCCTTCATACAATGACTAGACTCGGGTGGAAGAGGACGAGGTCTCTGGAGGAGGCAAGGAAGTGGCCTGAAGAGAAAGTGAGGCATTTTGGTGCTGGACAGGACTTTGGGGGACTTTTGGGATTTTGTGCACTTATTGTAATTATAATTATGTATAATAAACGTGTTGTGGGTGAACCTATGATGTCTGCCTGTCAGTGTCCGGGCCGGTCTCCACACTTCTCAATTGTCATTTGAATTGCACAAACCAGTGTGTTTCTTTGCGCCGGTCCCAAGCCTGAATAAATGGGGAGGGTTACATCAGGAAAGGCATCTGGTGTAAAATTTTGCCAAATCCATATGCGGACACATGATCTGCTGTGGCAACCCCTAACGGGAGCAGCCGAAAGAAGAAGATTTAAAAATTAGGAGAAAAAAAATCTGTTTGATGATAAGATTGTCACGCTTGGGTCACAGATTTGCACAGAGACACAGGAGGTCGTAGAAACAAGAAGGATTTTTATTCAAACACTGCAAACACGTGAGCTTAAACGTGCTCCATGACAAGTCAGGGATGACAGTTCCGCTAGGAGCAGAGAGAGAGAGATAAAAGCAAGCAAACAATCAATTCCAAAACCGACAGGCGCTGCGCAAGGCTTTTAAGTTAGCGGAGTATCGCGTGAGGCTTGTATTACGCGTTATAGCGCAAGTGAGAAGGTAAGGAGCAGTGTGACGGTAGTCTGTGTTTCAGGGGTATTCCCAGGGGCGTCTTTGTCTTCTTGGGGTGCGATCACCCCTCCAGCTCACAAGATATACAGTACAGGCCAAAAGTTTGGCCACACCTCCTCATTCAATGTGTTTTCTTTATTTTCCTGACCATTTACAGCACTCCATCACTCTCCTTCTTGGTCAAATAGCCCTTACACAGCCTGGAGGTGTGTTTGGGGTCATTGTCCTGTTGAAAAATAAATGATCGTCCAACTAACCTGACTTCTGCACAACACAACTGCTGGTCCCAACCCCATTGATAAAGCAAGAAATTCCACTAAATAACCCTGATAAGGCACACCTGTGAAGTGAAAACCATTTCAGGTGACTACCTGTTGAAGCTCATCGAGAGAATGCCAAGAGTGTGCAAAGCAGTAATCAGAGCAAAGGGTGGCTATTTTGAAGAAACTAGAATATAAAACATGTTTTCAGTTATTTCACCTTTTTTTGTTAAGTACATAACTCCACATGTGTTCATTCATAGTTTTGATGCCTTCAGTCATGAAAATAAAGAAAACACATTGAATGAGGAGGTGCGTCCAAACCTTTGGCCTGTACTGTACGTGTATAGTCTTGGCTCAGGAATTCAATCAAAGCAAAGTGCCTCTCTCAACTTTGAGCCTCGGAATTACAGAACAGCCTTCTTTGCCGGTGGCACTAAGGTAGAATTACTTTGGCCCAAGTAAATAAGCAGGTTTCTGATGTCTAAACTGTAACTGCAAGGGTTTCGTATCACAGAGCAGAGGGCTGTCTCTTTCTCTTTTCCTTATTGCCCCTCTTTACACTCATCCTCCCCCAGAACACAGTCTAATGAGCTCCCAAAAGTCACCAGCAAAGCAATCACTCAGGTTCCCTGCTCTTGTGTGTTTCACATCGTCATATGGAGAGGATCACCAGTAAGCAGCAGCTTATCAAGTTGCATTAAATGAGAATTCAATTGGTATGGTGATGGAGAAATCCCACCATTGCTGTCACGTACAGATGTAGCTAATACATTACGTTTCTCTCTCCATATATATCGAATTGTGTGGTGGCACAGTGATGACTGCGTGTCTAAAGAAACAAAGCACCCCGCTGGCCGTGTTGTGTTGATTGCTAATTGTTGGTACTGCTCTATTGTCACTAGTCTGTGGGAGACATGCAAGTAACAACTTGACACTACCCAAAGAAGAGTCTGTTTTCAAATCAAGTTGATTTTAGCGTATATTGATTTGTGTCGAGTATATTGAGCTGTACCTTTCTGGACACACTTGCCTGGAAGTTCTAAGTGTTTATAATACAAATTGCTTAATGTAAGTCGGTGGGTGTTTGTCATCATAATGTTTATCTACCTTCATAACCTCAATAAGATCACCTTGGGGAGGAGTGATACAAGTTGTGATAGTTGTTAAAAAATCATATGTGAACATATTAGGAAGCTGTACAAAAACTAGGTTTAAAATATTTCAGAAAATACAGAATATTGTGGTTTACCCAATTGCCTCACAGCACAGCTGCCTGTGTGGACTTTGCACATTTTCCAGATATTCCAGTTTTCCTCCCACTTCCCACAGATGCACAGGGTTAGGTAAGTTGGTGAATCTAAATTAGGCCCATATGAGAGAGGGTGGCTGTGCCCTGCTATGGACTTGTGCCACACCAGGTATGGTTCTTGCCTTGCTCCCGATTCCACTGGGATATTTTCTGGCCCTTCGGAATTAAGCAAATTTGAAAATGGATGGATGAATGAATATACCATATTACAATGTTTATCTTCATCTTTAACCAATATAAGGTCAGTCAGTCATTTTCCAACCCACTATATCCAAACACAGGGTCACGAGGGTCTGTTGGAGCCAATCCCAGCCAACACAGGGCGCAAGACAGGAACCAATCCCGGGCAGGGTGCCAGCCCACCGCAGGACACACACCCACACACCCACTAGGGACAATTTAGGATCGCCAATGCACATAACCTGCATGTCTTTGGACTGTGAGAGGAAACCCACACAGACATGGGGAGAACATGCAAACTCCACGCAGGGAGGACCCGAACAGGAAAACCAAAATCATAAATCCAAGAATATAGTGGAGGAGTTGATAACCAAAATTATTTTATGTAACAAGAACCAAAATGGAAGATTTTTTTGCTGTTTGATACACTGTAATAATGGCCAAGGGGAAATTGTCTTTTTGCATGACCTTTTTTTGGGTCAGAGAGTAGGGTCAGCTAATTTAGGATCGCCAATCCACCTAACCTGCATGTCTTTGGACTGTGAGAGGATATGGGGAGAACATGCAAACTCCACGCAGGGAGGACCCGGGAAGCGAACCCAGATCTCCTTACTGCGAGGCAGCAGCGCTACCCACTGCGCCACCGTGCTGCCATCAATATAAGGTGACACAAAAATTTTTGCAATTAATAAAGTGGAAACTTTGGAAATATTGAAATCCATCAATTATATCCAGTTCTACACTTTATATGCTAGATAAGATAAACTTTATTAATCCCAATTATAATTGTAAAATATATAGAAAATATTAATATAAATTTTGAAAAAGTAGAACTGCTTGAGCTCAGCTTTGAGACAAAGTTAGAAGAATTCCAGAACATTTGATTATGTGCTTTATGAGTATTAGCTTGTTTGAATTATTGTTTTCTTAGATTGTACATTGACTTCCATTATGCAGCTAAACAAAGGGTTAAACATTTGTCACAAATACAAACGCTGGACTGCTGTGTTTAAGGTAGTCCTATTACTATTTACTAATGATATCTGATATTTACTACTGACTAGTTAAGCAGCTTGTCCAATATGAAGTATGCAGGCTGTTAGGAGTCTGACCTTGTAGGTCTGCCTATTTATAAATTATAGTCAGTTAGAAGTATTTGACTTGAAAAGTGAGCCTTTCGTTTCACAGCATTCCATTGATTAATCATATTATTTGTCAAATTCCTTAAGAACATGCAGCATATACTGTATATATATGTTAGGATGACATATAAGACTATATGGATGTCTCTCCAAAAACAGAGCTAGGAAGTGCTGTGCTCCTGTCTTGTTATTTGCTTTTGACAAAGAGCTATACAAGATAAACAATGACTAACTGATTAAATAAAATAAAGATCCTTTATTCTATATTTTATCCCATCCCAAGTCATTTTACAGTACACACATTTTATATAAATTGCAAGTTGGAGCACAGGCAGATTAAGCAACTTCCTCAGAGTCGCACAGTGATATGAGTGCAGGGATTGAACTGGCAACCAAGTGATTTTAATGACCTGCATCCCCCCCAGGCTGCTTAAACTGTAAAATAATTAACAGCAAAAGCTGCCTGCGTTTGGCAAAAAATGAAACTGAGTGATTTCTTAAGGGAGGTTGAAGGTTCATTGGAAATCGCAGCACTTTGACCCCAGAAAACACAACCTGAAAAGTCACTTGACCCCACAGTTTCACTCTGCCAAAACATTTTTTTCTGCAACCTTCCATCAACCACAAATTTTTATAAACTGCCTTAGCACAACCACAAAACACATTGAAAAGCAGCTGACCAAGATTACATCCATCCATCCATCCATTATCCAACTCGCTATATTCTAACTACAGGGTCACGGGGGTCTGCTGGAGCCAATCCCAGCCAACACAGGGCACAAGGCAGGAAACAAACCCTGGGCAGGATGCCAGTCCACCGCTGGGCACACACACACACACGCACCAAGCACACAACCAAGACTACAATTTGACATAAATGATTTTAAACCAATCATATTACCGTTGTTGTTTATGTTACTCTTTAATGGAATTGGCTGCCCTATTGGCACATCCCTCAATAAACGAGGCAAAGCCAACTGCACAATTTCAGTAAGCTGCATTCGTAGGGGATGGAGACATAACGATGATTAAATGAAACTTACTGTTGGCCTCTTCCACACCACACCTCGGGTTTTGGATGAGTAAGGTCCCAGTTCATTATAACCAATGGAATCTGGCGCGGCAGGAAAGGTGTCATCTTTAAAGAGCGTGCCAGCCTTCAAGCACTCCCTCTGAAGCACTTCATAGTCCTGATTCAGATATTTTGTAGCCTGGTCATTTGTACCAAATCCTGCAGAAAGAGCCTTCTGCCTGGCGACCCGATCTGCAATTCCGGACATGCTGAATGCTGAGCGAATGTGCACACAAGCAGAAGCCACTCCAGCTGTTAGGTGGCCCTAGGTGGGTTAAGCCCTTCCTTATAGGCCTTCGCTCACACATCAGGAAATGCAACAAGGGTGTGTGTGTGTGTGTGTGTGAAGGGTGGAGCTAGTCATGGAGAGAGGGTGGGTGAGAAGAGATTTTCTAAGGCTCACTGGAATAATGATATCAAGTTTCAATAAACCTCTGTGCCCCCCTGTTTTTCTTCCAGGTATATCATGAGGTTACTGTTTATACTCTGGGAAAAAACAACAAAACACTCTCTGTGTTACAAAATGTAGTCCTTTCTATGGTGTCCATCATAAAGTTTTCTGAAAGAATATTATTGTTCAAAAGAACAACTGTTTTCAAAAGAGGGAAGCACCAGAATGTGTAAAATATGTAAGAGAATGAAAAGATTTGTACGCAAAATTACATAAATAGCTGTAACAGTATTAAAGGACTGTAGAATATTTGGCATGGTGCTAATCACAACTTGTTGGATTTTTATCTGCACCAACTCTGGGTCTGAGCTTTTTCTTACAGGATTTGGATGAATGCTATAACCAACATTACATATACACATTTTACCACCTAGGTCTACAAAACTGCATGGAGCCTGAGCTAGTCCATGAAGTATGAGGCACAGAGCAGGAACCAACACTGAACAGTGAGCAGACCACCACAGGAAACACGCACATTTGCAAAGACTGCACCGATCTACTCAACAAGTCACCAGTCCACCATGACACCCACCCACATCCACTCAGATGATAATTTTTCTGTTTATCATTCAGATGTGACAAGAAACCCTCAGTATATTCCCACAAGAATTCAGGAGAATGAGAACACAACTGATATGGCTGGAGAGCACATCATGTAAGCTGATTTATTTTTATCCATCCATTATCCAACAACAACAACATTTATTTATATTGCACATTTTCATACAAAAAGTAGCTCAAAGTGCTTTACATAATGAAGAATAGAAAAATAAAAGACACAGTAAGAAAAATAAAATAAGTCAACATTAATTAAGATAGAATAAGAGTATAAGGTCCGATGGCCAGGGTGGACAGAAAAAACAAAAAAAAAACTCCAGACGGCTGGAGAAAAAAATAAAATCTGTAGGGATTCCAGACCATTAGACTGCCCAGTCCCCTCTATCCAACCCGCTATATCCTAACTACAGGGTCACGGGGGTCTGCTGGAGCCAATCCCTGTCAACACAGGGTGCAAGGCAGAAAACAAACCCAGGGCAGGGCGTCAGCCCACCGCAGGTCACACACACACACACCAAGCACACACTAGGGACAATTTAGGATCGCCAGTGCAGTGCTACAACCTAACCTAACCTGCATGTCTTTGGACTGTGGGAGGAAACCCATGCAGACACGGGGAGAACATGCAAACTCCACGCAGGGAGGACCCGGGAAGCGAACCCTGTACATGCAACAATAATGATCCTAGTACACCTAAAATGTTTGAAGAGGTGATCCTTCGAATGAAAATTGTGAACCAGCCTGACCACTTATATTTCCAATGAAATAAAGGTAGTTGACAGCGCTTCATTTTTATTTAGCCCACTTCATTCATCCATTAGATAGATAGATAGATACTTTATTAATCCCAAGGGGAAATTCACATACTCCAGCAGCAGCATACTGATAAAGAACAATATTAAATTAAAGAGTGATAACAATGAAAGTATAACAGACAATAACTTTGTATGTTAACGTTTAACCCCCCGGGTGGAATTGAAGAGTCGCATAGTGTGGGGTCTCCTCAGTCTGTCAGTGGAGCAGGACGGTGACAGCAGTCTGTCGCTGAAGCTGCTCCTCTGTCTGGAGATGATCCTGTTCAGTGGATTCTCCATGATTGACAGGATTCTGCTCAGCGCCCGTCACTCTGCCATGGATGTCAAACTGTCCAGCTCTGTGCCTACAATAGAGCCTGCCTTCCTCATCAGTTTGTCCAGGCGTGAGATGTCCTTCTCCTTTATGCTGCCTGCCCAGCACACCACCGCGTAGAAGAGGGCGCTCGCCACAACCGCCTGATAGAACATCTGCAGCATCTTATTGCAGATGTTGAAGGACGTCAGCCTTCTAATGAAGTATAGTCAGCTCTGTCCTCTCTTGCACAGAGCATCAGTGTTGGCAGTCCAGTCCAATTTATCATCCAGCTGCACTCCCAGGTATTTATAGGTCTGCACCCTCAGCACAAAGTCTCCTCTGATGATCACGGGGTCCAGGAGGGGCCTGGGCCTCGTAAAATCCACCACCAGCTACTTGGTTTTGCTGGTGTTTAGCTGTCGGTGGTTTGAGTCGCACCATTTAACAAAGTCTTTATGAATCCTACTTCCTCCAGTTAAGAGTTACAGGGGGAGATGCTTATCTCAACACAAACAGAAAAAAAGCAGGAACCATCTCATCACAAGGCACCATAACGCACGTGCCCACACTCAGTGGCCAGCTAATATAACAAGTAAGTCTTTGTGAGAAAAACCCAGGCAGACATGGCGAGAACATGCAAAATTCACATGGATACTCCCAGGCTTAGATCTGAACACAGCACTCTGGAACTATGAGCTGGCAGTGCTAACCACTGCCTGATTCATTTTTATATTAAATTATTTTCATTTTTTGTATAAAGTATTATACATCATTTTTAAAAGTTTTATTTAAATAGGTGTGTTCAGTGTTTTTCCTCTAAGACAGTGCTCGGCTCTCCTTGCATTGAGTAAGACCAAAGAAAAGCAAACATGCTAATGCTGCTAATTACTATACAAACATATTTAGAGTGGTTTGGAAATCTCATGATCCCAATGTGGCATAAAACATCTTTTGCGGAGTTACAGATGATCAGTTTTAACTGGTATTGCTCCACCTGGCTAAACCAGAGAAATACAGTACACAAATATTTATGCCACAAAACTGACAATTTCAAAGATACCACAATGTGAATACAACGTTCAGACATTTTTTTAATTGTATGTCATGCATCCATTTACTTTATAATGTCTGGATGGAATGCCAAGCTATCATGGGGCACACTCACTCAAATTAGGGCAACATCTTTAGGATGTACAACAAAACAAGAAAACCCAGAGAAACTCAGACAGATAAAATAAATGTTCGAGCTTCATGAAGCCAAGGATTGAACTGAAGTCCTTCAACCTATGAGGCAGCAGCTCTAAGCAGGGTGCCACCATTTACACCTTGAATCAAAATGACTCATTTAGTGGATGTGTTTTGTTTTTTTTTTTCTGGTCACTGGGAACCACCACCAAACGCAGAAGCAAACTACTGTAGGTGGGTATCTGCCCTGGACATTGCATGAAACACATCTTAAACCTTGTGAAATCTGACATTTCCATTTATAAGTAGCCAGGAGTCATCATTCTTTTTAAAAAAATCCATCCATTATCTTAACCTACTTATTCCAAATCTTTGGCGTGGGGATGGTGCCATCATAGTGTACTGACTCACCTGGGCAGCAGCAGTATATAATTATAATAATAGTAATAGTAGCAATATAAATAATAATAATAATAATATAAATAATCAGGAAGAGGAGGGGCGGCACAGTGGCACAGTGTGTAGCACTGCTGCCTCGCAGTTAGGAGACCAGGGGTTCACTTCCCAGGTCTTTCCTGCGTGGAGTTTGCATGTTCTCCCCGTGTCTGCGTGGGTTTCCTCCCACAGTCCAAAGACATGCAGGTTAGGTGCATTGGAGATTCTAAATTGTCCCTAGTATGTGCTGTGTGTGTGCCCTGTGGTGGGCTGGCGCCCTGCCCGGGGTTTGTTTCCTGCCTTGTGCCCTGTGTTGGCTCGTATTGGCTCCAGCAGACCCCCGTGACCCTGTAGTTAGGATATAGCGGGTTGGATAATGGATGGATATTAGTCAAGAACAACTTAAAAAAAAGTGTTCTCCATACAGACAGAACATTTCCTAAACATACTTGTACCACTACTTTCACAACTGAGGATGAAATACTTAAATAATCATTAAATCAGGAAAAAACTTGAAGGCCACCTTAAACAACTGCGATTATGCTGCACAGCACACAGAGACCTTACATTAGCACTGTTTGCTTTAAAGTATCCTTTACTGCTGGCATGGCTTCTGTTTTATGGGCCAGCAGCTGAATGTTCAAAGAACGTTAAAAATCCCAAGGCATGTGCTCCTCTACTAGGCAATGTCTGCAACTTAGAATGTGTTGAGATCCAAAAATATGCACAATAGCTCATACAGTACATACATTGTATGAAATAATATTGTAATACTGTACATGTATTTTGCATGTGCACACTAAAGGGAATTATTTGGCTGATGCCTTTATCCAAGGTACTGTAACTCACATTTGACATATATTTGGTTACATTTCTTTTGTTTTTCCAGTTAGACACCAGGCAGGTAAAGTGACTTGCTTGCGGTCACACAGTATCAGCAGTGGGATCTGAACCCACAACAGAAGGGTTTAAAGTCCAAATCCTAAACCTTTATGCCACAATGTCCCACTGCCTTTCTCTGGGCAAATGAAAACTGTGCCCTCAGTCTGTTCTCAGGGGAGGACGTAATACAACAATAAGCTGGCTTGACTTGCGCCCCAGTGCTGCTTAGTAAAAGAGAAGCCTGGCAACAAATATTAATTTCAAGATGTTTAAATGCTATCTGTATTTATTAAACCCTCAATCAAAACATTTGAGAAAGCTGTTTTTTATTGAAAAGTCACCATTCACAGTGTTGGACTTGAAGTAGAAGACAGAGAGAGAAGGAGAGAAAGAGGCCACTTTGAAGCCACTCGACAGGCAATCAATGAGGAGAAGAGACAGCGTCATAAACATAGAGCTGCTAACCTTCGCACTGACATAGACATATGTAGCTAGTGTATCGCCTCCAGAATTGTGTTGACCACACACAAGATAAGCCATGAATGGGGCTGAAGGAGAGGAAGAAATCCCTGGACTGAGAAATGCCGATGATGTGACCATTCACAACTGCTAAAAAGTATAACAATGAACTTCTTGCTAACCAATATAGTGTCTTCCACAGTTAGCCTACACTGTAGTTAATTTGGGACTCTAAATTGCCCTTCCAACCGTTCATTGTCAGCATCCTCTTTGGCCAGGAAGCTATCTCAACCCTGGTTTCTCTAAATTGGTCCTGTATGAGCTATTTAAGTAGCACACTATCAGCGATTGGTTCCTGCCTTGTGCCCAGTGCTGCTGGGAGAGGCTACCTCCACTACTGAATGAGTCTTTCGAATTTGAGAATTTTAACCTCATGGTAAAGAACACAAAAATATCTGTGATAAAAGCCATGTCTGTATTCAAATTTGGGCATGCAATAATTTTGTTTTATATACAGGCACAGAAATGAAAAATCTATAAAGAGACAAACAGGACAGCTTGATTTTACCTCCATTAAAGAAAACAAACTTATCGTTTGTGAGAGCAGAATGATGCCTTTCTTGACCACCAAATTATAAAATGTAACATAAGACTTCTGTGATCATTATTTTCTGAACTATGTGCTCCTACATATCTTATATTTAATAAAATGAGAGACTTTGGCCCAATGACAGACAGTTTAAGATCAAAAAGTCTGGTGACTTGACTCAGCACTGTTAATTGTTTTTATTTTAGTTATTGCTTGTGACGACACGTTTACTATGCGACACTCCGCAGCTTCTGGTTCGTCTAGTCTTGGTCATAAATATGAAGAAAGGGGGACTTCCTGGTGCTTTGATCTAATGGGGACAACCATCTCTATAGATCATGTTCCTCATCCTGCCTGGTCGTGGATGTTATCAGGTTGCAGGCATCCAGAAAAAAGGCACAATGAAATCTGAGATTAGTGAACACACATGTTTTCTTAGGATTTTTGAACTTTTTGCCTCAGCACTGATGGAAATGTTTGATGTTGTTTAGTAAGATTTCCTCTAAGCGGCTGCTGCTGCCTGCCTTTCTAAGGACGTGGGCTGACTGTTGACACTATGGTGCATCAGTATGTACATCGCTATTTCAAGTGAATCACTGATCTGTGTCTGTTTAGGCATCGGCCGCCTTAACAGGAGGGAGACGGTCAGCCATGTTACTGTATATCCGAACCTGGCTTAAAACGGTTGGGTGATTTCTTTCAGATTCTTGGGAATCACAGATGAATGTGATGAATTCAGATGAGACAAGCTGGTTGTCTTGGACTCCTGGTTAGACAATCTCCATTGACTGAGCTTGCAACCATCACACATGAGCCTGTGCTCTGCTCTTGGACCATACTGACAGTGATGTCCACGTTTAAAGTGGGGAACTACTGAATAAGTACGTGCATAGAATTTTAAGATATATTTGTGTTCAGAAGTGTATGGTGGACAGGTTATTGTATGCATCATATGTCCAAATTGATGGATGGATGGATGTTGCTTGCTTGACTTAAGCTGGTGGCACATTACATGACTTTTTGTCAGATGGGGTGTCAAAGTTGATGACTGCAGTTGCCGATCTCATCACCTGAATATGTCAGATTACACGACTACATATAACAGAGGAAGACAAATTAGACAACTCCATGATTATTATTCCAGCACAGTTTAACTGTTGTGAATTCATGTTTATATTAAAGCTGTCAGACATTGAAACATTTTACCCACAATCAATTGCAAAATATCTCTCAATTAATCTCATGTTTAACCACAGTAGTTCAGCAATATCCAGTAGTCCCCTGTAAATGTGACTTTTGTACAGCTTCTTAGCTGCTCAGACTGAGAGGATTTCTGTCTAGTGGTGCCATGTACACTGGTAGAAATGGGGTAGAAATTTGTCAGCCAGGAGAAATTTTCATATATTATTTATACTGCTGTTTGGAACATCAGGAAGCTGCCTTTGCTACTTGTCACACAAGTAATGTGCATGTTGTCGTAGCATGATGGGAAGTGGGCTTTCCATTACCATCTAACACAATGTGGAATGTGCCAGTACAACAGTGGAGATGGAAAAGGGATTTGAAGAACAAAGAGTGGGCTTTCTTTGGGGAAAATGGACGGACCGATGAATCCTGGTACTTGGCCCTGAATGAGGCGCTTTTTACAAAACAGATATGATTTGAAATGCTGGCATATGAACCAAATCACATACACACACTCACATGGATTGAATGTTGCTTAGCAAATATGAATTGCTGCCTCATTCTCCTCCAGATAACTATACAAAAAAGATCACTTCATCCATCCATTATCCAACCCACTATATCCTAACTACAGGGTCACAGGGGTCTGCTGGAGCCAATCCCAGCCAACACAGAGTGCAAGGCAGGAAGCAACAACAACATTTATTTATATAGCACATTTTGATACAAATAATATAGCATAAAAGTGCTTTACATGATGAAGAAAAGAGAAATAAAACACAAAGTAAGAATTAAAATAAGACAAAACTCATTAACATAGAATAAAAGTAAGGTCTGATGGCCTGAGAGGACAGAAAAAACAAAACAAACTCCAGACGGCTGGAGAAAAAATAAAATCTGCAGGGGTTCCAGGCCATGAGACCGCCCAGCACCCTCTAGGCATTCTACCTAACATCAATGATCCATCCTTATTGTTTTTAGGGTTCTCATGGAAGGACAAGCCCCGGGCAGGGTGCCAGCCCATCGCAGGGCACACACACACACGGGACAATTTAGAATCGCCAATGCACCTAACCTGCATGTCTTTGGACTGTGGGAGAAAACCGACGCAGACACACGGAGAACATGCAAACTCCACACAGGGAGGACCTGGGAAGCAAACCCGGGTCTCCTAACTGCGAGGCAGCAGTGCTACCCACTGTGCCACTTCTAATCAATTATATTTTTTTAGTGCATGTAATAAAAAAGACTGTACACTAATCTGAATACTATAAGCACTCTAGTTGCTTCTGTTAGTTAAAAAAAATAGTTTATAAGTGCATCTGAAATTGCATTGCAATGTTTTCACACACTTGGAATACAAACAGGCCCGGTTCTGTTCTGTCGTGTAAAGGGTGCATGCACGAAGGTGGCCGAACATAGACGGCTGACGTGGCCGCCCTCAACAAAACGCAGGCTCGCCGTGGGGCTCGTCTTTTCCCGTCAAAGGTCAGTAACTTGCTTCAAAGAAAAACGGGCAAGTCACAACAAGTGAATTGTGGCAGCTCAAGTACGCAGCACATCAATCAAATGTTTTTGTACTGTTAATCGGAATTTTACTGATGAATTAATTAAACTTGTCGCTGATTCGTTAAATGCGTAAGTCAAGTTTTCTTCTACCTATGAAGAAATTTTCTTTAATTTTTTTTGACATTAAGGAAATTGCAAAAAATGTTAATTTTAAATACACTGATTTAGAAAACGAGTGAAGGTATTATAGGGTGAGGGGGCGGCTGAAATTAAATGGCAGATGGCGGCTTAGTCTCTAGAACCGGGCCTGAATACAAAATACAGTACAGCATCGATTTGACTTGGACAAAGAAGAACACGCAATGCGGAGTGAGCTGCATGTAAAGAGCACTCTGACAGCTCACTCACAGTGCTTCCCTAGACCCAACAAAGTATGCAGAAATGTATGAATGGTGGACTTTCTTGGTGAAAATGGAAGGAAGGACCAATGCCAATGTGGTACTTGGCCAAAAAATGAGGTGCATTGTAATATTTTAACATACCTTGTAATATGAACTACACATCCATCCATTATCCAACCCGCTATATCCTAACTACAGGGTCACGGGGGTCTGCTGGAGCCAATCCCAGCCAACACAGGGCGCAGGGCAGGAAACAAACCCCAGGCAGGGCACCAGCCCACCGTAGGGCACACACTTAGGGACAATTTAGAATCACCAATGCACCTAACCTGCATGTCTTTGGACCGTGGGAGGAAACCCATGCAGATATGGGGAGAACATGCAAACTCCACACAGGGAGGACCCGGGAAGCAAAACTGGATTTCCTAACTGCGAGGCAGCAGCGCTACCCACTGTGCCACCGTGCCGCCCATGAAGTACACAGGGAGCATCAATTTGAAGTGTTCTGTACTCTTGTTCCATGCACAATATGCCATCTCGGGAGTTCTTCTTTTCCCACATTAAACGGGTGCTGGCTGTGTACTTTGCATGCTGCCAGCTTGGCACACTTAAATCCAGGCTGCGTACTTTGTATTCCATGTGGTATGAAACCATTTCATGCAAAGTGACACATTTTAGACTTTTTCATTAAGAGGTTTTTGCACTGCTGAAAGACAGGCTTAATTTTAAAACAGTATTTATTATTGGGTAAACGTGTTCTCTGTTTGATTTGTTTAATAGCAGTTTGAATGATGTCTTCTTATATCTTTGATTTTATTTTTAATCAATTTTGCATTAAAATTACAGTAGTTAATGCTTTAAATGTGGTTTCATTAATAGACTACAATCCATGAATGTACAACTTATATCTATCTCAGATTTAACTATAATTAGAGCTTTCAACAGCAGAATCATGTATGTTTCGCTCTTAAGTGATAAACTAAGGATGTTGTACAGTACATCTTTGATAGTTTACAAGTATTAATAAATTTGTCCTTCGAAAAATTGAACTAAATCATTTATTTTTATTTACTGCAAAGGTATCTTGATCCGTAATGGATGCCGCCATTTTGTGCCTGGTCATGACTGCAGGTTGCAAGGTTACAGTTCCTATAAGTCATATTGGAGCAACAATATTTAAGCTGAACTACTCAGTGTGTTCAATGCCAGAGTTTGACTACTTCTAACACAATTAAAAGTGTTTCAGATTTTAAACCACCTTATGATTGTTTCCTCACTTTCATTTTGTCCATGTTTTGGATTTGGACTTTTCTTAGGCTTGCTTTCCTGGTTTTGATTACGCTCATTTCTTGACCTACGATCCGTAAGCAGAGCCATTTTTCAATTCAGGCTCGTGTGGCGTACTGTTTTTCATTTCTCAACAGAAGATTCACTTTTCCAAAATATTGCAAGCTCCCCCCTTTTTCTGACAGCCAGTAGTAATAAGCTACCCATACATGCTGGTGCTGTATGAATGCTTTCCAGGTAAGTTCATCCGCAACCCTGCCCTTTTTTTTCCTTTTATCCATTCTGTTGTGATGTCTCATCTGTTTTAATTCCTTATTTCATGTACGTTCATGGGCGGCCTGGTGGCGCAGTGGTAGCGCTGCTGCCTCGCAGTTAGGAGACCTGGGTTCGCTTCCCGGGTCCTCCCTGTGTGAAGTTTGCATGTTCTCCCCGTGGTTCTCTGCGTGGGTTTCCTCCCACAGTCCAAAGACATGTGGGTTAGGTGCATTGGCGATTCTAAATTGACCACCCGGGGGTGGGTGTGTGTGTGTGTGGGCCCTGTGGTGGGCTGGCGCCCTGCCTGGGATTTGTTTCCTGCCTTGCACCCTGTGTTGGCTGGGATTGGCTCCATACCAACATGTCATGCTGAACGATATTACAGGCAGCATAATGTTCTCCACGGCTCAGGGTGAACCTGCTCTCATCTGTGAAAAGCACAGGGCGCCAGTGGTGGACCTGCCAATTCTGGTATTTGATGGCAATTGCCAATCGAGCTCCACGGTGCTGGGCAGTGAGCACAAGGCCCACTAGAGGATATTGGGCCATCAAGCCACCCTCATGAAGTCTGTTTGGTCAGAGACATTCACACCAGTGGCCTGCTTGAGGTCATTTTGCAGGGATCTGGCAGTGCTCATCCTGTTCCTCCTTGCCCAAATGTGCAGATACCGGTCCTGCTGATGGGTTAAGGCCCTGTTCTCCTAGAGCGACTGCCTGTCTCCTGGAATCTCCTCCATGCCCTTGAGACTGTGCTGGGAGACGCAGCAAACCTTCTGATAATGGCACATATTGATGTGCCATCCTGGAGAAGTTGGACTACCTGTGCCACCTCTGTAGGGTCCTGGTATCGCCTCATGCTACCAGTAGTGACACTGACTGTAGCCAAATGCAAAACTAGTGAAAAAACAGATGAGGAGGGAAAAATGTCAGTGGCCTCCCTCCACCTGTTAAACCATTCATTCCTGTTTTGGGGGTCGTCTCATTGATGCCCCTCTAGTGCACCAAAGCAGCTCAAACTGATTAACAAGCCCCTCTGCTACTTAACTGACCAGATCAACAGCCCAGAAGTTTCACTGACTCGATGCTATACTTGGATTAAAAAGTGTTCCTTTAATTTTTTGAGCAGTATATTCATCTGTAATAGTAAATTTTAAATTATACAGCACCATGATATACATTAGTTCTTTTTGTCTCTTATTATGTCTTTAAGAGAAATGTCTTTGGCATATTTAATGTACAATATACAGACATGTTGATTGTTAAGAATTTATTATATTTTCTCTTGGAAAGGGGGGTTTAATTTTGGTTTGTTAATTTTGACTTGACTGTATGGAATATTATTTGCTTCTATAACTAATAAAAATCAGAATTTATTACATTTTCTTATAATTTGTCCTCATCAATTATGATTCTAAAATACAATATATTAAAATATTTTATACCTTACGGTATGCACACTTTATGAATGCAATATATATATATATACATAATGATACAAAGAAAAACAATGGTTGAAGATGGCACCGTTTGCTTTGTCAACGTCTGAGTACTCGCGATATCACTTGCGTGGCTCGTTCTTACCTTTGGTCTTTTCCACTCTATACCTCTTGTCTTAGCAGAATGAGGTCCGAGCTCATTGAAGCCGAGCGATTCGGGTACAGCAGGGAATGCATCATCTTTAAAAAGAGTGCCGGATCTCAGGCACTGAGCCTTAAGAGGTTCATAATCCTGCTGCAGGTATTTTACTGCCTGCTGGTTGGTGCCAAGGCCCCCTGCTCTTGCCCTCTCCTTTGCCACTTTGTCTGCCACTGACGACATTTTGACTTCCAATGCACGTTTCTGGCCCCGGGCTGAAGGTAAACCACTGACTCTTTACCTTGCAGATGCCCAGGTTTTGACTTATGGAAAGCAGAGGGCGGTGCCAATGAAATCAACCAGGTGACAATACCTGTTCTGGCAGCCACCATGAATAAGAACACACCCGTAACAACAAAAACAGGTATCATGTGTAAAAAGAGCAATTCTAATGAGACAAAGCCAGTACGTATGAAACAAGATATGCTAGCTTAGCACATCTGAAAGACGTTCACATTTGTACAGAGATGTGGGTTATTGGGTTGCACAGAGTACTGTGTACATTATAGTGCTGTTAGGCTACAATATTAAGTTGTGACATCTGCCCACCCCATAACCTATCGCTACATTGACTACCAAAGCATGTAATTGAAAGGAAAACAAAAACTTTCCAGTTAGACTACATGCTCGGAATGGGAAAAAAAAATCTACTTGGCAAATTCATTAAGACCCACATACTTTACACTTTTATTATTGGTAGACAGTCTATGTGGAGAAGGCGAAGTTGCTCTTTTAAAATATTGATATAAAAGGTATTTGTTAAAAAACACAAGTATTTGAACATGTTGCTGTCAAATGCAGTTACTAACCAGTCAGACACACCTGTTATACAGTATGTTACCTTATCAGTGTAAAGAATGGTGGGTGGATTAACTGATTCTTTTAATCTGAACGTGATAAACTATTGTACAAGTAGGCACTTTGTTTGTTTGTCCAGCTTGATGCCAATGTAAGACTATAAAGTATGCATGCTATGGTGATAAGCTCTATTGTTTCATTTAATGGACTGGGCCTTCAGGTCTCTCACATTCTTTTTTAGGCACTTCAGGCAACTCAAAATACTATTACAATTTTTTTTAATTAATGGGGGAAATGGCACAGTGGCAGTCTTAGGGATCCAGGTTAAATTCCTAGGCCTGTCACTATCAGTTTTGCATGGACTTTCTCCTGGTACTGTAGTATCTACTCACATCTAGAAGAAATTATATTAGCTTAACGGGCAACTCCAAAGTGGCTTAGAGTAAATTATTGTGCCAGATGATGGACTGTTTTGCACAGTATTCTTTGTGACACTACCATGGAAGGTGCATGATTGAATGCATGATTTGTACAAGTAATACACAGGTACAGTTGTTAGCGGCACTGGTCCAGTTCCTGGCATTGGCTGTCTATGTAGAGTGTGCCCATTTTCCCTTGTATTTGTGTGGATTTCCTCCTTATACTCTGGTTTCCTGCCACATACCAAGGATGTGTCTGTTAGTTAAATTATTTTCTTAAAATGGCACATTATAAGCAGGGACGTGCAGTCAGGGGAGGCAGGTGAGGCCTCACCTGTCATCATGAAAAGTAAAAAAAAACTAATAATGATGACATAAAATAAATGTATCCACTGGTTTGTGCTATAAATTTGTTTGTTGTATGATTCCAATAACTTTCATCATTTTATAGTAAAAATTCCTGAACTGGTGCATTTCCTGTTCAAATACAGGAGAGAAATGCGAGGTGCGGCAGCGACGAGCCTCACCTCGGACTGTGCTCTCCCTCACATGCTGGGCTGATGCATGCAACTGGCGCCTGTCTGTTGCTGTCTTTCTGTATGTTGCCAATATAATGTTTGCAGACACGTTTATTATACACCCTGACTTTCCACAGTCTGCCTAATATCTTTAATGAATGTGTGTGGCATATTTAGTCTTGCTGATTGGACATAAAACCGCAGTGAAAAGGCACAAGGTGAGGCAGACAGTACCATGCCGCCCTGAAGGGGATGCATGTGAGCCAACAGGTGCTTGTTGCTGCTGTTGTTCTACGCAGACGCTCTATGCGCCAATAAGTTACAGATATCAGGAAGTCAAGTGCACTGCAGCAGTCCATTTATTTTCATTCTTTCTTCCGACTGACTGCCAAAATGGAAGATTAAGACTTTTAAAACTAAAGGAAAATTAGGAGGGTGTTTTACAAGAAAGTGACAGAGACTTTCGTGGAGAAGGATAGACGCATGGACTCTATTTTCAAACAAAGGTAAGACTATAAACGGTTTTCAATTTTATAAAAAATGGGATCAGACTAAGAAAAAAACAATCCAATATTTAAAAACTAAATTTTGACCTTAAATAAAATATTCTTTTGTTTTTCTTGTTATCCTTTTGTTGAACAGTCTGTATTAAAATTGCTTAAAGCATCAGAATTAAAAGCTTTTAAAAACAACTAAATATTTCAGTTAAGGTCAAAATTGAAACCCGTTTTTTGTTCACCACTCAATACTTTCATTTGTATTGAATGAATATGAATTGTGCATTTGCAACGGCAAATTTAGAACACATGGAGGGTGCAGAGCAAATGCGCTCTCTCCGTTCTCTCTTGCCGCTATAAATGTAACGTTCTTTCTTAGCCAGATATGTACCTTACCTACTGTATGTGTAAAGAATGCTGATGAGATATGAAACATAACCACTGGTCAATGTGCATGCTGCCAATTGAATAGTGAACAAGCTACTCTTTTGGTTCATATATGTGTAAATGCCTCACCAGCCATGAACCTCACCCCACAACACTGATTATAAATGTGTTCAGCAATTGGCAACTGTCCCTTCCAGCATTAGTCTTGGCTTTTACTTGTTGCTACTACAACTGCTCAAACAAATTAAGGGAACACTTGAATCACATATCGGATTTCAACGAGAAAAATATTAAAATGGAAAATTTTTACCAAGTAATACTGTGTAATTTGTTGAGAACAAAATGATGTAACAACAATTAATGGAAACCAAAATCACCAAGCCATTGAGGGCTGGATTCAACATCACACCAAAAATCAAAGTCAAAAATTGAAATCACAGGCTGATCCAACTTGCATGAATTTCATTGAAACAACACATGATGTGACTCAGTAGTGTAGATGTCTCCCACGTGTCTGTACACACTCCCAACAACATCTGGGCATGCTCCTGATGAGATGGCAGATGGTGTCCTGGGGGATCTCCTCCCAGACATGGATCAGGTCATCAGTGAGCTCCTGGTACTACTTGGTGGCATCAGAAGCACTGATATATAACATCTCAGAGGTTCTCAATTGGATTCAGGTGCCGGGAATGTGCAGGCCAGTCAGTGGCATCAAAGCCTTTCCAGAAACTGCCTACACACTCCGGCCACCTGAGGCCAAGCATTGTCCTGCACCAGGAGGAACCCAGGGCCCACTGCACCATTGTAAGATCCGACAAAGGCTGTGAGGATTTTGTTAGGGTTAGGCTTAGGGTTAGGGTCAGTGTGACTTTCCAAGGATATGCCTCCCCACCGCCAAACCAGTCATGTTGGATGATGTTGCAGGCTGAATAACACACATCACCGCGTCTCCAGACTCTCACTCTTTCACATCTCAGTGTGCACCTGCTCTCATATGTGAAGAAAACAGGGAGCCATTGGTGAACCTGCCAATTGTGGTATTCTCTAGTGAATGCCAATCAAGATGCACGGTAATGGGCTGTCCCACTAGAGGACATCAGCCTTCATGCCACCCTCATGTAGTCTGTCCCCAATATTTTGGTCAGAAACATACACATCAGTAGCCAGCTGGAGGTCATTTTGTAGGGTTCTGACAGTGTTTCTCCTGTTCCTCCTTTCACAAAGTAGCAGATACTGGTTTTGCTGCTGGGTTGATGCCCTTCTACTGCCCTGTCTGGCTCTTCTGGTGTAATGGCTTATCTCCTGGTACCTCCTCCATGCTCTTGAGATTGTGCTGGAAGACACAGCAAACCTTCTTGCACCGGCATGTATGAATGTGCCATCCTGGATAAGTTGGACTACCTGTGCAACCTGAATCACCTTCAGCCAATAGTGACAACAACACTAACAAAACGCAAAGCTAGAATCAGTCAGGAAGGACAGGGAGAGTATAACCGTCTGTGGCCACAATTCCCTTTTTGGGAGCTGCCTTGCATTGCCTCTCCAGTGCACCAGTTGTCACTTTCATTTGCACCAAAACAGGTGAAGTTGACTCGCAATCGCTTCTGCTTCCTAACTGGACAGACTGATATTCCTGAAGATGATTTTTTTCCTCAATAAATAAATGACCAAGTATAATATTTTTGTCTCATTTGTTTAACTGGTTTCTCTTTATCTACTTTTAGGATTTGAGTGAAAATCTGATGATGTTTTAGGTCATATTTATACAGAAATATAGAAATATAGAAAATTCTAAAGGGTTAACAAACTTTCAAGCACAACTGTACATGGCATGAAAACAGCACGTCTGACAGCACTCCTCTTTTGAAGTGTTTTGTGTCCAGAGAGCTCAAATACAGGTCATCACAGTCCATCTGAGCACAAACTTATAAATGAAGCAGCTTACAGTTTGCCTTTAATATAGTGCCTGCAGTCCCAGAAGGAGGATTGTCCACTCCATAACTGATGACGACTGGACCTTGATTTAAACTGGGGGCTTAAGATGAGAAGAGACAGCAGAGCTAACCAACTCCCAGTAAATGGAAATTGTTCTGAATCCACTTAACCACATCTCATGGTAGAGGGAGCTGAAGCTTATCTGACCACGAGTGGGCATCAGGCGGCCATGAATCCTAAATAGTTCACCAGTCCACTGCACACACCCACACTCGCTCACACTTTGCCTGTTTAGAGTTGCATATCAGCTTTAAATAAATGCCTTAGGGTTGTGGAAGAAAACTGGTGTTCCTTAAATAAAGTAAGTGCAATACAATCAACAAGTAAATGTGTATAGGAAAAACTGTGAAATAAAAGTTGGTACCCAGTTCATAAAAATGAGCTAACCACTTTTTTGTCCTGGCTGACATTCAATACTGTAAAAGAAATGGCTGACTATACAATGCAGCGGCTCCTACTGGATAATCTAGTTTGGAGAATAGGATCACTTCGAGCCTTAAATCACTTATTCTAGGTGTAATGAGAAACTCACACCCCACAAGATGTAAGATGAGGTCTGCATTATTAATAAATTATGTTGCAGGCATACAATAACCATGTAACATGGCTACACCTCATTCAGGTGTCCATTGATATATTATATGGCTTAGAGAAACACAAAATATAACATGATATCTTCTGGGATGATTCCTGCCCTTGCTATGACGACTGCTGGATGGGCTATAAAAGTTCACCCATAATTTAAATTCCTCCCTGTATTTCAGACGTAAAGGGCTGTGGTGGTCCCGTTAACACACCTAGATGACTTAGCATGTTATAGGATTTTTTTCTGGACATATTCAAAGGGAAAAAATAAAATAATTTGCTCAGATTTGCTCATCCAAGTTGAAGCAGACATGAGCAGTCATCAGTGTCATGGACAGGTTTACAACCATCCACTGTGTACATGCAAACATTGCAGGCTTGTTATTCATAAGGATAAGAAGATAATATATAACATAAAGATAGACAGATAGGTAGATAGATGAATAGGCAGATAAGTATCCAACATTTCAACATTTTTCTCATTAAACATATTTCTAATGCAGTTAGGCACATAAGCCAAAACATTGGTATTGACTCAATAAAATGAAACAGCCAAACAAATTCCAACCTTCCAATCCATAAAAAACATTATGTGCAATAAAGTGGAATGACACAGGAAAATGTATTGAACACAATAAGAAAAATCACTAAAGCAGCCAATTCCACTGCTGAGTTCTCCTACCTGTGATAATAATAATCAACTGGGTCAGTGCATGTTGGTAGGCTGGAACTTTCACTCTTTGAAAAACGATTACCCATCTCTGAATGCAAGTCAAGAAATAATTTGTTACCAAGCTGTCATGGAAGAAACATCTCATGATGAGTAGAGGCAAAAAGCTCTCTTCCAAGACCTTCACAACAAGATTGTTGAGCAATATAGCCATTGGACTAGCTACCAACAGACTTCTCAACTCTTAAATCTTCCTATAAGCACCATTGGGCCCAGTATCCACAAGTCAACTGGCTACGCACAGGAGCTCCTCGCAACATTTCTGAACAGGCAGTCAGAAAGTTAGTCTGAAAAGTAGCCCACGAGCCAAGGGACCCTCAAAAAGAGCTCCAGAAAGACCTAAAAGCAGACCTTCACAAAGAAAACAAGAAGTAATGCTCTCCACCACAACGGTGTCCATGTGCGATCACCCTCAACTAATGGAGTCTTGCAAAACAACGTGGAAGGCTCCATTACTGAAGAAAAGACATGCTGAAGCTTGTGTGAAGTTCACTACACATCATTTGGAGAAGCCTCCAGATTACTGGGAGAATGTGTTGTGGTCAGATAAGTAAAAATGAACTTTTTCTGCCACAATGGCACACCATGTTCAGAGGAGACATTGCTCTGCTTGTGACACTAAAAATACCAAACCTACAGTGCAGTACAGAGGTGGAAATATCATGGTGTGGGTATGTTTCTCTTCTTATGGTACTGGCAGATTCCAAATTATCAAAGGGGAGATAATTGGAACCAT